>CM038678.1:274285639-274701667 GCA_021605205.1 Aegilops longissima
GAGGGACAGCCTTGAGGCGAGCTCTTGATGTGAGGAGGGGGCGGGGAGGCGGGGAGGCTGCGGTGGCGGGGGGGCGGGCAGTGGCGGTCTTTGGTGGTGGCAGGCCGGCAGCGAGTGGGGTCATCCAGTGGGCCTTGGGTGCGGTTTGGGAGTGACGTTTTTAGACAAGTGGTGGGTGGGTGAGGTGGGGAGAGAGAGAGAGGTGGGGCGGGTGGAAGAGAGAGAGAGAGGGAGGGGCGGGCTGGGAGAGAGGGAGGAGAATTTTTTAGAAGAAGAGGGGAGGAGATAGTCCGACCTCGTTGCCATCTGCCGACCGTGGTGATGGCAAGATATGGGCCTTTGCCATCCATTGTCGGATGGCAAGAGGTGGGAACTCTTGGGCGTTCTGGCGCCGTTATCCATTGGGCCCCACCCACTTCTTTGCCATCTGCCAGCAGACGGAAAAAGATTCTTTGCCATCTGGCGGATGGCAAAAGAAATGAGTTGACGAGCCGTTACTGACCTTGGACCCTACCGACCTCTTTTCCATCTGTTTGGCGGATGGCAAAGATTATTTGCCATCCACTAGCAGATGGCAAAGAATTGGCTAATGGCAACCATGTTCTTTGTCGTCTGTCAGTTCTTTGCCATCTATATTGTAACGCCCCGGATACAACTTTCCATATTCGTAACTCCAACTCTTGCCATTTTCGGCTATGTGATATATTATTTTCTCCGTGGTTGGGTTTTGTCTTTTGTTTTGCTTTGTGTTCATTGTCATGCGTCTCATCTCATAGCATCATGCGCAATGCATTTGCATATTTTCATAAAACCTCGTAACCGTTCGTAGTTACTGCTTCTCTCTTTGTCTTCGTCGACACGGTGTCGGACCGCTTGTCCTTATTGACCTTCTCTCGGACCAATTGGACCCTCTTTTCTCTCTTTCTCGAGACCAACAAAACCCCTTGCCCCTTGCTTTCGTTGGCGTTTGAGACCAATCGGGGTTTTCGATTCCCTCTTGTCTGTCCGTTTGACCCTCTCTACTCTTTGCTCAAGACCCCTCGCGTGCGTCCGAAACCTGCCCCGAACCCGAATCGCTCAGTCATCACCGTTGCATTCAGATCATCTCATAACATCTATAAAACGTCTCCGTTTTCTTATTTAGACTTCATAAACTATTTGTCTCGAACCGTCCGATCGAAATCGTAGGGACGAGATATCCCCTAATCTAATTTCATCTGATATAAATATCAGCCCAACCCTAAATTTTAGGGATCCTGTCCCATCCACCCACTCGCGAGCGCCGCCACTCCTCTTGTCTCCTCCCACCTCGGGATCTTTCCCGATCCCAAAAATCCTCATCGGGATCCCCTGCCCGATCCACCCAACCAGCTTGCAGCCGCCTCCCCTTCCCTGCTCCCGTGCGTGTCCAGCACCAAAGGAGAGGTGCTCCGCGAGCCCTCGATCCAGCGCGCAGGCGCCTGAGCGCCTCCTCACCTCGTCCCCGCGCCGCTCGTCGGAAGATCCAGCAGGTCTCCTGCCTCGCCGGAGGTCGACTACGGCCGCCCAGGCCAGTGCTCCGCCGTCCCGCGCCCTTCCCTCTCCTTCCTTTTTCCCCATCTCGTTTCTTCTTCCCCTCTCATGGTCTCTCTCCCGTGGATCACAGGGACCCCGCTGCCGCCGTTCGAGCTCTCCAGTCGGGTCACCCTCTCTGTTCGCCGCTTGGTTGCCGCCAAGCCATGGTGGCACCGTCCTCCTCCGACCCCGTGCCGACCTGAACTCCTCCTGCGCCCGCACCTGCAGCCATGGCTGCCGCCTGGAGCAGCAGCAGCGCCCGAGCGCTCCTCCACCTCGCGCCACCGTCCTCGCCGCCCTGGCAACCACGGCCACGCCTGCGCGCCTCCGACCTCCAGCGCCTCCTCGCTGTCGCCTCCACCTCGGGTGCCCGCTGCCGGGCCTCCTTGCGCCGAGAGCCTCGCCTGCGCCCCTCTGTCTCGTCGGCTGGATCCCGCCGCCCGGATCCTCCCCGATCTCCAAGTCCCACGCCCGCCGGAGTCCTCAGCACCGTCCACGACCAAGTCCGGCCGGATCCGGACGGAATCGAGTTCCCGCGCCCCTGCCGGGCCTCCCCTGCTTCGCCTTGGTCCGCCGCCGTTGCCCCGGTGCCGCCCGCCAAGTCCCCTGCTGCTGCCGCTGTTTTCCTGTCGAATGAGCAGGGCGACCAGCGCCGCCCCTCATTGACTTGTCCGGCGCCGGCGTGGGACGAGTGCTTACCTTAGGCCTCCGGGCGGATCGCGAGCCAATAGCGCCTCCTCAACCCCCCCCCAATGGCCTCACCTCCGACCGGGCCATGGCCCATGGGTGAGCAGCCCCTTCCAGTTTCCCCCTCCTGTACACTAGCGGGCTAGCCAGTTTCGGCCTGCTTCTGTTTTTTTTTCAGATCTGTGAATTTAGGTTTTCCGAAATTGCAGATTCTGAAAAATCCTTGCACTTCATGCATTTAATAATTAATTAACCGTGCATCGGTTAAAATGAATTATATATGTAAAGTGCTTAGAATTTCATCTAGTTTCATAATATGCCACTTTCATCTATGTTAAAAAATGTTTAAAATGCTGTTTGCATTTAATTTGCCTAAATGCATGCTAAAATGATTTAATTCATAACTAAATAACCGTAGCTCGGATTTTAATAAACTTCATATGTAAATGGGGTAGAAAAATGCCTAGTTTAACATGGTGGGCTTTATTTTCCTGTTTAACAACAATAAAATATGTTTTAGGGCAGAACAGTACCGAATCTAAAATATTGCTCATGAGGATTTTCTGGACTTGCTGTTCGTTATTTCCGGCCTCATTTAAACTTGCCTAAATAGTTAGTTTATTTATGCTTCACCCCTTGCCATGTCTAAAAACATTTAATATTGTTGTGTACCTAAACGAGATCAAACTAAATATGTCAATGTGGTGTTTCGTCGATATGCAACTCGTTGCATATTGAGCTCCACTTAATTTGTAGTATTGTTTGTTGCACTTTGCCATGCCATGCCTCATTAAACCGGACATGCATCATACTTGATTGTGCATCGTGCCATGTCTATGCTTGTGCATTTACCATGTTGTTTTTCCTTTCGGTGTTGCTTCTTGGTTCCGGTAATGTTGCGATTGTGAGGATTAGTTCGACTACTTCCGTTCATCTTCTTCATGGACTCGTTCTTCTTCCTAAGCGGGATTTGAGGCAAGATGACCGCTACCACGGATCTCACTACTATCATTGCTATGCTAGTTGCTTCGTTCTATCGCTATCTTTGCGCTACCTATCACTTCTTTGCTCAAGCCTCCCAAATTGCCATGAACCTCTAACTTTGGTGCACCCTTCCTAGCAAACCGTTGTTTGGCTATGTTACCGCTTTGCTCAGCCCCTCTTATAGCGTTGTTAGTTGCGGTGAAGATGAAGTTTGTTCCTTGTTGGAACACGGAGATGTTGTTCCTTGTTGGAACATGTTTACTTGTTGGGATATCACAATATACCTTATTTAATTAATGCATCTATATACTTGGTAAAGGGTGGAAGGCTCGGCCTTATGCAGTGTTTTGTTCCACTCTTGCCGCCCTAGTTTCCGTCATATCGGTGTTATGTTCCCGGATTTTGCGTCCCTATCGCGGTCGGGTGATTTATGGGACCCCTTGACGATTCGCTATGAAAAAGACTTTTCGGCAAGGCCCAACCTTGGTTTTACCATTTGCCTCACCACCACCTATACCCTTCCCTTGGGTCGGCCAACCCAAGTGTCATCTTTATTTAGCCCCCGGGCGATTGCTTCTCTAAGTCTTTGGTTCGAACGAGCTACTGCAGAGGCCACCTTGAGGCAACCCGAGGATTGGTTTTACTCGTAGCTAGTCTCATCCGGTGTTACCTTGAGAGCGAGATATGTGCAGCTCCTATCGAGATTGTCGGTAGCATCGAGGCGGCTTTCTTGGTCTTGTTTTATTCTTTGTCGAAATGTCTTGTGGCGGGATTCGAGACTGATCGGGTCTTCCGGGAGAAGGAATATCCTTAGTTGATCGCGAGAGCTTATCATGGGCTAAGTTGGGACACCCTGCAGGTATAAACTTTCGAGAGCCGTGCCAGCGGTTATGTGGCAGATGGGAATTTGTTAATATCCGGTTGTAGTAAACTTGAAGCAAACTCTTCTAAAATACACCAACCGTGTGCGTAACCGTGAGTGTCTCTTTTCGGGGTTGATCGAGAGGAGAACACGGTTTTTGGGTTATGTCTGACGTAAGTAGGAGTTCAGGATCACTTATTGATCATTACTAGTTGACGACCGTTCCTTTGATTCACTTCTCGCTCTCTTTTGCGTATGTTAGCCACCATATATGCTTAGTCGCTGCTGCAACCTCACCACTTTACCCCTTCCTTACCCATTTAAGCTTTGCTAGTCTTGATACCCATGGTAATGGGATTCTTTGAGTTCTCGTGGCTCACTGATTACTACACCACCGATTCTGAGTACAGGTTTATGCGATGATCTTGACGCGAGGCGATGTTTACTTGTGTTGGAGTTCTTCTTACGCTTCTTCTTCGTTCGGGGATAGGTTCGGTCGGCGGCTGGGCTAGCAGTGGATGTCATTTGAGTTTCTGTTTATGTTTCATCCGTAGTCGGATGTTGATCTTATATATGATGTGATGTTGTATTCGTGTGGCATTGTATGCCTTATGTATATATCCCCACTATTATGTAATGTTGATGTAATGATATCCACCTTGCAAAAGCGTCTTCAAGATGCGCTTCTATCCTTAGTGGGACCTTGAGTTCCTTTAGGATAGGCGCATCTTAGGCGTGTTTATATATTTATAAGCGAGATGGCAAAGGCGTTCTTTGCCATCGGTGTGAATAACAAAGAGTGGTGATGGCAAATTCCCAGTTTCCAGTAGTGAGACTTAGCTTTATTTCATCCAATATGCTTACCTTAATGACCTAGATTTAGCTTCTTTTCCTACAAAATGACTTAATAAGCTTACTGACCTCCAAAACCAGCCATTTGACCTAAGTTAGCTCTAAAACAATCTATACTTAGCTTTGTTTCCTCCAAAATGACCTAAGTTAGTTATAATATGCTTAGTTAACTAGGTTTGCTCAATAATGACATGTACTTACCTTACTTATGTAAAAAACGGCATAATTAGCTTAGTTAACTCTTAAACGATCCATTTTACCTACTTTAGCTCTAAAATGATGCATTTTACCTAAGTTAGCTCATAAACGATCCATTTCACCTAAGTTACCTCACAAACGATGGCGTGCTTCTTCTTCTAGTCTTCTTCTTCTTGTCACCTTTTCCTAACTTTCTTATTTGCCATTTTGTAGATTTCATTCACTTCTCGGAAGCTAGCTTGCTATGATGGAGTGCTTGTTTTTTATTTCATTCTCTTCTAGTATTCTTCTAGCTTGCTACGATGGAACTTGCTATCTTGATGAAACTTTGCATTGTAATATGTATGTGCAACTTCCTAATGGTTGCAACTTATGTGTATGTGCAACTTGCTATGTATGAATGGATGGAACTATATATGTATGTACGATGGAACTTATTTGTTGTTAAATATCCCTGTGAAATATATCTATATATGTCATATATATTTGCTATGAAAATTGTTGGATTAAAAGAAACAGAAAAAAGAGACTATGCAGGATCTTTGCCGTCTGCCACCGGCGGCAAAGGGTTCTTTGCCATCAGCAGCGGACGGCAAAGAGGACACGTGTGAGCAACAGCTGTGCTTCTGGGAGGTGACCAATTTGGTCGGTTTGCCTCTGATGGTGACGGCAAAGGAAAAAACTTTGCCTCTGGCGGCGGGACGGCAAAGGCCTGCCGTGTAGTGACGTCGGTGACATCATTTGGCGGACGGCAATGGGCTTCGAAGTTTGCCGTCGATGGCGGACGGCAAAGGCCTTCCGTTAACCACCTAACGAGTAACAACGCATTTATTGCCGTCCGCATTCTTTGCCGTCCGCTGCTGATGGCAAAGGCCCTTTGCCGTCGACCGCCCGAAGAAGGCGGCAGCGTGGCTCTTAAGCCGTCCGTGCTTTGCCGTCCATTTTGCCGTCCGCCACGGACGGCAAAGACCTGCCATCCGCTATCCATGCCTTTGCCGTCTGCCGTGGCAGATGGCAAAGTAGCTGATTCCTGTAGTGATGGCCTCCCAGATTCTGTATATAGGTGGGGAAAAAGCCATTGTGGGCTTGGGCTGGCCTTTGTAAGCTTTGGGCTACAAGTGCTGATGTGTCTGCCTTGTTTTTTATTATTTTATTTAATGTTTCGTAGTTTTCTCTAATATTTTGCATTTACTTTTTGCGGTTAGATGATTTTTTTAATTGCGAGAGTTAGTACATAAATACTAGGCTATCTTACAGGGTTGCACAAAAGGTTTTGAGGTCAGTTGGAACTGTTCAAAATTATATTTGAATTAAAATGTGTTTATTTAATTCCGCTGATCCACTAAAATATTTCTAGGGGTAATTCAAAAATTCATTTAATGTTAGTTCCTCTTCGACAAATATCAGGGGATTATTTATAATATTTTAAACATTTTTGTTTGACCATTTGAAGAAATGTTTTCTCACTTGCAATTTGAATTTTGAATTTACTTGAATCAACGTAGGACTTAGCAACAGTAAATGTGATAACGTGGCAACATTAGCATGGGACTACTGTAGCTTAACTATCCGGACGTCACACCTCTACACCTGGTATGACTCCTTTAAAAGTTGTTTTTGTGGGCTTGATCCATGATGGGTCAATACCTATTTTGCGCGTTGTATCCTGATAGAGCAGATTGAGGCTGCTACCACTGTCCATGAGGACTCTCGTTAGGTGGAATCCATCAATGATTGGGTTGAGGACCAGTACGGCTGAACCACCGTGATGAATACTGGTCGGATGATCCCGGCGATCAAAGGTGATCGAGCATGACGACCATGGGTTAAATTTTGGAGCGACTAGCTCTATCGCATAGACATCCCTGAGCGCGCGCTTGCGCTCCCTCTTGGGAATATGTGTGGCGTATATGATGTTCACCATTTTGTCCTGAGGGGGGAACTTCTTTTGTCCCCTCGTGTTCGGCTGCTTGGGCTCCTCGTCATCGTCCTCGCTTTGCGAACCCTTCTCCTTGTTCTCGGCATTTAACTTGCCGGCCTATTTAAAAACCCAACAATCTCTATTCGTATGATTGGCTGGTTTATCAGTGGTGCCATAGATTTGGAATGGACGATCGAGTATGCGATCCAAGCTTGATGGTCCCTGATTGTATCTTTTATTTGGCTTCTTCCGCTGACTGGACATGGAACCACTTAATCCAGCATTGACTGTCGTGTCATCGGTGTTGCCACCATTACTTCGGCGTTTGTGTCTGCTGCGTCGGAGCTTGCCATTGCTATTTTTGGCCTCGGAGGTGCCCGTGTCACTTGCTGTATTTTTACTACGGGCCAGCCCACTATCCTCTCCCGCACAGAAGTGCGTCATGAGTGGCGTGAGGGCTGCCATGGATTTTGGCTTTCCCTGGACAAGGTGGCGGGTGAGCCATTCATCACGGATGCTATGTTTAAAGGCCGCTAGGGCTTCAGCATCCGCACAGTCGACGATCTGGTTCTTTTTAGGTAGGAACCTAGTCCAGAATTTCCTGGCTGACTGTCAGGACCCCGATCCTAAGTCACACCGATCTATCATGTAACACATCATATCACTTTGCGGCATCACGCACGGTATTCCCATAGGTGCCACCTTACCTGGCCCGGGACTGTCGGCGTTCTGGGAACGGGGGTCCCCAGACTTGCCTGCCTGCGGCCTGCGGCGTGGCTCAAAGGAGGCCCAGGATAGCCCATCTTCATCAACACAAGCTCGAGACCCTCGCGAGGGGCCAAGCCTAGCGGGGCGGACGACCAAGGGCTTCCTCAGGCACGGCCTCGTCAAGCTGGCTCATGAGGAGGCGGAGAGTTCAAGGCAGGGTACCTCGCGAGGTGCCCATGACGCAAGCCATGACAACCAAGGCGCGATCGAGGCGCCGGCCGTCTGGCGTCCTCCTTTCCACTTTGGTGCAAAGGGAGCAAGCGCAGGCGAGAGCATCAAGCAAAGGCACCCATTTAGGTGCAACAAGACCAAGACCAGCCCCAACGGCCGGAAGGGAGTCATCGTGGAGCCCAAGCGGCGTCATCACGAGCCTTTGGCGGCGAGGACCAACTTTAGTCGGGATAAGTGTACCCATTGTTCCCCTTCAAAATGGCCAATTGTTGGCGCCCTTCCGCTCAATATTTGGGAAGAGGCCGGGGCCTTCGTCTATATAAGTAGAGCTAGCCACCATAGTAGAGGGCTGGCATTGGGAATCGAGAGAGAGATAGAGACCCGATCCTCAAGCTAGAAGCGGCGGAACATCACCAAGTTGTTCATCTCACCCACCAAAACAGGACCCTCATGAGGCTGTTCTTCCTATCTTATTCCTCATCAGCCCAGAGGCAATCCACCACACCACAAACTAGAGTAGGGTATTACACCACAATGGTGGCCCGAACTAGTATAAATCTCGTGTCTCTTGTGCTGTTCTTCTTAGTAGTTTAGGTCCCTGCGATTCAGGAGAGTGCGAGGCAGTGGAGGTTGGATCTCCGCGCCCGAGTTGAACCTTAAGGGTCTGCTGGAACCCAAAATCCGACATTTGGCGCGCCAGGTAGGGGTGCGCCGGAATCTACCTTCCGTCGCCGCGTTCTTCCCCGTCCACCGCAACCATATCGACATCCGTCGGGCCCGCGCGGCCTTGAGCCGCCCTCGCCTCCCATGTCGCCCAGACAGCTCCCGTCGGCGGGCGCCCTCGTCGTTCCCCGTCACCTGCCGTCAACACCGCCACCGGCCCGGCGGGGAACGAGCAGCAAGCATCGTCCCTACGCTCCTCAGCGACCTCAGGGGAGGGCCGCGCGGTTTCCTCGACACCCGCCCCGTCGCGCCGGACCCTCCGCTCGTCACGGCCCTCCTGGGCGGCTCGCAGGCGCCGCCTTCTAGCCGCCATGTCGAGACATTCGTCCGCCGGGTCGGCGCCACCTCCAGTGGCGAGGCTCCCTCGGGCCGGACAGAGTCGCCGGCGGGCTAACCCGACTCTCAAGACCACCCGCCAACTCGGCGGCTCGGTGCGCTCCCCATGCTCGCACACCACCATCTACCAGGTTGCCGTCACGGGACCCTCACCCGGCGGCGCCCGGCCTCAACGTACTCTCGGTCGAGGCCTTCAACCTCCTCTGCATACCCGAGGGGCGGCTGCGGCAAGAGCCGGCCTTTCGAGGCGTGGGAAGGGGTCATCCAGCTCCTTAGGGCAAATCCGGCATCCGGTGACCTTGGCACCTCGATAACTTCCGCGGAACTGGTCGACCGACGCCGCCCCCATCGGCCTCCCCTACAATTCCATCCTTGGCTATCTAGCATTGGCCAAATTCATGGCGCAACCCACCGGTACAACCTCATGAAGATGTCGGGAGCAGCGGCGTCCTCCTGTGCCCGAGGATCTTGAAGGTGCGCTGCGGCGCTCGAGCTCACCCTCAAGGCGGCGGCATGCGCAGCCCGCCGATCTGAAGCCCCCAAGCCCAAGGGGCTGCGCCGACCAAGAAAAGCGATTGTTCACTCAAGACAAGCGGAGACCAAGCAGATACTGTCGATGAGGGCGGGTCCACAAGCGCCACCTTCACCATAGGCACCAACCTCGAGCGAGAGCAGGAGGAGGCCCTTGTCAAGTTCTGCGTGCGAACAAGAAGGTGTTCGCACTGGGAGCCGATCAGGTGGCGGGGATCACAGGCGTGATCAAGCACCACCTTAACGTGTGCCCCAGCGTGCATCGGTGAAATATAAAGCAAGAAGGCAGTCCCTTTGAAAAGCAGGCCTTCATCGCTCAAGAGACCCATAAGCTAGAAGCTGCGGGGTTATTCAGCGAGTCCGATACCCAGATTTGCTGGCCAACCCGTGGTGGTGCCAAAGAAGGGAGGAAAGGGCGCATGTGTCGACTTCACCAACCTCAACAAAGCATGCCCGCGGATCCGTTTCCGCTCCCTCGCGCCGACCATATCGTCGATTCCACCGCCGAGTGTGACTTGTTATGCTTCTTGGGCGCCTTTTCGGATATCACCAAATCAAGATGGCGGTGGAAGGCGTGGAGAAGGCGGCCTTCTAACCCGTGTCGAGTGTCTTTGCTATACATGCGTGCCGTTCGGGTTGCGCAACACGGGGGCAACCTTCCAGCGGCTCATGCACATCACCTTGGTCCCACAGCTCGGGAAGAATGTGGAGGCATACGTCGACGACATCGTGGTGAAGTCGAGCGAGGCCAAGACCTTGATACAAGACCTGGAAGAAACCTTCGCGAGCCTCAACGCAGTGAGCCTGCGACTCAACCCGAGAAGTGTGTGTTTGGAGTTCCCTCGGGCAAGCTCACAGGTTTCCTCGTGTCCCACCGAGGCATTGAGGCTAACCGAGGAAAAGGTCAAGGCGGTGGAAGACATGATCCACCAAAGACCCTCGTGGAAATGCAGAAGCTCACAGGCGGCGTAACAGCGCTGGGCAGTTTCATCTCCCGATTGGGGAGCGGGCCTTTGCCTTTCTTCCGGTGATGAAGAAAAGGGGTCCTTGAGTGGGTGAAGAGGCCGACAAAGTGTTTCAAGACCTCAAGAGGTACCCGACCAGCCCTCCGGTGATGGTGGCCTGCGCCCTCGGGAGCCCTTGGTACTCTACCTCGCCGCCCTCCCTACTCCTCTAGCGCTGCCGGTGGCGATTAGGGAGGCGTCGAGCCAAGACCACGCCGGCCACCCGAGCTAAGGCAAGACCGAATCGAAGGAACTAGCGAAGCCAGCACCGCAATGGAAGAAGATCAGCCGTCCGGCAGAGCGCACCAAAGGCGGGGAGGCCTCCCATCAAGCACCCGGCTTCGGGCGCCGTCGCCTCGGGAGGCACCATAGCTTCGGAAGACACCACCAGCAGCGACGCCCTAACGCGTCGAGCACCCGGTGTGCCGTCGATGCCGTGCTACGGGATGCGAGGGCACGGTACCCCATGCCGCGAAGCTCCTCCTCGCCTTGCTGGTGGCAGCGCAAGCTGCGGCACTACTTCGTGGTCATCAATCAAGGTTGTCTCGGCATACCCCACGGAGAGGGTGCTCGGGAGCCCTAACTTTCGGCGGGAAGGGTCACCGAGTGGAACATTGAGCTGCAAGCATTCAGCTCGAGTTCGATCGACCGAGTCATCAAAGGGGTCGTGCTAGCAGATTCGTGGCGAATGGATAGAAGCGTCGGGCCTCGGGGCGGCGAGGATCGATCCCTCTCCCGTGGAGCGAAGCGCCCGAAGGTTGGGTCATGTACTTGACGGGCGTTCTCGAACAGTCTTTGGGGCTGGGGCGATACTCATATCTCCCTCTCGGGACAAGCTCTACTATGCCGTGCAGCTCTGTTTCCAAAGCATGGCGAGAAGGTCTCCAACAATATAGCGAGAATCTGAGGGGCTGATGGCGGGTGCAGAAGGCTGCCGCTGCCCTAGGGGTGAAGCGCCTTACCATCAACGGCGATTCGCAACTCCTTCGTCAATTTCTCCAACAAGGTGTACGAGCCAAGGGATGAACACATGGAGGCCTACCTTGCGGAGGTCCGCAGGATGGAGAAACAGTTCTGGGGGTTGGAGCTGCAGACGTGCCTTGGCACCAATCAAGAGGCCGACGACATCGCCAAACGACCCTCCAGGAGGTTACCCCAGGAGCCGGGTGTCTTTGAGGAACGGCTCTTCAAGCCCTCAGCCCTGCCGCCGTTATCAATCAGAGCACAGCCTCGGGAGGAGCTCCCTCAGCCACCAGCCTCGGGAGCCCCAGCCTGTGACCCGGCCTCGGGAGCACGCCTGCTCCTAATGATGGAACCTCAAGAGGAGTGCTGGATCACGGAGCTCAAGAGTTACTTAACGCGTGGGACTTTTCCAGAGAAGGAGGAGGAGGCAGAGCGTGTGGCGCGGCAAGCCACGGCATACAGCATCATGGATGGAGAGCTCTATCGGAGACGACCAAACGATGTATCCCTGCACTGCATCACCAGGGAACAGGGGAAGGAATTGCTGGCAGATATACATGGCGGAGATTGTGGGCACCATTCATCGTCACGGACCCTTGTCGGCAAGGCGTTCATGGCGGTTTGTATTAGCCCACCGCGCTCAATAGCGCCATCGACCTCGTGAAGGCTTGCGAGGCTTGCCAATTCCATGCCAAGCAGATCCACCAGCCAGCAGGAGGCCTGCAAACCATTCCCCTCACTTGCCCATTCGCTGTCTGGGGGCTGGACATTCTGGGCCCTTTCCCTCGGGCGCCAGGGGGCTATCGCTACCTCTATGTCGCCATGGACAAATTCACCAAGTGGGCCGAAGTCGAGGCCGTCCGCGCCATCCCCGCTGGTTCTGCGGTCAAGTTCATCAAGGACATCGTGAGCCGGTTCAGAGTGCCGAACCGCATCATCACCGACAACAGTTCGCAGTTCACCAGTAAGCTTTTTAAAACGTACTGCACTAACCTTGGGAAGCAGATATGCTACGCTTCGGTGGCGCACCCCCGCAGCAATGGACAGGCCGAGTGGGCCAATGCAGAGGTCTTGGTGCACCCCTGCGGCAGAGGCTGGTACGACGAGCTTCCGTCTATGTTGTGGTCCATCCGCACAATCTCAACCAAGCCAACTGGAGAGACTCCCTTCTTCCCGGTCTATGGAGCCGAAGCGATCCTCCCTCACGAGGTCAAGCGTCAATCCGCGCGGGTCCTGGCGTTCGATGAAACGCTGCAGGACGCCATGCGGGGGACGGCCCTTGTGCTGGGGGAGGAGCGCCGTCGAGAAGCTGCGCTGCGAGCAGCGAGATACCAGCAGGCACTGCAGCGATACCACTGCCGCAACATCCTCCCAGAACTCTCGAGGTAGGGGACCTCGTGCTCCTACGGGTCCTCTCTAGGGAGGGACTGCATAAGCTCTCTCCCATGTGGGAGGGCCCATTCAAGGTTGTTCATGTTTCCAGGCCTGGCTCCGTGCGCTTGGAGACTGAAGAGGGAGTACCTATACAGAACGCGTGGAACATCCAGCACCTCCGGAGGTTTTACCCCTAAAAGGCCCAGAGCCTGTGAAGTTCATCTATTTGGAAAAGGCCACGAGCACGTGAAGAAGGCGAATGCTGTGAAGTTCATCTTTTGGAAAAGGCCACGAGCACATGAAGAAGGCGAATGCTGTGAAGTTCATCTTTTGGAAAAGGCCACGAGCATGTGAAGAAGGCGAATGCTGTGAAGCTCACCTCTGGGAAAAGTCCGAGCTGTGAAGAAGGCGACGCTGTGAAGGCTGTCGCGTTCGAAAGGCCCGAGCACGTGAAGAAGGCGCCTGACGAAGGAACAATATCAGGATAACAAAAGCAGTACAATAATTAACGGTGTTGCCCTAAACACGCCCCCATGTGGCCACACATTGTTCCCTTTTTACGCAGGAGAAAAGGAAGGAAAAGGACAGAAGCAGGTGAAGCGCGCCCCGTGCCGGCTCTCTTGGAAGGCCAGAGCCACCCCCGGAGCTCAGTCGGACTCCATCTCGCGCTTCACTAGGGCGTGGCGGTGAGCAGACCCACTGCCACCCCCCGAAGAAGAGCTGGTGAAGCGTGAGGAGTCGCGGGCATCGCCAGCCGCCCGCGCGCTGCCCTCTCCGCCAGCGTCGGGGCTGAGTCCTCGGCCGCGGTCGTCGTCCTCAGGGCAGCACCACATGCGGCGGCCGTCTTCCCCGAACACCCTCACGTAGAGGGTGGCGTCGCCATCATACTTGAAGTGCAGGGAGCACCGGCGGCGGAGACCACGCAGCAGCGAGCGAACGCCGCCACCGCGGGCCGAGGCTGGTTCCTGCAGCGAGACCTCGGAGAAGCCCACGGCCCGGCTGCAACAGCCATCTGCACTGGAGCAGAGGCCACTCAGGCGCCATCCGGGAGCTCACCCAGGAAGAAGCACGGGAGCTGAAGCCGGACGCCGGACGGCTCCTCCGCCATCACCATGAACTCGGCAGGAGCCAAAGAGCATGGAGGCACGGCCTCGGGGGCCAGCGGCGGGGCACGCCCCCGACCATGGCCAGCCACTCGTCCACGCTGAGAGCCTCCCCACGACCCATGGGGACCGCCGTGGAGGCCACGGGTGCTGCGGGCGACCTCGACCACGCTTAGGCGGAGGAGAGGAAGATTCGACCTGGCAGCCCTTCCCCTTCTCTACGACCGAGAACTTCCTTGGTGGAGCCATGGAGAAGAAGGAGAGACAGGAAAGGATAGACTGGAAGGGCGCGCGCCATTCCGTACTTATAGCCGGCGAAGGCCAACCGTCGGCCTCCACGATCACCGATAATCATGACTGACCATGCATGCAAGGACTTGTCGAGTCCAGGCGATTACCGAGGCATCATGGGGATGCATTGCGCACGCGTCCGATCAACCGCCACGCGGCGCCCAAGGCCGCAGGCTGTTAGGGACGGCGACGCTTCGCACTTGCCCTTTCGCCTCTCTGCTCGGCCAAGTTCGGGCGCGCCGTGGGCCCGGGGGCTACTGTCTGCGTTCTGGGAATGGGGGTCCCCAGACTTGCCTGTCTGCGGCCTGCGGCGTGGCTCAAAGGAGGCCCAGGACAGCCCATCTTCATCAACACAAGCTCGAGACCCTCGCGAGGGTCCAAGCCTCGCGGGGCGGACGACCAAGGGCTACCTCAAGCACGGCCTCGTCAGGCTGGCTCATGAGGAGGCGGAGAGTTCAAGGCAGGGTTCCTCGCGAGGTGCCCATGACGCAAGCCATGACGACCAAGGGCGCCGGTCAGGCGCCCGACAGCATGGCGTCCTCCTTTCCTCTTTGGTGCAAAGGGAGCAAGCGCAGGCGAGAGCATCAAGCAAAGGCACCCGTTTCGGTGCAACAAGACCAAGACCAGCCCCAACGGCCGGAAGGGAGTCATCGTGGAGCCCAAGCAGGCGTCATCACCAGAGCCTTTGGCAGGCGAGGACCAACTTTAGTCAGGATAAGTGTACCCGCTGTTCCCCTTCAAAATGGCCAATTGTTGGCGCGCTTCCCGCTCAATATTTGGGAAGAGGCCCTGGGCCTTCATCTATATAAGTAGAGCTAGCCACCATAGTAGAGGGGCTGGCATTGGGAATCCAGAGAGAGAGATAGAGACCCGATCCTCAAGCTAGAGCGACGGAACATCACCTAGCAGTTCATCTCACCCACCAAGAACAGACCCTCATGAGGCCGTTCTTCCCCTGTCTTTGTTCCTCATCAGCCCAAGAGGCAATCCACCACACCACAAACTAGAGTAGGGTATTACACCACAACGGTGGCCCGAACTAGTATAAATCTCGTGTCTCTTGTGTTGTTCTTCTTAGTAGTTTAGGTCCCTACGATTCGGCGAGGTACGAGACGGTGGAGGGTTGGATCTCGGCGCGCACCCCAGAGTTCGAACCTTAAGGGTCTGCCGGAACCCAAAATCCGACAGGGACCGTTTGCGCCTTTTGGCTCACGTATATGATAGTGTCGCTAGCATCCATATGACAGAGAACCCGGGCCGACATGACTAGTCGTGAACCCAAAGTGGCACTAACTTACAGGGACAGGCATCATGACCCATCAATGAACGTGTCGGTCATCAGCGAGTGAATCCGGATTGTAGCAACTAGGCTAGCAGGACTCCGGGAATCCGGGCTGTAGCAGGCTAACAGGACTCTGAAAGACATCGTGTGACATTTCCTTGAAGGGACAGACACAGGAACGAGTTGGATCACATGCCGGCCAGTCTAAGTGCTCCGGAGCAGTAGTAAGTAACTGGGCTAGCAGGACTCCGGTAAACCGGGCTGTAGCAGACTACCATGGCTTAGTGGAAGCACCAGACTACATTTCCCCATAAGAGAGGCTACCAAGGATAAACAACTAGGTTGTCAGATCCCACACATACCAAGCATTTCAATCATACACACAATATGCCCGATATGTGTAAATACAACATGGCATCACAACAAAACTCTACAACTCAAGGTATTTATATAAAAGACTCCGAAGAGTCAGATATTACAAACATGGGTCTCATGACCCAACATTCAAGTCATACAAGCAATAGCACAAGCGGAAGCTTAAACATGTCTGAGTACAGACAGCTACAAATGAAAAAGGTTGAGGAGTCTGACTATCTACAATACCCTCCCAAGGGTACAAGATCGTAGTTGAGGTAACAAACTAAACGTCGGAGTCCATGCGGAACTACTAGTGAGACTGAAGTTTCTCTGCAAAACATAAAATAAGCAAACGTGAGTACAAATGTACCCAGCAAGACTTACATCAGAACTAGCTACATATGCATCGGTATCAATAAAGGGGTGGTGGAGTTTGACTGCAGCAAGCCAGCTTTGACTCGGTGGCTATCCTGAACTACGACTGCAAATAACTCTTTTGAGGTGGCGCACACGAGTCCACATATTCACCATATCAATACACCACTATGGATCTGCTCCCGGCTCACTTCGAGGACACCATACATAGCACTCACGCTTATCTTCCGCATTTTAGAGTATCCACTTTCACTTATCTATGAACTGTACACGCAACCCAGAAGTCCTTTTCCACGGACATGGCTATTCGAATAGATGATGTTAACCCTGCAGGGGTGTACTTCTTCACACACGCTCTCGCCACTTACCACCATGTACACGTCGTGTATCTCGGCAACCTTCAAGCGGAAGCCTGGCAAGGGAGTCGGCCACGAGCTGACTAACCACACAAGTCTCTAGTCCAGGTTTATCGCCTATTCGGGTTCCATCCGCAAGGAGATCCGGCCGGGGTGTCGCTCACGGCCCCAAACGATATGTGCAGGGTTCCCAAGCACACCTCGACGGATGGATCTACGCTTGGTACACCGTGCCATGGTGCCTAGTCTGTCCCAAGCCCACCTGTACCGGGTACCACTTGGTAGACTACTAACACTACCTACAAACACCAGAAACTAGTTGCAACTCCTGGACAGAGATCAGGTTGATTAATAAGTCAAGAGTGCTTGGAGCGCCCGGAGCCCAATGTGTGGTAGTAACTGTTCATGTATCACAAACACAGAACTCAGTTCCTGAGAACGGCTACAATGAGACAACCCACCATGTACTCCTACATGGCCTGTCACCGCTACCTTTACCAAATCGTGTTCACACACTTAGCTCTCAACAGTAGGACATGTTCACCACATTCCAATTCATCCCCGATGGATCAGATCTGACTCAGGTCTAAGCAATAGCAGGCATGACAAACAAGCATGAATGAGTAGGCACATCAGGGCTCAAACAACTCCTACTCATGCTAGTGGGTTTCATCTATTTACTGTGGCAATGACAGGTCATGCAGAGGAAAGGGGTTCAGCTACCGCAACATGTAACAGTTGAAACGTTGTTGTCCTAATGCAGTAAAAGAGAGCAGGAGTGAGAGACTGGGATTGTATCAGAATGAACAAGGGGGTTTTGCTTGCCTAACACTCCTGAAGATGATATAGTTCTTCATCAGTGTCATCGAACTCAAGGTCGGAACATGTCTATCGAGAGGGAATAACCACCGACAAACAAAGAAGAAACACAATCAATGCCATGCAACAATATGATGCATGAATGTGACATGTCAATATGCTGTTGATTGGGCTAATGCAACAAGCAAAAATTTAAAGGGAGTTGGTTTAAACACTAGGTTCAAATTCAAACTCCATATGTGCTTTCTTAAATGCCATTTAATTGAATTGTCCTAAACAGAGGACAAAAGTTGCTCTAACATGCATGCAAATGCCATAAACAGATTCTTTGGATTTTTCTGATCATTTTTCATATATAAATTATTTCCATTGGAGTTATAGATTATTTTCTACGAATTTTTTGAAGTTTAAATCATTTTCTGGAATTTTCTGGATTATTTTCAACCCAGAAAATGACTTATTGTGTCAGCATTGCGCCAGGGTGATGTCAGCGGGTCAACTGGGTCGGCCAGGTCAAACCTAACCAGTGGGGCCCGCTTGTCATTGATCGTTGCTTTAACCAAAAGGGTTTATTGTTAAATCGGTGATTAGCTATCCAGTGGGGTCCAGTGTCAGTGACTGTGGGGTTAATTAGTGGCGCATTAGCCGCCGGCGGTAATCGGGACACGGCGGGGCTGCCCGTCCGGCCAACTCCGTCGACGGGAGGACGCGCGGCTGGTCTCGTTGGAACGTCCGCGACGCGGTGCGTCCAGCCATGGCTGTGGCTGCGGCTGGGGTGGCCGGTAGCGGCAACTACGGCAAGCGAGGCGGCGGGCGGAGCTCGGGCATCGCCGAAGACGATGCTATGGTGCAGCTACAGACGAATCGATGGGAGCTTTTGGCTCCTGGGAACATCTCGAGCCCGAGGGCATGCTAAGACGCGAGCTAAGGCATCGGCGGCAACAAGCTCACGGCCATGACGGCTAGGCGTGTTAGAGGACGAAAATGATAGCGACGATAGAGGGGAAAGATTCATGAGCTCACAGGGAGGCGGAGTAGTAGGTCAGCACGCTCGGGGGAGCCCGGGAGCCAGCGAACCGACAACGGGGAGGTACGGTGACCGGTGGTGGAGAAGACGACGATGGCATCGATGCGGTGCCTCCGGGATCGCCTACTTCGTCGTGGAGTAGCCTTGTGTCGTTGCGGAGCTCTGGACATGGTCGGAGAAGCGAGGGGGAGGCGGTGGAGGCGGCGGTGCTCGTCGGCGTTCTCGGGCGCCCACGAACAGAGAGAAGGGAGGGTGCTGAGGAGGGGAAAGAGCTCGAGGGGGAGTGGGAGGGGGTCAGGGGTGTCGTGGCGCTCGGGGCCGTCTCCAGCAGCGAGCAAGCAGATAGGCACGGGCACGCGCCCTCGCCTACTGGCGCCAGGTGGGAGATGACTGGCAGTTAGGCTCGGGTGGGCTGCTCAAGTCGGGCCGACTACTGATGGCAGCCGCCAGTGCGTTTACATTCCTTTTATTTCTGTTTGTTTTCTTTTTATTTATTCATTTTGCCACTAATTCAAATTCGAAAGAAATTCATAACAGGGCAAAACCTTGTGAATATTTTTATGTTGCCAGTTTCCAAAGGCGATTAAATAATTTCAGGGCCTTTTGAGTTATATTCTATATAAGATGAATATAATCCAAAACTCAAATACATAGTGATTTAATTTCAAACTCCCAAAATTATTCCTTCAAAAATGTTCATTAATTTTTGTTGGAATTAAAACTCCTATCAAAATATAACCAACATTAATTAAGGCCATTTTGGATTGATTGAATGCAATTTTCCAGGGTTCTTTGCCCTTTTTGAATTAAATTTTGAGGCTTCCAAATTTCCTCAATTCAAGTTTCAAAAATTTAAACATGACGCATGCAAGATGCAAACACTAGGCAGCACCAGAAGCTAGGGATGTGACAACTCACACCCACTAAACAAGAATCTCGTCCCGAGATTCAAGACATGAGATAAGAAGACAGAGGGGGACACAAGCCAACACAATCTTCACGTTCCAGATTGCACTTCATAAGAACTTGGATTGCTTGCATTATGCTGATCTTGACATCCTTGCTTTCGAGATCTTCGTCCAACACAGTGACGACAGAAACAAACTCTACAGGAATCGATCTTCTCAAAATCGAGCAACTCAAGATCAACTCATGGAGTGAGACGTTGAAACATCTCTTGAGCTGAGACACAAAATACACATCGGGAGAGATGGAAGAAACAGATGACAGAGGTTCAATTTGGTAGGCAACAATTCCACGCTGGAGTATGATGGTGCGCGGTTTCACAGTAGCGAGGAGATAATTCCCATGATCCCATATCAGGGCACCTTAGAGGTGACTTGTAGAAGTATTCCCATGAGTGGCAAATGGAATTACTTTTGATACATAGATCATTGGAACTCTTTATACCAGCCTAAGTCAATCACAATCAATCATTTGAAAGAGTTCAAAAGAATGACATACTCGGACTAGAATGGATGATGTGGACTACCTTGTTGAAGACGACGCAATGGGTGATTTCTTCTTATCATCGAGGAAGGATAGGGCCCAGGTAAGTCCACTTTTGATGATGATCCTGGATGATAAATACCGAGAAGGCAGACCATAGTAAAACGGCACAGAGGCGGGTGCAAGCTGGGAATAGAATGCAATTGTTGGAAATGTCCCAACCATCATATATGCCTGAGATTCAGATCTGGTTGGTAACAGGATATTTCAGACAGCATGTCTGGAAAATAAAGTTTGCAACACAAACCGACGAGATGACGTTGCGAGATTCTCAGGAAATGAACTGCAACAGCAAGATCCAAAACATGAGCTGGTTGTGCTACACACATGTGAACACGCTGTTCCACAGAAGCATGACCATATAGTAGTCTTACAACCAAACACTACCGAGTTCAGGTGGGGAACCATCGTCGAGGATATCAAAGTCTTGTGCATTACCATGGATTAGCACCTAAATCCTTCTCCTAAAACAATTCAGTCAGTGGCTTGGTGTGGTAGAGAATACATATGGAGTGGAGTTAATTAATCTACCAAACCATAGAATACATTCGCACATGCATAACTGACTTGGGATGGTACCAGAGGAAACAAAAGCAATCTTTCTCGAACTCACGGCGGCACCTTGCACCAAATGCACATGAATTCGAGGTAGTCACTTCTTCCATCCAAGCATAAGCTTCATGAATAGAACACGAAGGCATTGCTTACAAAGTTTTCAACACTAGGTTGATGTTCAACCTGAATCATGGGGAAGAAAAAATGATGCTGATGGGCTCAATAGCAACTCATCGGAATTTCCATATCACAGGACTTGCACCATCATGTGAACACGGTGATAGCATTGGACAGACCAAAGGATGTAATTGTGTATGCTCGAGGGATCAACCACGAGTAAGACAACATTACGAACATCGTTGTTTCTGATTTGACTTGACGATAGCCCATACTCATGTCAAAGTTTTGATAAGATGATAGGTCCATTAGCTGAACACGAAGATCAATCGATGAAGATATCATCTTTATTCAACACACACAAACACAAGGATATCCCTTTGAAAATGAACTAAATCAGGCAGCTTTTATCCTCCAACTCTCCA
This sequence comes from Aegilops longissima, assembly GCA_021605205.1. Taxonomy (NCBI): domain Eukaryota; kingdom Viridiplantae; phylum Streptophyta; class Magnoliopsida; order Poales; family Poaceae; genus Aegilops; species Aegilops longissima. The sequence goes on from CM038678.1 coordinate 274,306,784, forward strand.
AGTTGTTGTTTAGCTTAACCAACTAGCCCAGGGGTATCCAACACGGATTCTAGGAGAAGGGGTGGTTTACAAGAAAACCAACTTGATCACGAGTTCAACATAACAGTCAGGGGGAAACCTGGTAATAATTCTGAAAAGATAATCGGAAAATCATGAACCACCGGTATGTTATTAAGCTCGAGATCAATCTTGCTTTTCAGGGCAAGACGATATGATAAAGGGAGCGAGGGATTGACACAATCCTAACTCACTGATTGAAGAGTGCACTAGGAAATATGGACTAGGTAGCACGACTCATGTTAGACTGATGGTTCAGTAACCAACATGCTATGAATGAAATTATCGTCCATTAACCACCAAGCATGGGGTTGCTAGGAGTATTGCTTTCACACATCATAGTTCACTTGTCGGCAATTCCGGTTGCAATAACACAGAGACCGAGGAGTGAATGACAATGGTGAGAAGTATCACTCTATCAATAATTCATGAGAGATTGTGCAATTCTCACATCATTCTTGATATGAAAGAGGGTGAGACTCCAAGGTAGAACAGAAAAGACGCTGGATTGGCATTTGATCTGCGGAATACAACTACTTTGACCCAATCCTAGAAATGGATGAGGTACTGGAGTTTCTTTCTCCTAGTCATTCCGGAATAGAATGGCTTGATGGACCACAAGAATAATAGGCATCAATGAACACGATCGCACACATACTCTAGACTATCAATTGATAGATGAAGGTCAGAATATAACTAAAGGGGGACAACTCAAAGGGACATATGGTTTTCTGAGTTGCAGATGCATAGATTTAGTATGTAAAACAAGTTCAACATATTTATTCTAGATAATCCATGCAGAAGGGTAGGACTAGCAGATTCACAATGCAGAATGGAGAACTCATTAAGAGCACTCTAGTTGTGATCTTTTGGTTCAAAGAACTTCTGCCATAAGCAGTTCATGGTATTCAGAAGAAGGAAATACCATGGACCTCGAGGACTATCACAAAGGTTACTAATATCCTAAGGAACTAGCAAACACTATTAACAAGAAGTAGGTAGGGTGAATCTCGGGTTCAAGAACACAGGAGAAGAATATCTACTAACTAAATGGCATCACGGGATGCTTTCAAGAATGGTGGCCAGAATCATTACACTAGGAACAAAAAGCATTCCTAGATTACTGAGTGATTTTCCAGGATGCCTAGGGTCATCCTACTAGCTCCATCTTATATGTCGAGGCAGCAGAGTACCTCAACTCAGCAATTAGTGTTCTTAATCCGGCCCAAAAGGACATCGGGAACATGGAGGAAAGATTTGCAAGTGCATCGGATTATTTAGAAACCTGGGATGACTCGGACAACATAACGGCTGTAAAATGCTCAAAAAGATTTGAGACATCCTGCAAAATGGTGGCATAACCACTTAACATTGCAATATCAAGGTACTGAGACCAACTAACAACACACAAAAGTAGTAGGAACAGAACAGAGGATTGAATCCATGATTGCTATAAGTCTACGGATTAGTAACACGTGATCCTGATAGATAGATGAGAAGCCTAGTTCTTAAACCCCGTAGAAAAGAACAGGATGACTCAGATCAGAAGGACATAAGGTATAAGGAGTAAAAAGAGCCTTACGTTCCCTCCCACAATCAATTCCCTTATATAATTAAAGCATTTCTAGACTCGACTTCGACCAGTTTGTCTTGGTAATCCTACAGGAAGTCAGGCTCTGATACCAAAGCTGTCAGGACCCCAATCCTAAGTCACACCGATCTAGCATGTAACACATCATATCACTTTGCGGCCTCACGCACGGTATTCCCACGGGTGCCACCTTACCTGACCCGGGACCGTTTGCGCCTTTTGGATCATGTATATGATAGTGTTGCTAGCATCCATATGATAGAGAACCCGGGCCGACATGACTAGTCGTGAACCCAAAGTGGCACTAACTTACAGGGACATGCATACATGACCCAGCAATGAACGTGTCCGTCATCAGCGAGTGAATCCGGGCTGTAGCAACTGGGCTAGCATGACTCCTGGAATCCGGGCTGTAGCAGGCTAACAGGACTCTGAACGACACCACCTGACATTTCCCTGAAGGGACAGACACAGGAACAAGGTGGATCACATGCTGACCAGTCTAAGTGTTCCGGAGTAGTAGTAACTGGGCTAGCAGGACTCTGGAAAACCGGGCTGTAGCAAACTACCATGGCTGAGTGGAAGCACCAGACTACATTTCCCCATAAGACAGGCTACCAAGGATAAACAACTAGATTGTCGGATCCCACACATACCAAGCATTTCAATCATACACACAATATGCCCGATATGTGTAAATACAACATGGCATCACAACAAAACTCTGCAACTCAAGGTATTTATTTATAGGACTCCGAAGAGTCAGATATTAATAACATGGGTCTCATGACCCAACATTCAAGTCATACAAGAAATAGCACAAGCGGAAGGTTAAACATGTCTGAGTACAGACAACTACAAATGAAAAAGGCAGAGGAGTCTGACTATCTACAAGACCCTCCCAAGGGTACAAGATCGTAGCTGAGGTAACAAGCTAAACGTCGGAGTCCACGCGGAACTACTAGTGAGACTGAAGTCTCTCTTCAAAACATAAAATAAGCAAACGTGAGTACAAATGTACCCAACAAGACTTACATCAGAACTAGCTACATATGCATCAGTATCAATGAAGGGGTGGTGGAGTTTGACTACAGCAAGCCAGCTTTGACTCGGTGGCTATCCTGAACTACGACTTCAAATAACTCTTTTGAGGTGGCGCACACGAGTCCACATATTCACCATATCAATACAGCACTATGGATCCGCTCCCGTCTCACTACGAGGACGCCATCCATAGCGCTCACGCTTATCTTGCGCATTTTAGAGTATCCACTTTCACTTGTCTATGAAATGTACAGGCAACCCAGAAGTCCTTTTACGCGGACACGACTATTCGAATAGATGATGTTAACCCTGCAGGGGTGTACTTCTTCACACACGCTCTCGCCACTTACCACCATGTACACGTCGTGTATCTCGGCAACCTTCAAGCGGAAGCCTGGTCAGGGAGTCGGCCACGACCTGACTTACCACACAAGTCTCTAGTCCAGGTTTATCGCCTATTCGGGTCCATCGGCAAGGAGATCCGACCGGGGTGTCGCTCACGGACCCAAACGATGTGTGCAGGGTTCCCAAGCCCACCTTGACGGATGGATCTACGCTTGGTACACTGTGCGATGGTGCCTAGTCTGTCCCAAGCCCACCTGTACCGGGTACCACTTGGTAGACTACTAACACTACCTACAAACACGAGAAACTAGTTGCAACTCCTGGACAGAGATCAGGTTGATTAATAAGTCGAGAGAGCTTGGAGCGCCCGGATCCCAATGTGTGGTAGTAACTGTTCATGGATCACAACTCCTGCCAAAATATAACCAACATTAATTAAGGCCATTTTGGATTGATTGAATGCAATTTTCCAGGGTTCTTTGCCCTTTGTTATTAAATTTTGAGGCTTCCAAATTTCCTCAATTCAAGTTTCGAAAATTTAAACATGACGCAAGCAAGGGATGTGACAACTAACCCCCACTAAACAAGAATCTCGTCCCAAGATTCAAGACGTGATGTAAGAAGACAGAGGGAGACACAAGCCAACACAATGTTCACGTTCCAGATTGCACTTCATAAGAACTTGGATTGCTTGCATTATGCTGATCTTGACATCCTTGCTTTCGAGATCTTCGTCCAACACAGTGACGACAGAAACAAACTCTACAGGAATCGATCATCTCAAAATCGAGCAACTCAAGATCAACTCATGGAGTGAGACGTTGAAACATCTCTTGAGCTGAGACACAAAACACACATCGAGAGAGATGGAAGAAACAGATGACGGAGGTTCAATTTGGTAGGCACAATTCCACGCTGGAGTATGATGGTGCGCGGTTTCACAGTAGCGAGGAGATAATTCCCATGATCCCATATCAGGGCACCTTAGAGGGGGTGACTTGTAGAAGTATTCCCTTGAGTGGCAAATGGAATTACTTTTGATACATAGATCATTGGAACTCTTTATACCAGCCTAAGTCAATCACAATCAATCATTTGAAATAGTTCAAAAGAATGACATAGTCGGACTAGAATGGATGATGTGGACTACCTTGTTGAAGTCGACGCAGTGGATGATTTCTGCTTATCGTCGAGGATGGATAGGGCCCAGGTATGTCCAATTTTGATGATGATCCTGCATGACAAATACCGAGAAGGCAGACCATAGTAAAATGGCACAGAGGCGGGTGCATGCTGGGAACAGAATGCGATTGTTGGAAATGTTCCAACCATCATATCTTCCTGAGATTCAGATCTGGTTGGTAACAGGATATTTCTGACAGCATGTCTGGAAAATAAAGTTTGCAACACAAACCGACGAGATGACGTCGCGAGATTCTCAGGAAATGAACTGCAACAGCAAGCTCCAAAACATGAGCTGGTTCTGCTACACACATGTGAACACGCTGTTCCAGACAAACATGACCACATAGTAGTCTTACAACAAAACACTACCGAGTTCAGGTGGGGAACCATCGTCGAGGATATCGAAGTCTTGTGCATTACCATGGATTAGCACTTAACTCCTTCAACTAGAACAAATCAGTTAGTGGCTTGGTGTGCTAGGGAATACATAGGGAGTGGAGTTAATTAATCTACCAAACCATAGAATACATTCGCAAATGCATAACTGACTTGGGATGGTACTAGAGGAAACAAAAACAATCTTTCTCGAACTCACGGCGGCAACTTGCACCAAATGCACATGAATTCGAGGAAGTCACTTCTTCCATCCAAGCATAAGCTTCATGAACAGAACACGAAGGCATTGCTTACAAAGTTTTCAACACTAGGTTGATGTTCAACAAGAATCATGGAAAAGACAAAATGCTGCTGATGGGCTCAACAGCAACTCATCGGAATTTCCATATCACTGGAGTTCCACCATCGTGTGAACATGGTGATAGCATTGGCCAGACCAAAGGATGTAATGGTGTATGCTTGAGGGATCAACCATGAGTAAGACAACATTACGAACATCGTTGGTTCTGATTTGACTTGACGATAGCCCATACTCAACTCAAAGTTTTGATAAGATGATAGGTCCATTAGCTGAACACGAAGATCAATCGATGAAGATATCATCTTTCTTCAACACACACAAACACAAGGATATCCCTTTGAAAATGAACTAAATCAGGCAGCTTTTATCCTCCAACTAGCCAAGTTGTTGTTTAGCTTAACCAACTAGCTCAGGGATATCCAACACGGATTCTAGGAGAAGGGGTGGTTTACAAAAAAAACCAACTTGATCACGAGTTCAACATAACATTCAGGGGGAAACCTGGTAATAATTCTGAAAAGATAATCGGAAAATCATGAACCACCGGTATGTTATTAAGCTCGAGATCAATCTTGCTCTTCAGGGCAAGACGATATGATAAAGGGAGCGAGGGATTGACACAATCCTAACTCACTGATCGAAGAGTGCACCAGGAAATATGGTCTAGGTAGCACGACTCATGTTAGACTGATGGTTCAGTAACCAACATACTATGAATGAATTTGTCGTCCATTAACCACCAAGCATGGGGTTGCTAGGAGTATTGATTTCACACATCATAGTTCACTTGTCGGCAATTCCAGTTGCAATAACACAGAGACCGAGGAGTGAATGACAATGATGAGAAGTATCACCCTATCGCTAATTCATGAGAGATTGTGCAATTCTCACATCATTCTTCATATGAAAGAGGGTGAGACTCCAAGGTAGAACAGAAAAGAAGCTGGATTGGCATTTGATCTGCGGAATACAACTACTTTGACCCAATCCTAGAAATGGATGAGGTACTGGAGTTTCTTTCTCCTAGTCATTCTGGAATAGAATGGCTTGACGGACCACAAGAATAATAGGCATTAATGAACACGATCGCACACATACTCTGGACTATCAATTGATAGATGAAGGTCAGAATATAACTAAAGGGGGACAACTCGAAGGAACATATGGTTTTCTGAGTTGCAGACGCATAGATTTAGTATGTCAAACAACTTCAACATATTTCTTCCAGATAATCCATGCAGAAGGGTAGGACTAGCAGATTCACAATGCAGAATTGAGAACTCATTAAGAGCACTCTAGTTGTGATCTTTTTGTTCAAAGAACTTCTGCCATAAGCAGTTCATGGTATTCAGAAGAAGGAAATACCATGGACCTCGAGGACTATCACAGAGGTTACTAATATCCTAAGGAACTAGCAAACACTATTAACAAGAAGTAGGTAGGGTGAATCTCGGGTTCAAGAACCCAGTAGAAGAATATCTACTAACTAAATGGCATCACGGGATGCTTTCAATAATGGTGGCCGGAATCATTACACTAAGAACAAAAAGCATTGCTAGATTACTGAGTGATTTTCCAGGATGCCTAGGGTCATCCTACTAGCTCCATCTTATATGTCGAGGCAGCAGAGTACCTCAACTCACGCTTATCTTGTGCATTTTAGAGTATCCACTTTCACTTGTCTATGAAATGTACAGGCAACCCAGAAGTCCTTTTACGTGGACACGACTATTCGAATAGATGATGTTAACCCTGCAGGGGTGTACTTCTTCACACACGCTCTCGCCACTTACCACCATGTACACGTCGTGTATCTTGGCAACCTTCAAGCGGAAGCCTGGCGAGGGAGTCGGCCACGACTTGACTAACCACACAAGTCTCTAGTCCAGGTTTATCGCCTATTCGGCTTCCATCCGCAAGGAGATCTGGCCGAGGTGTCGCTCACGGACCCAAACAATGTGTGCAGGGTTCCCAAGCCCACCTCGACGGATGGATCTACGCTTGGTACACTGTGAGAAGTGCCTAGTCTGTCCCAAGCCCACATTTATCGGGTACCACTTGGTAGACTACTAACACTACCTACAAACACCAGAAACTAGTTGCAACTCCTGGACAGAGATCAGGTTGATTAATAAGTCGAGAGAGCTTGGAGCGCCCGGAGCCCAATGTGTGGTAGTAACTGTTCATGGATCACAACACAGAACTCAGTTCCTGCGGACGGCTACAATGAGACAACCCACCATGTACTCCGACATGGCCTCTCACCGCTACCTTTACCAAATCATGTTCACACACTTAGCTCTCAACAGTAGGACATGTTCACCACATTCCAATTCATCCCCGATGGATCAGATCTGACTCAACTCTAAGAAATAGCAGGCATGACAAACAAGCATGAATGAGTAGGCACATCAGGGCTCAAACAACTCCTACTCATGCTAGTGGGTTTCGTCTATTTACTGTGGCAATGACAGGTCATGCAGAGGAAAGGGGTTCAGCTACCACAGCATGTAACATTTGAAACGTTGTTGTCCTAATGAAGTGAAAGAGAGCAGGAGCGAGAGAGTGGGATTGTATCGGAATGAACAAGGGGATTTTGCTTGCCTGACACTCCTAAGGATGATAGAGCTCTTCATCGGTGTCATCGACCTCAACGTTGGAACACGTCTATCGAGAGGGAACAACCGCCAACAAACAAAGAAGAAACACAATCAATGCCATGCAATAATATGATGCATGAATGTGACATGTCAATATGTTGTTGATTGGGCTAATGCAACTATCAACAAGTTAAATGGAGTTGGTTTAAACACTAGGTTCGAATTCAAACTCCATATGTGCTTTCTTAAATGCCATTAAATTGAACTGTCCTAAACAGAGGACATAAGTTGCTCTAACATGCATGCAAATGCCATAAACAGATTCTTTTGATTTTTCTGAACATTTTTCATATATAAATTATTTCCATTGGAGTTATAGATTATTTTCTATGAATTTTTGAAGTTTAAATCATTTTCTGGAATTTTATGGATTATTTTCAACCTAGAAAATGACTTATTGCGTCAGCATTGCGCAAGGGTGATGTCAGCGGGTCAACAGGGTCGGCCAGGTCAAACCTGACCAATGGGGCCCGCCTGTCATTGACTGTGGCTTTAACCAAAAGGGTTTATTGTTAAATCGGTGATTAGCTAACCAATGGGGTCCAATGTCAGTGACTGTGGGGTTAATTAGTGGCGCATTAGCCCCTAATGATGTGTCCACGTCATCCAAAATGGGGTTAGCCGCCGGTGCTAATCGAGACATGGCGGGGTTGCCTGTCCGGCCAACTCCGGCGGCGGGAGGACGCGCGGCTGGTCTCGTTGGAACGTCCGTGACTCGGCGCGTCCAGCGGTGGCTGTGGCCGCGGCTGGGGTGGCCGGTAGATGCAACTGCGGTGAGCGAGGCGGCGGTCGGAGCTCGGGCATCGCCGAAGACGATGCTATGGTGCAGCTACGGACGAACCGATGGGTGCTTTCTGCTCCTGGGAATATCTCGAGCCCGAGGGCGTGCTCACACACGAGCTAAGGCATCTGTGGCCACGGCGGCGCCATGGCCGGCGGCAACAAGTTCACGGCCACGACGGCTGGGCGGGTTAGAGGACGAAAATGATAGCCGTGCTAGAGGGGAAAGGTCCGTGAGCTCACAGGGAGGCGGAGTAGTAGGTCAGCACGCTCGGGGGCGCCCGGGAGCCAGCGAATCGATGACGGGGAGGTCCAGTGACCGATTGTGGAGAAGACGGCGATGGCATCGCTGTGATGCCTCCGGGCTTGCCTGCTTCGTCGTGGAGTATCCTTTTGTCGTTGCGGAGCTTTGGATACGGTTGGAGAAGCGAGGGGGAGGCAGTGGATGCGGCGGTGCTCGTCGGCGTTCTCGGGCAGTCACGAACAGAGAGAAGGGAGGGTGCAGAGGAGGGGAAAGAGCTCGAGGGGGAGTGGCAGGGGGTCAGGGGTGTCGTGGCACTCGGGGACGTCTCCAGCAGCGAGCAGGCAGGCAGGAGGTGGCCTCGTGCGTGCGGGCATGCTGCGGGCACGCACCCTCGCCTACTGGCGCGAGGTGGGAGATGACTGGCAGTTGGGCTCGGGTGGGCTGCTCAGAAGCTGGGCCGACTACAGTAGCAGGCCGCCAAGTACGTTTCTGTTCTGTTTTGTTTCTGTTTGTTTTCTTTTTATTTATTCGTTTTTCCACTGATTCAAATTCAAAATAAATTCATAACAGGGCAAAACCTTCTTAATATTTTTATGTTGCCATTATGGACTTTTCCAAAGGCGCATAAATAATTTCAGGGCCTTTTGAGTTATATTCTATATAAAATGAGTATAATACAAAACTCAAATACATATTGATTTAATTTCAAACTTCCAAAATAATTCCTTCAAAAATGTTCATTAATTTTGGTTGGAATCAAAACTCCTGCCAAAATATAACCAACATTAATTAAGGCCATTTTGGATTGATTGAATGCAATTTTCCATGGTTCTTTGCCCTTTGTTATTAAATTTTGAGGCTTCCAAATTTCCTCAATTCAAGTTTCGAAAATGTAAACATGACGCAAGCAAGATGCAAACACTAGGCAGCACCAGAAGCTAGGGATGTGACAACTCAGCCCCACTAAACAAGAATCTCGTCCCGAGATTCAAGACGTGATGTAAGAAGACAGAGGGGGACACAAGCCAACACAATCTTCACGTTCCAGATTGCACTTCATAAGAACTTGGATTGCTTGCATTATGCTGATCTTGACATCCTTGCTTTCGAGATCTTCGTCCAACACAGTGACGACAGAAACAAACTCTACAGGAATCAATCTTCTCAAAATCGAGCAACTCAAGATCAACTCATGGAGTGAGACGTTGAAACATCTCTTGAGCTGAGACACAAAACACACATCGGGAGAGATGGAAGAAACAGATGACGGAGGTTCAATTTGGTAGGCAACAATTCCACGCTGGAGTATGATGGTGCATGGTTTCACATTAGCGAGGAGATAATTCCCATGATCACATATCAGGGCACCTTAGAGGGGTGACTTGTAGAAGTATTCCCTTGAGTGGCAAATGGAATTACTTTTGATACATAGATCTTTGGAACTCTTCATACCAGCCTAAGTCAATCACAATCGATCATTTGAAAGAGTTCAAAAGAATGACATACTCGGACTAGAATGGATGATGTGGACTACCTTGTTGAAGACAATGCAATGGATGATTTCTGCTTATCGTCGAGGAAGGATAGGGCCCAGGTAAGTCCAATTTTGATGATGATCCTGGATGACAAATACCGAGAAGGCATACCATAGTAAAATGGCACAGAGGCGGGTGCAAGCTGGGAACAGAATGCAATTGTTGGAAATGTTCCAACCATCATATCTGCCTGAGATTCAGATCTGGTTGGTAACAGGATATTTCAGACAGCATGTCTAGAAAATAAAGTTTGCAACACAAACGGACGAGATGACGTTGCGAGATTCTCAGGAAATGAACTGCCACGGCAAGCTCCAAAACATGAGCTGGTTCTGCTACACACATGTGAACACGCTGTTCCAGACAAGCATGACCACATAGTAGTCTTACAACAAAACACTACCGAGTTCAGGTGGGGAACCATCGTCGAGGATATCGAAGTCTTGTGCATTACCATGGATTAGCACTTAACTCCTTCTCCTAGAACAAATCAGTCAGTGGCTTGGTGTGCTAGGGAATACATAGGGAGTGGAGTTAATTAATCTACCAAACCATAGAATACATTCGCACATGCATAACTGACTTGGGATGGTACCAGAGGAAACGAAAACAATCTTTCTCGAACTCACGGCGGCAACTTGCACCAAATGCACATGAATTCAAGGAAGTCACTTCTTCCATCCAAGCATAAGCTTCATGAACAGAACACGAAGGCATTGCTTACAAAGTTTTCAACACTAGGTTGATGTTCAACATGAATCATGGGGAAGACAAAATGCTGCTGATGGGCTCAACAGCAACTCATCGAAATTTCCATATCACTGGAGTTCCACTATCATGTGAACATGGTGATAGCATTGGTCAGACCAAAGGATGTAATGGTGTATGCTTGAGGGATCAACCACGAGTAAGACAACATTACGAACATCGTTGGTTCTGATTTGACTTGACGATAGCCCGTACTCAAGTCAAAGTTTTGATAAGATGATAGGTCCATTAGCTGAACACGAAGATCAATCGATGAAGATATCATCTTTCTTCAACACACACAAACCCAAGGATATCCCTTTGAAAATGAACTAACTCAGGCAGCTTTTATCCTCCAACTAGCCAAGTTGTTGTCTAGCTTAACCAACTAGCTCAGGGGTATCCAACACGGTTTCTAGGAGAAGGGGTGGTTTACAAGAAAACCAACTTGATCACGAGTTCAACATAACAGTCAGGGGGAAACCTAGTAATACTTCCGAAAAGATAATCAAAAAAGCAGGAACCACCGATATGTTATTAAGCTCGAGATCAATCTTGCTTTTCAGGGAAGACGATATGATCAAGGGAGCGAGGGATAGACACAATCCTAACTCACTGGTCGAAGAGTGCACCAGGAAATATGGTCTAGGTAGCATGACCCAACTTAGAATGATGGTTCTTTAACCAACACACTATGAATGAATTTATCGTCCATTAACCACCAAGCACGGGGTTGCTTGGAGTATTGATTTCACACATCATAGTTTACTTGTCGGCAATTCCGGTTGCAATAACACAGAGACCGAGGAGTGAATGACAATGGTGAGAAGTATCACTCTATCAAGAATTCATGAGAGATTGTGCAATTCTCACGTCGTTCTTGATTTGAAAGAGGGTGACACTCCAAGGTAGAACAGAACAGAAGCTAGATTGGCATTTGATCTGCGGAATACAACTACTTTGACCCAATCCTATAAATGGACGAGGTACTGGAGTTACTTTCTCCTAGTCATTCCAGAGTAGAATGGCTTGACGGACCACAACAATAATAGGCATCGATGAACACGATCGCACACATACTATGAACTATTAATTGATAGATGAAGGTCGGAATATAACTGAAGGGGGACAACTCAAAGGAACATATGGTTTTCTCAGTTGCGGATGCATATATAGATTTAGTATGTCAACATATCTCTTCCAGATAATCCATGCAGAAGGGTAGGACTGGCAGATTCAAAATGCAGAATGGAGAAATCATTAAGGACACTCTAGTTGTGATCTTTTGGTTCAAAGAACTTCTGCCATAAGCAGTTCATGGTATTTAGAAGAAGGAAATACCACGGACCTAGAGGACTATCACAAAGGTTATTAATATCCTAAGGAACTAGCAAACACTATTAAAAGGAAGTAGGTAGGGTGAATATCGGGTTAAAGAACCCAGGAGAAGAATATCTACTAACTAAATGGCATCACGGGATGCTTCCGACAATGGTGGCCAGAATCATCACATTAGGAACCAAAAGCATTGCTAGATTACTGAGTGATTTTCCAGGATGCCTAGGGTCGTAATACTAGCTCCATCTTATATGTCGAGGCAGCAGAGTACCTCAACTCATCGATTAGTGTGCTTAATCCGTCCCAAAAGGACATCGGGAACATGGAGGCAAGATTTGTAAGTGCATCGGATTATTTAGAAACCTGGGATGACTCGGACAGCATAACGGCTGTAAAATGCCCAAAAAGATTTGAGACATCCTGCAAAATGGTGGCATAACCATTTAACATTGCAATATCAAGGTACTGAGACCAACTAAGAAAACACAAAAGTAGTAGGAGCAGAACAGAGGCTTGAATCCATCATTGCTATAAGTCTACGGATTAGTAACACGTGATCCTGACAGATAGATGATAAGCCTAGTTCTTAAACCCCGTAGAAAAGAAGAGGATGACTCAGATCAGAAGGACATAAGGTAAAAGGAGTAAAAAGAGCCTTACGTTCCCTCCCACAATCAATTCCCTTATATAACTAAAGCATTTCTAGACTCGACTTCGACCAGTTTGGCTTGGTAATCCTACAGGCAGTTAGTCTCTGATACCAAAGCTGTCAGGACCACGATCCTAAGTCACGCCGATCTAGCATGTAACTCATCATATCACTTTGCGGCCTCACGCACGGTATTCCCATGGGTGCCACCTTACCTGGCCCGGGACCGTTTGCGCCTTTTGGCTCACGTATATGATAGTGTCGCTAGCATCCATATGACAGAGAACCCGGGCCAACATGACTAGTCGTGAACCCAAAGTGGGACTAACTTACAGGGACATGCATACATGACCCAGCAATGAACGTGTCGGTCATCAGCGAGTGAATCCGGGCTGTAGCAACTGGGCTAGCAGGACTCCGGGAATCCGGGCTGTAGCAGCTAACAGACTCTGAAGACACCGTGACATTTCCTCAAGGGATGTATACAAGAACGAGGTGGATCACATGCCGGCCAGTCTAATTGTTCCGGAGCAGTAGTAGCTGGGCTAGCAGGACTCCGGTAAACCGAGCTGTAGCAGACTACCATGGCTCAGTGGAAGCACCAGACTACATTTCCCCATAAGAGAGGCTACCAAGGATAAACAACTAGGTTGTCAGATCCCACACATACCAAGCATTTCAATCATACACACAATATGCCCGATATGTGTAAATACAACATGGCATCACAACAAAACTCTACAACTCAAGGTATTTATTTATAAGACTCCGAAGAGTCAGATATTACAAACATGGGTCTCACGACCCAACATTCAAGTCATACAAGCAATAGCACAAGCGGAAGCTTAAACATGTCTGAGTACAGACAACTACAAATGAAAAAGGCTGAGGAGTCTAACTATCTACAAGACCCTCCCAAGGGTACAAGATCGTAGCTGAGGTAACAAGCTAAACGTCGAAGTCCACGCGGAACTACTAGTGAGACTGAAGTCTCTCTGCAAAACATAAAATAAGCAAATGTGAGTACAAATGTACCCAGCAAGACTTACCTAAGAACTAGCTACATATGCATCAGTATCAATAAAGGGGTGGTGGAGTTTGACAGCAGCAAGCCAGCTTTGACTCGGTGGCTATCCTGAAATACGACTGCAAATAACTCTTTTGAGGTGGCGCACACGAGTCCACATATTCACCATACTCAATACACCACTGTGGATCCTCTCCCGTCTCACTACGAGGACGCCATCCATAGCACTCACGCTTATCTTGCGCATTTTAGAGTATCCACTTTCACTTGTCACTGAACTGCACAGCAACCCGTAAGTCCTTTTCCGCATGACATGGCTATTCAGATAGATGATGTTAATCCTGCAGGGCGCATTTCTTCACACACACTCGCCACTTACCACCATGTACACGCCATGTATCTCGGCAACCTTCAAGCGGAAGCTTTGGCGAGGGAGTCGGCCACGACCTGCTAACCACACAAGTCTGTAGTCCAGGTTTATCTCCTATTCGGGTTCCATCCGCAAGGAGATCCGGCCGGGGTGTCGCTCACGGCCCCAAATGATGTGTGCAGGGTTCCCAAGCCCACCTCGACGGATGGATCTACGCTTGGTACACTGTGCCACGGTGCCTAGTCTGTCCCAAGCCCACCTGTACCGGGTACCACTTGGTAGACTACTAACACTACCTACAAACACCAGAAACTAGTTGCAACTCCTGGACAGAGATCAGGTTGTTTAATAAGTCAAGAGAGCTTGGAGCGCCCGGAGCCCAATGTGTGGTAGTAACTGTTCATTGATCACAAACACAGAACTCAGTTCGTGAGGACGGCTACAATGAGACAACACACCATGTACTCCTACATGGCCTCTCACCGCTACCCTTACCAAATCATGTTCACACACTTAGCTCCCAACAGTAGAACATGTTCACCACATTCCAATTCATCCCCAATGGATCAGATCTGAATCAACTCTAAGCAATACCAGGCATCACAAACAAGCATGAACGAGTAGGCACATCAGGGCTCAAACAACTCCTACTCATGCTAGTGGGTGTCATCTATTTACTGTGGCAATGACAGGTCATGCAGAGGAAAGGGGTTCAGCTACCGCTTCATATAACAGTTGAAACGTTGTTGTCCTAATGCAGTAGAAGACAGCAGGAGCGAGAGCGTGGAATTGTATCAGAATGAACAAGGGGGTTTTTCTTACCTGACACTCCTGAAGATGATATAGCTCTTCATCGGTGTCATCGAACTCAACGTCGGAACACGTCTATCGAGAGGGAACAACCACCGACAAACAAAGAAGAAACACAATCAATGCCATGCAACAATATGATGCATGAATGTGACATGTCATTATGCTGTCGATTGGGCTAATGCAACTAGCAACAAGTTAAATGGAGTTGGTTTAAACACTAGGTTCAAATTCAAACTCCATATGTGCTTTCTTAAATGCCATTTAATTGAATTGTCCTACACAGAGGATATAAGTTTCTCTAACATGCATGCAAATGCCATAAATATATTCTTTGGATTTTTATGATCATTTTTCATATATAAATTATTTCCATTGGAGTTATAGATTATTTTCTATGAATTTTTGAAGTTTAAATAATTTTCTGGAATTTTCTGGATTATTTTCAACTAGAAAATGACTTATTGCGTCAGCATTGCGCCAGGGTGATGTCAGCGGGTCAACTGGGTCGGCCAGGTCAAACCTGACCAGTGGGGCCCGCTTGTCATTAACTGTGGCTTTAACCAAAAGGGTTTATTGTTAAATCGGTGATTAGCTATCCAATGGGGTCCAGTGTAAGTGATTGTGGGGTTAATTAGTGGCACATTGGCCCCTAATGACGTGTCCACGTCATCCAAAACGGGGTTAGCCGCCGACGCTAATCTGGACACGGCGGGGTTGCCCGTCCGGCCAACTCCGGCGGCGGGAGGACGCGCGGCTGGTCTCGTTGGAACGTTGGCGACGCGGCATGTCCAGCGGTGGCTGTGGCCGCGACTCAGGTGGCCGGTAGTGGCAACTGCGGCGAGCGAGGCGGTGGCCGGAGCTTGGGCATCGCTGAATACGATGCTATGGTGCAGCTACGGACGAACCGATGGGAGCTTTCGGCTCCTGGGAACATCTCGAGCCCGAGGGCGTGCTCAAACACGAGCTAAGGCATCTGTGGCCACAGCGGCGCCATGGCCGGCGACAACAAGCTCATGGCCACGACGGCTGGGCTGGTTAGAGGACGAAAATGATAGTGGCGCTAGAGGGGAAAGATTCGTAAGCTCACAGGGAGGCGGATTAGTAGGTCAGCATGCTCGGCGGCGCCCGGGAGCCAGCGAATCGACGACGGGGAGGTCCGGTGACCGGTGGTGGAGAAGACGGCTATGGCATCGCTGCGGTGCCTTCGGGCTCGCCAGCTTCGTCGTGGAGTAGCCTTGTGTCGTCGTGGAGAAGCGAGGGGGAGGCAGTGGACGCGGCGGTGCTCGTCGGCGTTCTCGGGCGATCACGAACAGAGAGAAGGGAGGGTGCAGAGGAGGGGAAAGAGCTCGAGGGGGAGTGGGAGGGGGTCAGGGGTGTCGTGGCGCTCGGGGCTGTCTCCAGCAGCGAGCAAGCAGGCAGGAGGTGGCCTCGTGCGTGCGGGCGTGCTGCGGGCATGCGCCCTCGCCTACTTGCGCGAGGTGGGAGATGACTGGCAGTTGGGCTCGGGTGGGCTGCTCAGAAGCCGGGCCGACTACAGTAGCAGGCCGCCAGGTACATTTCTGTTATGTTTTGTTTCTGTTTGTTTTCTTTTATTTTTTCATTTTTCCACTGATTAAAATTCAAAAGAAATTCATAACAGGGCAAAACCTTCTGAATATTTTTATGTTGCCATTATGGACTTTTCCAAAGGCGCATAAATAATTTCAGGGCCTTTTGAGTTATATTCTATATAAAATGAATATAATCTAAAACTCAAATACATATTGATTTAATTTAAAAATCCCAAAATAATTCCTTCAAAAATGTTCATTAATTTTGGTTGGAATCAAAACTCCTGGCAAAATATAACCAACATTAATTAAGGCCATTTTGGATTGATTGAATGCAATTTTCCAGGGTTCTTTGCCCTTTTTGAATTAAATTTTGAGGCTTCCAAATTTCCTCAATTCAAGTTTCAAAAATTTAAAAATGACGCAAGCAAGATGCAAACACTAGGCAGCACCAGAAGCTAGAGATGTTACACTGACTCTCCAGGCTGTTGGACTATGTGACTCAAGTCATCGGCTTCTAGTGGCTGGACATATGTAACTTGGAAGTTGTCGAGGAAAGCTTATTCCAAGTCCTCCCAGTTGCCTATAGAATTCTCGGGCGGACTGTTCATCCAGTGTCGAGCTGGACCTTTGAGTTTTAGTGGGAGGTATTTGATGGTGTGAAGATCATCCCCGCGGGCCATGTGGATGTGGAGAATAAAATCTCGATACATACCACGGTATCGGTTGTTCCATCGTATGATTCGATGTTTACGGGTTTAAACCCTTCTGGGAATTCATGATCCATTACTTCGTGAGTGAAGCAAAGAAGGTGTGCGGCGCCTCTATATCGGGCCGCATCGCGACGTAGCTCCGATGGAGTCCGTCTACGGTTTTCGGCCCGGGCGTGACTAGGTTTGTCACGTCCGAATAGATAGCCATCCTCGCGTGTCAAGGCACATCCTCGCGATCCGTAGATCGATCTCGTATGTCCTGCTGTACTATCCAGGTCTTGACGAAGGTCATATGTGTAGCCCCGAGCTGTCTTATCCCTGCCTTTACGGTGAGGTGGGACAGTCTGGTTTTCGGCTCGGGTTGCCATTTTATCCTGACCGCACGATGGCCGATCAACCGCATTGCGTGATGCTGGTGCGGGGTCTGGCACCTCATCATCGAACTGAGGTAGCAATTTGCGCTTCGGGTAACTTTTTTCTGCACGTTTAAGGCCGTATTCCTCGGCTGCCAGGACATCTGTCCATCTATCATTGAGCAGGTCTTGATCAGCTTGAAGCTGCTGCTGCTTCTTTTTCAGGCTCCTCGCAGTGGCTATTAGCTGAAGCTTAAAGCGCTCCTGCTTGAGGGGTTCCTCAGGCATGATGAAGTCTTTGTTGCCGAGGCTCTCCTCCTCCTCGAAGAGCGGATGGTAACTACCGTCCTCTGAGTCTTCTTCTATGGCCTGTTCGTCGGGGCTGACTTGCCCTGCTTCCCGATTGTCTTGTTCGCCAGTTTGTTCATCGGGTTCTTCTATGTCTTCGGTGCTATCTGGAGTGCTGTCGTATCCTGTGCCGGGGTTGTTGTCTCTACTGCAGCACGATTTAGAGCGGCGTTACTGACACCAGCGCTTTGGTTGTGTCTTAGGAGGGTCCTCCTTCTCTGGGTTTTCCTTGTCATCGCCGCTATTATTTTTCGGCGTATCTACGATGAATATGTCATATGAGGAAGTGGCCGTCCATCGTCCAGTGAACGGCGGGTTTTGGGCCTCCTCGTCTCCGACATCGTCGTCCATACCATCGATGTCTTCGGAGTCATAGTCAAGCGTGTTGGTTATGTCTTCGACAGTGGCTATGAAGTGGGTGGCGGGTGGGAAGCGAAATTCTCCCCCATCATCGGCCTCCAGTTCGAACTGGACATAATTCGGCTGTGCGTCTCACACCAAGGACAGATTTCTTAATGAATTTACCACATCGCCCAAGGGTGAATGCTGGAAGATGTCTGCGGTGCTGAATTCGAAGATCGACAAACGATCAAGTTCGGCATCCCCGGGCTCACGTGGTTCAGAACTTATGACCGGAGACGAGTCTGGAGTTCCGGTGGCACAGGTATCTTGTGAGATTAAGTCTATGTGTGGCTCCATTGCCGTGGAATATGTGGCCTCCGTGGTGGGGTTGAGCCTCTCGTCCTTGGATGGCGCAATATGCTCTGGATCTAAGGCCGGAGTAGTTACAGTAGCAATCTCCTGGAGGCGGTCCGATGACAGATTTAGGTCATGTTCATCGAGGTGACCAGGAGCAGTTGCCACGGTCTCGAATCCGGCGAAGATCAAATCTCAACGGATGTCCGTGACGTAGTTCAAGCTCCCAAATCTGACCTGATGGCCAGGAGCATAGCTATCGTTCGATACCTCTGCAAAGCCACCGAACATGAAGATCTGTCCGGGGAGGAAGGTTTCTCCTTGGACAGCGTCATTATTGATGATTGAAGGGGCCATCTAACCTTTTAAGGACAGCACAGTGGAACTCTGAATGAAAGCACCAATTTCGGTGTCAAAACCGGCGGATCTCGGGTAGGGGGTCCCGAACTGTGCGTCCAAGGTCGATGGACACGATGTTTACCCAGGTTCGGGCCCTCTCTCTGGAGGTAATACCCTACTTCCTGCTGGATTGTTCTTGATGAATATGAATATTACAAAAGTTGATCGACCACAAGATCGTAATGTCTAAACCCTAAGAGCCTAGCTTGTATGACATGGTAATGTGTCTGTCCTCTCCGGACTAAGTCCTCCGGTTTATATGGACACCGGGAGGATCTAGGGTTACACAAGGTCGGTTACAAAGAAAGGAATCTACATATTTGGTCGCCAAGCTTGCCTTCCACACCAAGGTGAGTCCTATCCGGACACGGGTGCAGTCTTCGGTCTTCGTATCTTCACATCCCATTAGTCCGGCCCATGGCTAACAGGCCGGACGCCCGAGGACCCCTAAGTCCAGGACTCCCTCAATCGATGCGGCAGTGAACTGTTCTGTCGATGGTGCACCTCAGGTGGGGTGGATTACAGCATGGCAGGAGCAGGACATAACACACAGAGTTTTCTTTGACGCCTATCTAAAAATGAAGTAAATCTGTAAGGACTACTTAGAATTGGAGGATTCTATAAACGCAGGGACAGGAATAACACCGGCATAGGATAGGAATGCACGTGCAAAACAGAGCACTTGGAAACATAGGATTTCTGTGAACCTCGGTGTTTTGTTCACATGAATTGGAAGAACACAAGAATGGAGAAACATGGTCAAATTAATGTCAAACCATGTGAAAATGAAAAAAAATAAGAATATTATTATGCTAGTAATGCAATTAGTCCTGTTCTTCATGCATATTAATTTGAAAAGGACATCCAACTGGATATTAAAATTCCTACCATTTTTCTTTGAAAGAGACACCAAAGGTAAAAAATCCTCCAGTTTTTCTTTGCTCCACTGCTAACCAAATGCATGTATAGTAGTACCATAGTAGTTCCATAGCAAAGGATCCCCGAGGGATCGACATGAATGCAGAGTAACAAAGTGATGCAACGAGTGTACAACCTCTTTGGCATAGCCTTGTCGACCTCAGCATCATTGGGTTGGACGTGGAGGGTGGTGATGCTGGTGTGAATGTCAGAGGCGGGGAAGAAGATCTGAGGCCTCTGAAAACGACACCAAGGGTACTGCTCCGCTGTGATGGATGGTTCTATCGTTGGAGCAGCTCTGGTGAGGTGTACGGCGGCGAGGCTGACGGAGGACAAGACAGACAACGTTAATCTGAAGTGGGACTCGAATATCATCTGCAATAGATGATGTAAAATACATCACCAAAAAGTGCTAGATGTAATGAGCCGCGCCACGGCCGCTTCGGCAGATGCTGTAAATACTGTTTACTCTGAACTTAACTGAAGAAACTGAACTTTACAGTCGAAACTTAATTTTATTGTCGAAACTGATTGAACTAGTAGAAAAGCATTTCAATAGATGTTTAGGGAGTTCGAGCACTAGTAGCAGAGAAGCAGTGATCTAAATCAGCAGACGCTCGAGCAGGGAATGCTCTAGCAGAGAAAAAGTCGTGCAGCAGAACTGCGAGCGAGTGCTAAAGCAGCAACTCATGTAGCTGTCGGACATCATGCAGTAGCAGCAGCAACGCGCGCGAGAGAAAGAGCAGAGCAGCAGCACGAACGAGAGCAAGATCGGAGCAGCAACGCGACCGAGAGCAATAGCAGAGCAGAGCAGCAGCACGAAGTGGCCGTAGAGGAAGCAACGACATGGGGGAGAGACGCCATGGATGAAGTGGCTGGCGCCGGCGCGGGTGATGGAGACCCGCCATGGCTGCTCGGTATCGAGCACCGGCAGCCCCATGAGATCGAATAAAAGATAAAATGTAGCGGTGAGTGCAGATCCTCTTTGGTGGAGCCGAGTTGGCCTCAGCTTCATCGGAGGAATTGGTGAGGGTGCTACGGTTCTGGTGGGGTAGATCAAGACGGCGCTGTGGGGATGGAGGCGGCGCGATAGATAAGGTGAACATCGGGGCAGCTCCTTGGAGGTTGAAGATGGGGCGGCTGATCCGGCCGGACGATGAGATCGACGACGGATCCTCATCCGGTGCGGTGGATGAGGGACGGTGAGCTATTGCGATGGACGACGTCGTTGGGGAAGAGTCTCTGGCTGGGTGACGGTCGGGAGGCTGACCAAGGAGCGTGGGGTTTCCTGGGTTTTGGCGGCCTCAGTGTATGAAGGTGGGCGAAGGGGAAGGTAGGGGGAGCCATGGCTTAGGGACGCGCTTGTCCGAAATGTAGGGTAAGTTACCAGCATACCCCCACCGGTTTTGACACCGCAACGTCGAGGTGGAATTTCCGGCTAAGGGGTAGAAGGGGGATTTAGTGTGTCTGGGCTGCGGGACCGATTTCAGATGAGGAGGGAGTTTTCGCGCGCGTCCAAATCTCGGGATAACAAGACGCGGCGCGGGTTGAAGAGGCGGGAGTTTCAAAGAAGATGAGACAAAAGATACTCGAGCTTAAAATTTCGGGATAACAAGGCGTAGATTCCATGTTCGGCAGAACAAACTTAATGTGTACAAAAAAACAATTCATACAAGACACAAGAGGTTCATGTCCCCTTTTACTATATTGCTATAAATGTCATTGAAAAAACTACAAGAAAAATGAAAAAAAATTGGGAGAACAAGATTACCCTGTACAGTACCAAATCGATTCGCACTTCCCTCAACAACAACGAAAAACAAATCAAATCCCACCAAAAGAAAGAGTCATGTCCCTTTTTATGTGATTACAAATGCCATCGAATTTAGAATTTTGAATCCACCTTATGTTGAATTCGAATATATCATTAGTTGACCTTGCGGTTTATAATGGATGTAGTCCTACATTTTGATCTTCCATCATATGTGAACATTTTACTCCACCCTATGAACATATATATTGTCGTCTACCATATGGACTAAATTTAAATCAATTTTCCTTATTTGAATATGATTGTTGTCAAGTTGTACAATCATTTAAAAATATCTTGATAACAAAAAACATGGATATAGCAGTAGTCATATTTCACAATAAACTACATGTAACATTTGATCTCCAATTCAAATATTTGTATCCATTTTATGCTGAATTCAAGTCAGAGTACATTGGTCTAGGTGGCGAGATGTTCGGGATAATCTAAACCATGTTTTCATATGTATATAATTCTTTGCTGAATTGGGACATGTTTTTGTATAAGCTTCTTGCAAAACTGGAGCTTCTCTCAAGAAGGCTCGTGGTTTTCATAGGGAATGTGTCACCTTTGAGTGTGAAACGATATACACTACCCCCTGCTTGAGTTTCTTTACAGAGGCAATGTAGAACTACATGAGTGCCCTGTTAAATTTTGGAATTATTCCGGGTTCGTTTGGCCTCTTTATACATTATGTTATTTTTTGGTCATCTAATGTGCATAATTAAAATTTGAACTACTAGCAGATGCTCCCATGCACCAAAGTTGGTTGAAAAATCACATGTGTGTCCTCGGGGTGAATTTCTAGGTCCCATGCAAGAAATGGAAATGAAATTCAAACATCTGGGCATCATGGCTCGGGCAAGAACATTGAGAAACTTGGTTTTAAAATTCTTGTAAATCCAAAACACGCCTAAAAATCATGGAACTTGGCATAGTGTCATGTCATGGAACTACCATGCTGTGGTAAAAAAATTGGCCGAATAGGAACAAGTTTTGGTATAAGCTTCTTGCATACTGGAGCTTCTCTCAAGAAGGCTCGTGGTTCTGAGAGGGAACGTGTCACCTTTGAGTGCGAAACAATATACGCTGCCCCCCTTGAGATTCTTTATAGAGGCAACATAGAACTACATGAGTGCCCTGTTAAATATTGGAATTATTCCAGGTTCGTTTGGCATTTTTTATACATTAATTGAGTTTCTGGTCATTTAATGTGCAGAATTCAAATTTGAACAAAAGCACATGCTCCCGTGCACCAAAGATGGTTGGAAAAGCACGTGTGTGTCCACGGGTGAATTTCTAGGTCCCATGCAAGAAATGGGAATGAAATTCAAACATCCGAAACTTGCATGAAAATCATGAAACTTTGCTTGGTGTCATGACATGGCACCAACATGCTGTGGTAATTTTGTTGTCCGATTTGCGAAGGCGCACATATTAACAATCAACAAACTCATTTTGGAACAAGTGTTGTCAAGTTACAATCGGAAACACAAGTATTGTTGAAACCGTGGGTGTTCTATTTACCATTTACGTGCCGCCACGCGTCCCCTTTTTTTATTAGCTAGGAGGCGCCATGCAGGGTAGCTATTTGAGTACGGGAGGTGTGCGATCAGACCCGTGCGCGTGCTTATCGGGAGGAGAGCCCTTTGACCCCCATATGCCCTCCACCTCTCTCCCAAGGTCTCCATTAATGGCGCCCGAGCCACTGTTTAATGGCGTGGCAATGTCTCACTCGACTGAGATTTAAGAGAGAAAAAAGAAAATCTGAAAAGAAAATTTTGCACGGATCTTGATGTAAGATGCGACGGACCTATATAGCATCTATTGCGACTTATAACAAGACTGATGAATATATATAAGGACGACGAGAGTGGATAATAATTGTCTTACATAATTTGGAAGATAATTAAAAAGCCACATGCGGCTACGCCCGAAATACACAAGGGAAAAAGAAGAAGGAAGACGCATACAACGATTTGGCTCGCTGATCTCTACTTTCTTTATGCGCTGCAGGTCGTGGAGACTAGTTCTCGCGGCGAGCGGTGTTGATCTCTTTCGTCAGTTTCATGTCCTTAATACGCTCCTTGGCAGCGTCCACGGATTCCTCCACCAGCCTGTTGTGCTCGGTGTGGAGCATGGCATTGTCGTCCATAAGTTTCTTGACGATGACGTCCGTCCTCTGCAACAAGGCAGCGGTCTCCTCCGCCTGCTTTGCCCTTCCGGTGATCTTCGCCCTCAGCAGGTCGCGCTCGGCCCGGACCTTCGCATTGCCCTCCCCTAGTTGCCGGATGACGATGGTAGCCTCGTGCTGTAACCTCGCCCAGCCGGAGATCCGATCCATATGGCTATGGACCATCGCATGCATGCGCCTGTAAGAGTCCTCGCCTGCCCGCGAGAAATTTTCCCAGTCCGCCGCAGCGCGGCGAGGCCTTCGTGTTGCTTCAGAGCCGCGGTGGGACATCTCTGCTGCTTCTGCGGCGTGGCCGGACCAGTCTGCTATATCAACGGTGCGGCGGGACCTCCGTGCTGCTTCGGCGGTGCAGCGGGACCTCTGTGCTGCTACTGCTGCGCGGCTGGACATGTCGTCTACTTTCGTGGCGAGGCGGGACGTCTCTTGTGCTTCCTCTTCCATGCTGGACTCTCCCTGGTGGAAATCTCTCGACCCAGAACTCATGCTGGCCATGGCTTGATTGACTTGATTGTTTTTGTGGATGAGGTGTTGAGGAGGAATGTGCAGTCATCTTGGCATAGTAGTATTTATAACCGAGTACTACTAATACGCTCCTAAGTGGGAAACCGTTTAGGTTGTGATCGGTGTGAATAGGTTTGCAATTAAATATAGCGTGGCAGTAGTAGTAATTTGGAATGTGACGAGACACGCTCAAAATTTATTGATGATTCTAGTTTTGAAGTGCGTCACTATTCCCAGATGGCGTAACATGGGCACGTGTTCTCGCCCGTGGTGTAGCATATGCCATGGTGCTAGTTCTTTTTCTACTGCTGTGTACGTGCAAAAACTGGCTCCATCGGATACATATCTTGCGCTTATTGGGGCGTCCGACAGGAATAGCCTCGTGGCGAGCAATAGACTAGTCTTTTTTTCACACGCATTAGACCAATCTCTCGGGACTTCTCGCATGCACCATCACTGCTCCCTAGGTCGATGCCACCCACATACACTTGTACTCTGAGTTCAGTATGTTATACAGGAAGAGAAGAGGTGCACGCACGCACTCGTCCGCACTCACACACGCATCTGTAGCTACGAATTGTAGTGTTCTCAACCATCCGATTGGCTCTGTCATAGGTTTCACGTTGCTCTTTGCCTTGAGATTAAGAAGTTTAAAACACGGAGGCTAAGATGGAGGCGCGAGGTTTTGGTTAATATGCGGGCTGCACACGGCACCAACATGACACGAGCTTCGTCTGCCTGGTGCGCATGAAGTCAGGTGAGGTGTCCAAGTATAGACAGAACCAGACCCTCGTTGGTATATGCACCTCGACTTAGGCTGGTCATAGTGGAGAGTGACATAGACTACTTAACTAGTCTATGTTACTAGTACCTTCATAGTGGGTAGTGTCATATATGTGATAACATAGTACTACATGTCTTCATTTATTACTTTGTAGACTAATTTTGCATTGGAAAGCGCTATGTGATGCCTCTCTCCTCATTAACTACTTGCCACCTCATCATTTTTTGCTTATGTGGCATCTATGTTACTACCTATGTTACTCCCACTATGACCAGCCTCAGGCTAGTCATAGTGGGGAGTAACTTAGACTAGTAAGATGCATATGTTACTAGTCTATGTTACTACCTTCATATGGGGAGTAACATGTACGTGGTATCATGCAAGACATCATTTATTAAGATGTAGACTCATTTTTCCTCGTGATGTGTTATGTTAAAGTAACATATTATGTTAGTCCAACCATCTCTCTCTTCATTAAATACATGCCATGTAAGAAAACTTTTCTTGGAGTGTGTTATGTTACTTGCTAAGTTACTCCCACTATGACCAGCCTCATGTGCAGAGGAATTAGGATCGGAGGGAGTACTACTAGTAGTACTACTTTGATGTGTCGCGTCAACTTGCACAAGTATGCAACACTTCCTGAACAAACAAGCATATAAGCTGTTATACTTACTTCTTACAAGCAGTTATACTTCTTACCCAAAGGATCATTGTATCCAACAGACACAAAATATCCGTTCGACTGTTGGAAATTACTTTAACTACTGATCTCATGTCGAAGTAATTGCAGCATCGCCACCAAAGTCCACCATCTCTTAAGCTAAAGTAGACCAAGCTAACCCCGAGATTAGAATATTACTAAGATAAAAGAAGGCAATGTAGAATCATTTAGGATGTGAGCTTGTCAACCTAAATGTGGAGGGACACCATCTTAGCCCCGCCCAGCAGCTTGGGTGGAACTGTGAAGAAGGTTAGCTCATGCACGACGACATTGCCGGGATCCTTGCTTCTTGTCACCTCCATTTCCACCTTGACGGTGTTGGTCCTGCCATTGGGCTCCCTCGGCGGGCCGTTCGCCCAAAGCTTGGCCACGTAGTGCTGCAGTGGGGACGACCCCGCTCTGACGCAGACGACCGGCATAGCGATAGGTGCACCGATGTCGAGCATGCCGCTGACCAAGAAAAATGTGCGGCTGTCCTCCTCCGTGAACAGCAAGAGTCGTGGCTCCGACAGTGGCACTTGCTGTCGGTGTCAAAACCGGTGGATCTCGGGTATGGGGTCCCGAACTGTGCGTCTAAGGCGGATGGTAACAGGAGGCGGGGGACACAATGTTTACCCAGGTTCGGGCCCTCTCGATGGAGGTAATACCCTACTTCCTGCTTGATTGATCTTGATGATATGAGTATTACAAGAGTTGATCTACCACGAGATCGTAGAGGCTAAACCCTAGAAGCTAGCCTATGGTATGATTGTTGTTGTCCTACGGACTAAACCCTCCGGTTTATATAGACACCGGAGGGGGCTAGGGTTACACGGAGTCAGTTACAAGGAAGGAGATCTACATATCCGTATTGCCAAGCTTGCCTTCCACGCCAAGGAGAGTCCCATTCGGACACGGGATGAAGTTTTCAATCTTGTATCTTCATAGTCCAACAGTCCGCCAAAGGATATAGTCCGCTGTCTGAGACCCCTAATCCAGACTCCTCAAGAGCCCTTAACCAAGCTTAATTGACGATGAGTCCGGCGCGCAGATTGTCTTTGACATTGCAAGGCGGGTTCTTCTCCAAATTCTGAATACCTGCTGAGTAGTGTCTGACTTCCCATAAATGTTGCACTTCTTGGCTTGCGCGCCCAATAATGGCTATCCTCCACGGGTCGAGCGCATGCGAGAAGCCAGGGCATTTTCACATTTGCCACCCTAGCCATGTGAGTAAACTGTCTATTAAAGAGACGGGGATTCTTAGATCCAGATCACACCATCCTCCCACGGCGAGTATCCATCAGAGCGTGCTCGGAAAAATCCATTTCAACATGGCCGGCCATCGCAGCTCCTCCTCTCGCTCCCGTAGCCGTAAGCCTGGTGATTGGAAGAAGTGTTCCCTCTCGCACAGCTAATTAGTAGAGTTACACACCCAGGGATTTCTCCCTCGAGCATTTATGGTCCCCGTTCGAGCTGGGCTCGCCACCTATAATGGCGGGGCGCAAGCGGAGAGCTTCCCCAATCCCACCAAGGGGGAGTGGGTATGCCTTGTACCTTATTTATTAAGGGGACTTGGATTTCCAATCCATCTGTTCCTCCACGGGCTCCTGGAGTTTTATGGCCTCCAGTTGCATAACTTCACCCCCGCTTCCATATTACACATCGGTGGTTATGTTGCCCTTTGTGAGCTGTTTCTGGGCTGCGAAGCTCACTTCGAGCTGTGGAAGAAGTTATTCTGCCTTGTGCCCCGTACACAGAAGGGGTCAATATATCAAGTGGGCGGAGCTGAAATATGGCGCATCGCCGGGACCGGATACCTGTCCGGCACACCGAAGAAGACGTCCGAAGACTGGCCTTCAGAGTGGTTTTACATGGAGGACGTCCCCCTTCCAGATCCTATTTGGATGGGTCTTCCCGAGTTTGACAATGCCCCTTTGAAGAAATGCCGAAGCTGGCGCCCATGGAGCCCTCAGGAGGAAGATAACGGAGAAGTCCTTTACCTGATGGGCCGGATAAAAGTGCTGGCTCATCAGGACTGACAATAATCGAGGTTATGTCAATATGTATAATGCGGGGGTTATAGCCACTTCAATAACGAGGGCACCCCATGTGGCACTTTAATGGGGAAGATGATGCCACCCGCTGCGGGCGTAAGGGACCGGACTTAGTTGCTGCTCTAGCAAAAATTATGTCCGATTTGTACAAGGGAGAGGAGGCGGAGTTCATCCGCATTAAGCCACGGGATGGATTCTCCATGTACAACCCTCCAAGCTGGGTGAGTTGTCACTTTTTACTCCCAGCCTTCCCGTATTCTTCGTCGTAAGTATTTACCTTGTCGTTTCATGGCAGGAACTGCGAAAAGGTGTAAGGGAGGTCAACAGCCCGCCTCCTCAACCGGAGGACCCTGACCGGGCCCTCGATCCCGGACTCGAAGAGGATCCGGACATATTTGTGAAGCTGATTGACAGGACATTCTATCAATTAAGCTGTGATGATGCCATGGTGGCCATTATAGCTGACTATCCTGGGCTACTCCCTGCATCACATGTAAGTAAAACCGGAGTCCCCACTTCCGACAAGGATCCCCTTATTCGCACTTACCCTACCGTACACATATGGTGTCTTACAGGGAAGGCCCTCGGGACGCCATGCAGTGACTCGCCAACAAGGGGCACCGAAGCCGGGTAGGCTAAAAAGGAAGGCGGTCTGGACTGAGACGTCATCGGAAAGGTATGATACAGAACCTTGCTATGTGGTTGTCGTCTTTTAAAATATAATAACGCCCATGTTTCCCAGTAGGAAAAACGCTCGCCGGACTATATCCGCAGAGGTTGCCGATCACGCCTCCACCAGTCGGGCTCCAGGGCCGGACATAGAGGTGGAAGCTAACATGGGGCGAACGCCGGATGCTCCTCCTACAGAGGATGCAGATAGACTATCCGCTACAAATTCTGAAGTGGAGAGCGCCATGAATCACAGGCATCGCCAGGCCATACTCCGTGACGCCTGTTTCTCCCAAGAGGCGTTTGATGCCTTCAACTCAGCAGACGCGTACATCCGTGCTGCTCAAAATGGTCTTGCTAGAGCCGCGGACCAGTATGTAAAGGATATACGTGTAAGAAAATCTGATGATTATATATATATCAGTAGCCCCTGAGACTTGAAACGGTTGACACAACTGATTTAAGGATCATTATTTCTGCAGGTTCTTGCAGAGAAGAATACCCAATTGTCTCAAGAGCTGGAAGAGTGCAAAGCCCAACTATAGGCTGCGGTTGCCGCGTTGAAGGAGTCCGAGAAGGCCCACTCTGGTAACACTTGTTTTCATTGCAAAGAATGACAGGTACCAGATAGTATGCGGCATGCATGCAAATATAACAGTAGATGTTGCAGATGACTCCGGAGTGAATCCGGAGGCCGTGCCGGGGAATGCGCAACGTGCTACTCGACAGCTAAATGCTGGTGAGCGCGTGCTTACGCGGTTCAGGCAGGAGAAAAATGATCTCGAGGACGCCAATGTCCAGCTGGTCGTGGAACTAAAATATGTCCGAGCCCAGCTTGCGTACTCCGTAAAGGAGAATAAGCGGCTTCGACGCGGCATTTTCAGTAAGTGCTTGAACAAACTTTTGAAAGAGTTTGGCAAAGAGGCCGGCTAACAGAGTTATGTCTGCAGGTATGCTGATTGGTCGTCCCGCGGAGGAGATGCCCGGGTCTGTGGGTGATCTTCTACCAGAGCTCTCACAACTGCACGAACAAGCTCGGTAGGTGATGCAGGGTATTGCCCAAGCCTTGTGGCCATCTGCCTCCCCGCTAGGAGGCATGGGGGAGCTTATAGAGAAGCTCAAGGGAGCGCAACTGCGCTTCCGGTTATGGAATATATCAGCCTGCCGACAAGGTGCAAGGGAAGCCTGGGCCATGGTGAAGACACGATATACCAAAGCTGACCCAAACCACATGGCCGAGGTCGGACCTGTGGGGCCCGATGGGGAAGAGATCCCCCTAAGTTTGGTGTATGACCAAGTAGAATTTGCCGCAAAGTATTCCCAACAGGCTTGTAGGCTAGACAGCCAGTTGAATGCTATAGAAGAGGAATTTAGTCAGTCTAAGTGACTGTGTACTTCAAGTGACATATATTCTCCCTAGCCGGATTGTAAATCATATGTCATGGCGGGCCTTTTCGCTTCGACCTCTGGACCGGACAGTCCAGAGTGTTTCTGAAAATCCCCTCAGTTATGTAAAAACCGGGGTACGCGTGGAAACTAGGAGTAGGGTCATAAGTTCTTGAATAGACAAGTACCCAACTAGCTATGTTATATTACATGAATAGTAAGAAACATCTTCCAGGGAGAATAGTTCCGTTAAGGGTTCCTTTCCCTGGGTATGCATGCCCTAATGTGCATGTCCGAACTGCAAAAAGAGACGCGGGCTTATAAACATCTGGGGGCATGTATCAAAATAAATAAAAGTCCTCTTTTGTTCACCGACTTAATATTCCCTTAAGAACGCTAGCTTTCGGCTTCACCCAGTCTGAGGTACACATCCGGCTGACCCGGCAGTAACAATCACAGAGGTGCTCCCCTTATGCCCTAGCCGAATTAACGGGAACGTAGGGCATAAACACAAGAGCCAGGCAACCCAGCTTGGCCAAAACATAAGTCATATCGATGCATATAATGGCGAAAAAAGGTACATGTGGAAGAATAACACAGCTGTGGGGCATAAAGCCCAGAAAATAGTTATATTAAGCTTCTGTATAAGAAGCCCCCAGGTATAATGAGCGCGGTTAGCGCGTCAAGATTGTGTAGTCAAGACACAAGTTAGCCTTTTAAGGCCTAGAGGAGAAGTAAAAAGAAGAAAGAAAGAGAGAAAAGACAGATAACGGATATGCAAAAAAATTGACGGTAGTAAGGAGACGAACATAGAGTCCGGCACTAGGCGTAGAATCTTCGGAGTCTGGCTGCGTTCCATGGGTTTGGCTCGAGTCGATTGTCCGATGCATCCCACAGACGGTACGCTCCACCGGTCAGAACTTGGTCGATAATGAAGGGACCTTCCCATTTGGGCTTGAGATTGTTCTTTTTCTTCTCCGACAGGTGTAGAACTAGTTCGCCAACGTTATAAGTTTTGGCCCATACTTCTCTGCTTTGATACCATCGAGCCTGTTGCTGATAGAATGCGGAACGGGCTTTTGCCACGACACGCTCCTCCTCCAGGGCGTCCAAACTTTCCTGCCGATCAAGCTCGGCCTCTTTTTCTTCATACATGCGCACTCGAGTTGAGTCATGAATTATGTCGCAGGGCAGAACCGCCTCTGCGCCGTACACCATAAAAAACGGTGTGTATCCGATAGTGCGACGGCATGGTCCGCAGCCCCCATAGTACAGAGTCGAGCTCCTCTACCCAGTGCGTGTTTGATTCCTTTAAGGACCGCACTAATCTGGGTTTATTGCCGGTCATGATAAGACCATTTGCTCGCTCGACTTGACCGTTAGTTTGCGGGTGATATACAGAAGCATAATCGAGCTTAATGCCCATGTTGCTGCACCAAAGTTTTACCTCGTCGGCTGTATACTTCGAGCCGATGTCGGTGATGATGCTGTGGAGGATGCCATAACGGTGTACAACCCCGGATATGAAGTCTATCACCGGTCCGGATTCAGCCGTTTTGACTGGTTTGGCTTCTATCCATTTTGTGAATTTATCCACCATGACCAATAGGTATTTTTTCTTATGGGTTCCCCTTTGAGGGGTCCGACCATATCAAGCCCCCAGACCGCAAAAGGCCAAGTAATGGGGATTGTTTGGAGAGAGGTAGGCGGCATATGACTTTGGTTTGCAAAAAGCTGGCACCCGACGCAACGTTGAACAAGGTCCTGTGCATCTGCTCAGGCCGTCGGCCAATAGAAACATGTACGGAAGGCCTTGCTTACAAGGGCCCGGGCTGCAGCGTGGTGGCCGCCGAGTCCAACATGGATTTCTGCCAAAAGCTTCCGCCCTTCCTCTTCAGAGATGCACCTTTGAAGGACTCCGGTAGTGCTTTTCTTATAAAGCTCTCCCTCATGGACCTTGTAGGCTTTAGACCGCCGCACTATGCAACGTGCCTCATTTTGGTCCTTAGGTAGTTCCTGCCTGGTTAGGTAGGCTAGGAATGGTTCTGTCCACGGGGCGATGACGGCCATTATCATGTGGGCTGAAGGCGTTATTTCGATGGCAAAGCCTCCGATTGTGTTAGAGTGTTCGGTATCTGGTGTTGTGGCCGGGTCCGGACTATTATTACCGGTGTCCCCTTCCCATACCACGAATGGTTTAAACAGTCTTTCCAAGAAGATGGTGGGAAGGGGTCACACTTAGTGCCGATACCGGTGAGGATATCCGCCGCTTGATTGTTCTCCCGAGCCACATGGTGGAATTAAAGTCCTTCGAACCGAGCTAACATTTTGAGGACGGTGTTGCGATAAGCCGCCATTTTTGGATCCTTGGTGTCGAAGGCTCCATTTATTTGAGATATTGAGAGGTTCGAGTCCCCACGCACCTCCAGGCGTCGAATGCCCATGGAAACTGCCATTCGGAGACCATGTAACAGGTCCTCGTATTCGGCTGCGTTGTTGGAGTCTGTATATAGTATTTGGTGTAAGTATTGGACTGTATCTCCGGTGGGGGACGTCAGGACGACACGAGCCCCCAGACCAGCCATAATTTTAGAGCCGTCGAAGTGCATGATCCAATTGTAGTACGCGTCGTACTCTTTAGGGAGTTCGGCTTCTGTCCACTCGGCGACAAAATCAGCCAGTACTTGTGACTTAATGGCTCGCCGTGGTCTATATGTTATGTCAAACGGGAGGAGCTCGATAGCCCATTTGGCAATCCGGCCCGTGGCATCGCGGTTGTTTATTATGTCGTTGAGTGGTACTTCCGAGGCCACCGTAATTGAACACTCTTGAAAGTAGTGTCGTAATTTCCGGGATGCCATAAATACCACATATGCTATCTTTTGATAATGTGGGTACCGTCATTTGCACGGAGTGAGGACAGTGGATACATAATATACCGGCTTTTGAAGTGGGAATTTATATCCGTCCGTCTCTCGTTCGACGACGAGCACTGCGCTGAAACTTGGTGAGTTGCCGCTATATATAACAGCATTGGATCGCCGACATTTGGCGCGGCCAAGATTGGGTTGGTTGCCAGGATGGCTTTTATTTCTTCCAATCCGGCCGTGGCCGCGTCCGTCCACTCGAAGTGTTCGGTGCGCCGAAGAAGGCGATAAAGGGGTAGTGCCTTTTCTCCTAATCGGGAGATAAAGCGGCTTAAGGCCGCCACGCATCCAGTTAACATCTGGATTTGCTGGAGGTCGGTTGGGACAACCAACTGGGATAGAGCTCGGATTTTGGCCGGATTTGCTTCAATTCCTCTACTGGAGACTATGAAGCCCAGGAGCTTTCCAGCGGGCACGCCAAAAACACATTTTTCCGGATTGAGCTTGATGTCGTAGGTTCGGAGATTGTCGAACGTGAGCCTCAAGTCTTATATTAAGGATTCGACATGTCTGGTTTTAACGACCACATCGTCTGCATATGCCTCCACTGTTTTGCCGATCTGTTTTTCCAGGCATGTCTGAATCATTCGTTGATACGTTGCACGGGCGTTTTTGAGCCCGAAGGGCATTGTGTTGAAATAGAAAGGGTCGTATGGAGTTATAAATGCCGTTGCGGCTTGATCGGACTCCGCCATCTTAATTTGGTGGTATCCGGAGTATGCGTAGAGGAAGCTCAATGAGTCGTGTCCTGCAGTAACGTCATTAATTTGATCGATGCGGGGGAGGGGGAAGGGATCCTTGGGGCAAGCCTTGTTAAGGTCCTTGAAATTGATACATAGGCGCCAGGATTTATCCTTCTTTGGTACCATCACCAGGTTTACTAGCCGGTCCGGATGTTTTAATTATCTAATGAATCCGGCCTCAGTAATTTGGCTAGCTCCTCTCCCATGGCTTGTCGCTTAGGTTCAGAGAAACGCCAAAGTGTCTGCTTGACTATTTTGAATCCTTTTAGGATGTTAAGGCTATGCTCGGCCAGCCTGCGTGGGATTCCTGGCATGTCTTAAGGATGCCAGGCGAATATGTCCCAATTCTCACGCATGAACTCTCGTAGTGCGGCGTCTACAACGGGGTTTAACTGTGCCCCAATGGATGCTGTTTTTGTAGGGTCCATTGGGTGGACTTGGAATTTGACTATTTCATCCGCTGGTTTGAAAGAGGTGGACTTGGATCTTTTGTCAAGTATCACGTTGTCCCTGTCCACTGTGGAGCGTAGCGTAGTTAATTCATCCGCCGCGAGGGCTTCGGATAATGCCTCGAGGGCCAGCGCGGCTGTTTTATTTTTGGTGCGGAGTGCAATGTCCGGATCGCTAGCTAGAGTGATGATTCCATTGGGCCCGGGCATTTTGAGCTTCATGTACCCGTAATGGGGTATGGCTTGGAAGATCGTTAATGCTTCCTGCCCTAGAAGGGCGTGGTATCCGCTACTGAACGGGGCCACTTGGAATGTAATTTCTTCGGACCTATAATTCTCCGGAGTGCCGAATATGACATCTAGTGTGATTTTCCCGGCCTAACGTGCCTCCCGACTAGGGATGATTCCTCTGAAGGTCGTGCTGCTTAGCACAATGCAGTTTCTGTCTATTTCCATTTTTTAAGAGTCTTGTCATAAATGAGGTTTAATCCGCTGCCGCCGTCCATGAGCACTTTAGTAAGCCGGAAGCCGTCCACAATTGGACTAAGGACCAAGGCGGCTGGTGCTCGGGCTGTTCGGAATTTAGGTTCGTCACTAGCATTGAAGGTGATAGCCGTGTCGCTCCATGGATTTATTGCTGCCACGTGGCAGACTTCGGCAAGGCATGGAGTGCTCGCCACGCCTATTATTTGAGGCGAAGGTCTCGAAGACTGTCAATACTGTATTGTTATCCATGGGATGGTGCTCTGCGGTGTTTTTAATGAGGAGATCCTCACCGCTCTTGGTCACCTGCCGGAGTACCCGACATGCTCCAAGGTTGTGTGTGGGTATGGTATCCGCTGTACTGTGAATTTTGCAGGGCCCATTAAGCCATCCCTCTGATACGGTTCCATGCCCTGTATTGGGCTTTTGCTTCTCTGTAATTGAGTCGGGCGACTTATGAGAGTGCACCCTTTTTTGTTCGGGCCGGGGGTTTTATCAGAGCCAGATTATCCCAAAATTTTGTTTGGGTTTTCCAGGCACTTTCCATCGCACAGTACTTCTGTACTATGGCCGCCAGGTCAGCGAAGCATGCTATGTCACGGCGACTTATGGCGTTGAGGATTCCCTTGTCCATGCAATTATTGCAAAAGAATGAAATTGCGTCTTCCTCGCGACAGTCCTTGACCTTGTTCATTACAAGGAGGAATCTGGGCCAATAGTGATGTACTGTCTCCTGGGGCTCTTGCCTAATGTGGGAAAGATCGTCTGTATCAGGGTGGGTGGGTGGATTTAAGTCCGGACCTTGACCTAGTTTAAGACCCAGGGGCGGAGGAGTTTCCGATCTTGGAAGTTCGGGCTCCGGGATGTTGCCCAGTGGGTCTGGCCTGTTGCCTGATTCTAAGTTCAGGGTTTGGGCGATGTCCTCCCGTAGACAGGTATCGGGCTCAGAGAGCTCGGGAATCCGGACATAGCTTGTCCTCAAGATAGAGGAAGAATCGCCGCATTGCTCCTCCACCACCGCTATCTGATGGGTGACTGGCGGAGAGTTAATCTCCCTTTGGTCTGGTTTAAGCCCAATCTAATCATAGTCCGTGGAGACTCCCAAAGCGGCGATGCGATCCAAGAGCTCGTTCAAAGAGGAGAGCCCCATTGTATACATCCTATTGGTAAGATCTGAACTGATGTGGAGGTTGTTTTCGATGACCCTAGAAGTCATCGCCGGCGCAGCGGCCGAACGGGCGGTCATCACGAAGCCGCCTAGTCGGAGAGTTTGGCCTAAAGCCAGGGCTCCCCTAGAGGTGACGTTGTCCCTGACAACCAGACGAGCCAACCTTCCTTACGATGACGACACAGTGGAACTCCCAAATAAAGCACCAATGTCGGTGTCAAAACCCGCGGATCTCGGGTAGGGGGTCCCAAACTATGCGTCTAAGGCGGATGGTAACAGGAGGCGGGGGACACAATGTTTACCCAGGTTTGTGCCCTCTCGATGCAGGTAATACCCTACTTCCTGCTTGATTGATCTTGATGATATGAGTATTACAAGAGTTGATCTACCACGAGATCGTAGAGGCTAAACCCTAGAAGCTAGCCTATTATGATTGTTGTTGTCCTACGGACTAAATCCTCCGGTTTACATAGACACCGGAGGGGGCTAGGGTTACACAGAGTCGGCTACAAGGGAAGAGATCTACATATCCGTATTGCCAAGCTTGCCTTCCATGCTAAGGAGAGTCCCATCCGGACAAGGGACTAAGTCTTCAATCTTGTATCTTCATAGTCCAATAGTCCGGCCAAAGGATATAGTCCGGCTGTCCGGAGACCCCCTAATCCAGGACTCCCTCACTTGCAGCTGGAGCACCTTACCATACTGGATCTTGTGCATGGGCATGGGATGCACGGTGCTGATGTGGTGGGAGAGCGCCCGCGGCGGGCCTTCGTAGCCGCAGACGGCCACGGGGCATTTGTAGGGCGCGAGCGGACACACGCTCTGGTGATCAGCGAGCTTGGGGTAAGTGACGTAGAGCCCACGGCCTTCGGGCGGGCACTCCACCCTCACCGAGGAGAGGACGGCGTCCACCCCCGTGTTCCGCACGTCAAAGCCACCACCGCGCTCGCACTTCTGGCACTG
Organism: Aegilops longissima; assembly: GCA_021605205.1. Taxonomy (NCBI): domain Eukaryota; kingdom Viridiplantae; phylum Streptophyta; class Magnoliopsida; order Poales; family Poaceae; genus Aegilops; species Aegilops longissima. The sequence continues at coordinate 274,343,677 of CM038678.1, forward strand.
CCGCTGGTTCCCGGGGCGCTCGAGGTGGCAGTCCATGGTGGCCAGGTGCCCTCCCTTGCACTGCACAAATCAACTGAACAACACATCAATCAAGAATCCTGCACCTTGCTCGATCAGCCGAATGGATGAGGTCTATTTGAACCTCATACACTGGAGGCTACAAGGGGCGGAGGCACAAGGGGCAGTGGAGCAAGGTGAGGTCCATCGAGACCATAGAGAGCTCCATTGTTGGGTCCAGTTCCGTCTGCATGATCTCACCCTCCTCGTGCACAACCATCTCTCGCTTTATTAGGGCCGGGGCATTACTAAGCTTTAGAATCACATATTCATACTACTTCAAGGTGCATTAAATCAACAAATGCAAGTATCAAACGGAGAGTCACGGCATGCATGCATGTGTTGTAATTAGTGCATCGGTAAACGCAAATTATTGAAATATATCGAGTGCAGTGCTTTGATGTGTCGCGTAAACTCATACAAGACTGAGAAGTTTGATTACTACAACGCCCTCTCGCCTTAACTGCACCTGCCTTTGGCTGCTTGACAGGTGGGGCCCCCACCTATTGGGCCCAATTGTCATACACGCAAAGGCAGGAGCAGTAAGTCAATGAAGCTGCGTCCCACCCTCGGCCATGAGAGTGGTGGCTGGCAGGACTAGGAGAAGCTTTCTTCGCTACACGCTCTCCCTCCCGGACGCGGTGGACATTCAGCAGTTCAATTGGTGTCAGATTGCTAGAAGCATACTATAGTACTCCTCCACTGCAGTAGTACTCCATCATTGTTCGACTTCCCGAAGAGGCAAAGAGCCAAGCGCAGCCCGGACGCTCGTGTGGCAGTTTCATGTGTAGAGTAGTCTCGGATAGCGTGTACCGTGCATGTAAGCTTAAAATCGTTGGGATCAGCTCCATGCTTTTTTTATTAAAATAATCTTCTGGTCCTACCTGTCATCCTAGTGATTGTAGTTTGCACGCTCATCTGGTCAAGACAGGAATATATATTTTAATTTGTGGTGGGGTAAATGTTAGAGGTTGCATCAAATGGAGTATTGTACATTGCAGGTCTTTCAGCCAAGTTTAGAGGCAACCATGTGGGGCCAGTGCTATGATGTGTCGTTTCAACTCGTACAACAAGGAGAACCTTGATTTTACTACTACGCGCCTTCTCCCTCGCCCATGTGCACGGTGGCTCACAAACGAGGATAAGCTTTTGCTTATTGTAGTACTACAACAAGCTATCCCTCCCGCTCGTGGTGGACAGACATGCAGCAGTGGATTCGATACTGTAGAAGCAGTAGTAGTAACATCATTGTTCATCTTCTCGAAGAGGCGAAGAGCCAAGCGCAACCCGAACGTGGCAGTTGTGAACCTTGGAGCACGCATATAGCCAGGCTCTTGCATGAGACAAAATTGGTATGTGAGCCCACTGTTACTTGCTTGTATAGCCGAGTAAACCAGAAAGGAGTATTTGCCTTTCTAGAGATTTCAGCAAGTGACGAGACTACACCGAGATGGAATACATATGGATCAAAATGAGTGAATCTACACCGTAAATAAATACGTAGTTCCCTCGTTTCCTCTCCTCCTTGGCCGCGTTGCACAATAGGCACCATAGGCACCTCGCTGTCGACGAGAACGTATCCCGACACGCGATAGACGCGAGGGGCAGTCGCCTCCATAGGAGGGTAGTGGTTCTCGAGACGTTGAACGGTCAATGATGCATACTCAATTACATGCAGAGGGAATTAACTGTAGAAACATAATAGAGCCAGCACGTTGTGAATGCAACAAAGTTTGGATTCTCATATAAAGGTGTCCCACCACTCCAATCCATCTACTCCTAGTCTCTGCGCAACAATGCTCACTCCAATCCATGACCAACTCACCAGAAGCCAGAAGCACCTATGGAGGCGATAGACGCGAGCGGCAGTCGGCTGTGCCAAATCATCCAAGGCACCGGCTTGCGGCCCCGCACTGCGCAACATTTCCAGATGGTGCTGGCGAACGTCAGTGTCATAGTCCTCGCCGATGCCGACTTCGCCTCTCGCATGGACGATATGATGGTTGTCGGCGTTCTGGGAACGGGGTCCTGTGACTTGCTCGCCCGCGGCTGCCGGCGTGGCTCAAAGGAGGCCCAGACAGCCAATCTTCATCAACGAAGCTCAAGACCTCGCGAGGGGCCAAGATTGCGGGCGGACGACAAGGAGCTTCTCGAGCACGGCCTCGCCAGGCTGGCTCATGAGGAGGCGGAGAGTTCAAGGCAGGGTACCTCGCGAGGTCCCCATGACGCAAGCCATGATTTACCAAGGGCGCCAGCGGGCGCCAGCACAGCGCCCTCCTTTCCTCTTTGGTACAAAGGGAGCAAGCGCAGCGAGAGCATCAAGCAAAGGCATCCGCTTTGGTGCAACAAGACCAAGACCAGCCCCAACGGCTGGAAGGAGTCATCGTGGAGCCCAAGCAGGCTATCACCAGAGCCTTTGGCAGCAAGGACCAACTTTAGTCAGATAAGTGTACCATGTTCCCTTCAAAATGTCCAATTGTTGGCGCCTTCCCGCTCAATATTTGGGAAGAGGCCCAGGGCCTTCGCCTATAAATAGGAGTAGCCACACTCAGAGGAACGAGAGGCATCTGGATCCGGCATTTGGAATCCAGAGAGAGAGATAGAGACCCGATCCTCAAGCTAGAGCGACAGAACACCACCTAGCAGTTCATCACACCCATCAAGAACAGACCCTCGCGAGGCTGTTCTTCCCTGTACTGTTCCTCATCAGCCCAAGAGGTAATCCACCACGCCACAAACTAGAGTAGGGTATTACACCACAACGGTGGCCCGAACTAGTATAAATCTCGTGTCTCTTGTGCTGTTCCGTTAGTAGTTTAGGTCCCTGCGATTCGGCGAGGTACGAGACGGTGGAGGGTTGGATCTCCGCGCGCACCCCAGTGTTCGAACCTCAAGGGTCTGCTGAACCCGAATCCGCCATTTGGCGCGCCAGGTAGGTGCGCTGAATCTGCCTTCCGTCGCCTCGCTTCTTCCTCGACCACCGCAACCATGTTCGACACTGCCGGGCTCGCGCTGAGCGCCGAGGCGCCCTCGCCCCATGTCGCCCAGACGGCTTCCGACGGTGGGCGCCCTCGCCTTCTCACCGCCAACACGCCACCGCCCAGCAGGGACGGCAGCAGCATCGCCCCTCGCCTCGGCGACCTCGGGGGGGGGCCATGCTTCTCGTCACCCGCCTGTCGCTGCCGTTCCTCCGCTGTCGCGCCCTCCTGGCGGTTTCGCATCGCCGCCTTCCAGCCGCCATGTCAAGACATTCGTCCGCTGGGTCGGCGCCGCTTCCACGCGCAGGGGCTCTCTCAGCCGGACGGAGTCGCCGGCCGGGCTGACCTTCGACTCTCAAGACCACCCCACCAACTCGGCTGGCTCGGTGCGCTCCCGTGCTCTGACACCCACCATCTGCCAGTTGCCGCCACCGACCTCATCGACGGCGGCGCCGGCCTCAACGCATTCTCGGCCGAGGCCTTCAACCTCCTCTCGTGATACCTGTGGAGCGATCGCAGCCCAGCCGGCCTTTTTCGGGTGTAGGAGGAGGGTCATCCAGCTACTTGGGGCAATCCGGCTTCCGTGACCTTCGCACCTACGACAACTTCCAGACGGAACTGGTCGACTTCGACATCGCCCCCATCGGCCTCCCCTACAATGCCATCCTTGGCTATCCAGCATTGGCCAAATTCATGGCCGCAACCCACCCGGGGTACAACCTCATGAAGATGCCTGGGAGCAACGGCGTCCTCACCTTGCCCGGGGATACTGAAGGTGCGCTGCGAGCGCTCAGGCTCACCCTCAAGACGGCGGCCGCAGCGCAGCCCGCCGATGCGGAAGCCCCCAAGCCCAAGGGGGCTGCGCCGACCAAGAAGAAGCAGTTGTTCACTCAAGACAAGGCGGAGACCAAGCAGATACCTGTCGATGAGGACGGGTCCACAAACGCCACCTTCACCATAGGCGCCAACCTCGAGCCCGAACAGGTGGAAGCCCTTGTCAAGTTCCTGCGTGCGAACAAGAAGGTGTTCGCCTGGCAGCCCGATCAGGTGGAGGGGATTCCGCGGGGTGTAATCGAGCACCACCTCAACGTGTGCCCCAACGTGCGCCCAAAGGAAGTAGAAGCAGAAGGCAGTCCACCAAAAGCAGGCCTTCATCGCTCAAGAGACCCGCAAGCTAGAAGCCGCGGGGTTATTCGCGAGGTCCGATACTCAGTTGGCTGGCCAACCCGTGGTGGTGCCAAAGAAGGGAGGAAAGGAGCGATGTGTCGACTTCACCAACCTCAACAAAGCATGCCCGCAGGATCCGCTTCCGCCTCCTCGATCGATCGGATCGCCGATTCCACCGCCGAGTGTGACCTGTTATGCTTCTTGGACGCCTTTTATGGGTATCACCAAATCAAGATGGCGGTGGAAGACGTGGAAAGACAGCCTTCCTAACCCCGTGTGGAGTGTATCGCTATACATGCATGCTATCTGGCTGCGCAACGCGAGGGCAACCTTCCAGCGGCTCATGCACATCACCTTGGGCCAACAACTCGGGAAGAATGTGGAGGCATACGTCGACGACATCGTGGTGAAGTCTCGCGAGGCTAAGACCTTGATACAAGACCTGGAGGAAATCTTCGCGAGCCTCAACGCAGGAGCCTCGCGACTCAACCCGGAGAAGTGTGTGTTTGGAGTTCCTCAGCAAGCTCCTGGGTTTCCTCGTGTCCCACCGAGGCATCGAGGCCAACCTGAAAAGGTCAAGGAAGTGGAAGACATGAGCCCACCAAAGACCCTCAGGGAAATGCGAAGCTCCATGGCAGAACGGCGCTGGGCCGCTTTCATCTCCCGATTGGGGGAGCGGGCGCTGCCTTTCTTCCAAATTGATGAAGAAAAGGGGCCTTCGAGTGGATCAAGAGGCCGACAAAGCGCTTCAAGACCTCAAGAGGTACCCGACCAGCCCTCCAGTGATGGTGGCCCGCGCCCTCGAGAGCCCTTGGTATTTACCTCGCCGCCACTCCCTACTCCACTAGCGCTGCTCTCGTGGCGTTAGGGAGGAGCGCCAGCCAAGACCACGGCGCCACCCGAGCTAAGGCAAGACCGAATCAGAAGGGACTAGCGAAGCCAAGACCGCAATGGAAGAAGATCAGCCGTCACAAAGCAGAGCGCACTAAGGGCGGGGAGGCCTCCCATCCAAGCACCCAGCTCCGAGGCGCCGTCGCCCGGGAGGCACCACAGCTTCCGGAAGACGCCACCAGCACCGACGCCTAACCTCGCCGAGCACCCGTGTACTTCGTCAACACCGTGTTACGGGATGCGAGGGCACGGGTACCCATGCCGCAGAAGCTCATCCTCGACTTGTTGGTGGCCGTGCAAGCTGCGCACTACTTCCGTGGTCATCCAATCAAGGTTGTCTCGGCATACCCTCGGAGAGGGTGCTCAGGAGCCCCGACCCGGCCGGAAGGGTCGCCGAGTGGAACATTGAGCTGCAAGCATTCCAGCTCCAGTTCAGCACAACCAGAGTCATCAAGGGGGCCGCGCTGGCAGATTTAGTGGCCGAATGGACAGAAGCACCGGGCCTCAGGGCCGGCGAGGATCGGTCCCTCTCCCCAGGAAGCGAAGCGCCAGAAGGTTGGGTCATGTACTTCGACGGAGCGTTCTCTAGACAGGGCGCTGGGGCTGGGGCAGTGCTCATATCTCCCGCTCAGGACAAGCTTTACTATGTCGTGCAGCTCTGTTTCCAGCATGGCGAGAAGGTCTCCAACAATATAGCAGAATACGAGGGGCTGATAGCGGGTCTGAAGGCTGCCGCTGCCCTGGGGGTGAAGCGCCTTACCATCAAGGGCGATTCGCAGCTCCTTGTCAATTTCTCCAACAAGGTGTACGAGCCAAGAGATGAACACATGGAGGCCTACCTTGCGGTGGTCCGCAGGATGGAGAAACAGTTCTGGGGGTTGGAGCTGCAGCACGTGCCCCGCGGCACCAATCAAGAATTCCGACGACATTGCCAAACGAGCCTCCAGGAGGTTACCCCAGGAGCTGGGCGTCTTTGAGGAACGGCTCTTCAAGCCCTCAGCCCTGCCGCCGTTATCAAGCATAGCACAGCCTCGGGAGGAGCTCCCTCAGCCACCTGCCTCGGGAGCCCCAGCCTGTGGCCCGGCCTCAGGAGCACGCCTGCTCCTGACGATGGAACCTCAAGAGGAGTGCTGGATCACGAAGCTCAAGAGTTACTTAACGCGTGGGACTTTGCCGGAGAAGGAGCAGGAGGCAGAGCGTGTGGCGCGGCAAGCCACGGCATACAGACATCATGGATGGAGAGCTCTACCGAAACGACCAAACGACGATCCTGCGCGCCGCATCACCAGGAACAGGGAAGGAATTGCTGGCAGATATACATGGCGGAGATTGTGGGCACCATTCATCGTCATGGACCCTTGTCGGCAAAGCGTGCCCGCAGCGTTTCTCTGGCCCACCGCTCAATGACGCTTATCGAACTCGTGAAGGCTTGCGGCTTGCCAATACCATGCCAAGCAGATCCACCAGCCAAGAGGAGGTCGCAAACCATCCCCTCACTTGGCAACCGCGGTGCTGGGGCTGCACATTCGGGCCCTTTTCCTCGGCGCCAGGGGCTATCGTTACCTCTACGCCGCCGGACAAATTCACCAAGTGGGTCAAGTCGAGGCCGTCAGCGCCATCCCCGCTGGTTCTGCGGTCAAGTTCATCAAGGGCATCATGAGCCGGTTCGGAGTGCCGAACCGCATCATCACCGACAACGGTTCGCAGTTCACCAGTAACCTTTTTAAAACGTACTGCGCTAACCTTGGGACGCAGATATGCTACGCTTTGGTGGCGCACCCCCACAGCAATGGACAGGCCGAGCGGGCCAATGCAGAGGTCCTAAGAGGCCTCAAGACCAGGACATTCAAGAAGAAACTAGAAGCCTGCGGCAGAGGCTGGTACGATGAGCTTCCGTCCGTGTTGTGGTCCATCCGCACAACCGCAACCAAGCCAACTGGAGAGACCCCCTTCTTCCTGGTCTACGGAGCCGAAGCGGTCCTCCCTCACAAGGTCAGCGCCGATCCTTGCTGGGTCCCGCGCTCGATGAAACGCTGCAGGACGCCATGCGGGGGACGGCCCTTGTGCTGGGGGAGGAGAGCCGTCGAGAAGCTGCGCCGCGAGCGGCAAGGTACCAGCAAGCACTCCGGCGATACCACTGCCGCAACATCCGCCCCAGAACTCTCGAGCTAGGGGACCTCGTGCTCCGACGGGTCCTCTCCAGGGAGGGACTGCATAAGCTCTCTCCCATGTGGGAGGGCCCATTCAAGGTTGTTCATGTTCTGAGGACTGGCTCCGTGCGCTTGGAGACTCAAGAGGGAGTACCTATACCAAACCCCGTGAACATCCCAGCCCCCCCGGGGGTTTTACCCCTAAAAGGCCCAGAGCCTGTGAAGAAGGCGAATGCCTGTGAAGTTCATCTTTTGGAAAAGGCCCAGAGCTCGTGAAGAAGGCAAATGCCTGTGAAGTTCATCTTTTTGGAAAAGGCCCAGAGCCTGTGAAGAAGGCGAATGCCTGTGAAGCTCACCTTCTGGGAAAAAGGCCCAGAGCCTGTGAAGAAGGCGAACGCCTATGAAGCTGTCGCGTTCTGGAAAGGCCCTGAGCCTGTGAAGAGGGCAAACACCCGTGAAGCTTGCTTCCCAGAAGAAAGGCCCGGAGCCTGTGAAGAAGGCGAACGCCTGTGAAGCTCGCCGCCCGTGACACTCTCACGTAATAATGAGTTGGGGCTGCACACGCCCCGGAGTCTCAGGAGTGCGGCCTCGGGCCCTGGGCTCCCTCCCACGCCCAAATGGCAGCACTTAGCTCCACGCTGGTGAGAAGACGCCAAAGACTAGACTAGGTGCCGGACGCGCTTTTTCATTTGCTTTTCTGCAGTTGACTAGTTATTCCCATTTGGAGTTTTTATCGAAACTATCGCCTTTTTGGTCCGTGGTTCTTCGATATTTTTCACTCTCTGCCTCGATTTCTCTTTGCTGGGACTCGTGGAGGCGGAAGCCTCGGGAGCCCCGTGAGCGCTCCTGCCCCTATCGCTCAATTTTTCACGGCCCTGGTCCACACCGAGCACCCTCCCGACCATGCCTCACGGGCAGCACAACGCGAACACGGGCTGGATCGGTCGCCTCATGCCACGGCTGGGGTTCATTGCGAATGGGCGACGGCGAAGGGAACGAGATCGATAACAAAAGCAAGACAATAATTAACGGCGTTGACCTAAACGCGCCCCACGGGCCACAGATTGTTCCTTTTACGCAGGAGAAAAGAAAGGAAAAGGATGAAGCGGTGAAGCACGCCCCGTGTCGGCTCTCTTGAAGGCTCGAGCCTCCGAGCTCAAGCGGACTCCCTCTCGCTTCACCGGGCGTGGCGGCAAGAGGACCCTGCCACCCCCAAGCGGGCGGCGGGCGTGGGGGCTGGCGCGCCGCTGGAAGAATCACCACCCGAAGAAGAACTGGTGAAGCGTGAGGAGTCGCGGGCATCGCCGGCCGGCCGCGCGCTGCCTTCTCCGCCCACGCCGGGGCTGAGTCCTCGGCCGCGGTCGTCGTCTTCAGGGCAACACCCCATGCGGCGACCATCTTCCCCGAACACCCTCACATAGAGGGTGGCGTCGCCATTGAACTTGAAGTGCAGGGAGCACCGGCGGCGGAGACCACACGCGCGAGCGAACGTCTGCCAGTCACGGGCCAGGAACAGGTTCCCTGCAGCAGAGACCTCCAGAGAAGCCCACGAAGCCCGGCTGCAGCAGCCATCTGCCTGGAGTAAGAGGCCACTCAGGGCGCCATCTGGGAGCTCACCCAGGAGGAAGCACTGGAGCTGAAGCCGGACGCCGGACGGCTCCTCCGCTCTCGCCATGAACTCCGGCAGCGCTTCAGCAGCATGGAGGCGCGGCCTCGGGGGACGCGCGGCCGGGGCACGCCTTCCGACCATGGCCAGCCGCTCGTCGCCATGCTGAGAGCCTCCCCCACGACCGCGGGGGACCGCCGTGGAGGCCACGGGGTGCTTGCGAGGGCAACCTCGACCACGCTTAGGCGGAGGAGAGGAAGACTCGACCAGACGGCCCTTCCCCTTCTCTGCGGCCGAGAACTTCCTTGGTGGAGCCATGGAGAAGAAGGAGAGACAAGAAAGGATAGACTGGAAGGGCGCGCGTCGTTCCGTACTTATTGCCGGCGAAGGCCAACCGTCGGCCTCCACGATCACCGGTAATCATGACCAACTCTGCATGCAGGGACTTGTCGAATCCGGGTGGTTACCGAGGCATCGTGGGGAAGCAGTGCGCACACGTCCAATCAACCGCCACGCGTCGCCCAAGGCCGCAGGCTGTTAGGGCCCGCGACGCTTCGCACTTGCCCTTTCGCCTCTCTACTCGGCCAAGTTCGGGCGCGCCGTGGGACCGGGGGCTACTGTCGGCGTTCTGGGAACAGGGGTCCCCAGACTTGCCTGCCTGCGGCCTGCGGCGTGGCTCAAAGGAGGCCCAGGATAGCCCATCTTCATCAACGCAAGCTCAAGACCCTCGCGAGGGGCCAAGCCTCATGAGGGCGGACGACAAGGAGCTTCTCGAGCACGGCCTCGTCGGGCTGGCTCATGAGGAGGTGGAGAGTTCAAGGCAGGGTACCTCGCGAGGTGCCCATGACATAAGCCATGGCGACCAAGGGCGCGATCGGGCGCCAGCCAGCAAGCAGCGCCCTCCTTTCCTCTTTGGTGCAAAGGGAGCAAGCGCAGCGAGAGCATCAAGCAAAGGCATCTTTGATTGCAACAAGACCAAGGCTAGCCCCAACGGCTGGAAGGGAGTCATCGTGGAGCCCAAGCAGGCGTCATCACCAGAGCCTTTGGCAGGCGAGGACAAACTTTAGTCAGGATAAGTGTACCCGATGTTCCCCTTCGAAATGGCCAATTGTTGGCGCCCTTCCCGCTCAATATTTGGGAAGAGGCCCAGGGCCTTCGCCTATAAATAGGAGCAGCCACACTCAGAGGGACGAGAGGCATCTGGATCCAGCATTTGGAATCCAGAGAGAGAGATAGAGACCCGATCCTCAAGCTAGAGCTACGGAACACCACCTAGCAGTTCATCACACCCATCAAGAACAGATCCTCGTGAGGCTGTTCTTCCATGTACTGTTCCTCATCAGCCCAAGAGGCAATCCACCACGCCACAAACTAGAGTAGGGTATTACACCACAACGGTGGCCCGAACTAGTATAAATCCCGTGTCTCTTGTGCTGTTCCGTTAGTAGTTTAGGTCCCTGCGATTCGGCGAGGTACGAGACGGTGGAGGGTTGGATCTCCGCGCGCACCCCAGTGTTCGAACCTCAAGGGTCTGCCGGAACCCGAAATCCGACAATGGTCAACTCCATCCGCAAGTTCACCGCCGTCAAGAAGCGTTCGGACGACCTTGCCGTACTGCTCCAGCCATGCGCCCAAGCTCCTCATTGCCTGCCACCCTCATCGGCCTCCATGGTGACGAACTCCTTCAAGCCCTGGTGGCCCTGCAGGTGCCAGAGGTCACGACGAAGAATGTGCACCTCGAGGCCTCGCTCTCCGTGCAACGCCTCACCATGCAAGAAACCGTTGACCTGCACATCCACGTCTACGAGGAAATCGTCTACATAGGCCACTACAAGGCCAACAAGGACAGAAAGACTTTGGCCTTCTTCCAGCGGCTGGAATCCTTGGACGTCATTGTTCAGAAGCACGTAGACCTGGCCACGAAAGCCGTTGCTACTTAGCTGTCGTTCGATGGGCCAGCGCAGTGAGTCGAGGAGGTGGACGCCGTCGATGGATGCATCTCTTCTTCGCCTCGTGGCCTTAATGTTTTATTAGTATAGGAGTATATGGCATTTTTATACCAGTAGTAACATTTTCACTGTGAGGTGGGGCCGCAGTTGAACAAACCGACCATCGGCAAATCCCCACCCCGTCCACCGGGCGTCGGGAGAGTCTAGAATTAGAAGAGAGAAACGAGGGAGAAGAGCTAGCTGTAGCACAGACGATGTTGTCAAATGGGACTCGTGTTGATAGAATAGGAGTACTGAGCACTCGTACCTCTTTCTTTTTTAGGGAAAAAGTAGTCATATGTCTAGTACTACCACTATTTGGGTGCGTGCGACCTATACCTGTCATCACTTTAGGTCTCCTTTTCGAACCGCAGCTACGCTTCACCGTACATATGTTTTCATGCATTTATCCTCCTATATGTACTCCTAGGCTATTTCTACATGCATCCTTTCGCCGACATGTGGGACATAGAGCATCTAGGTTGTAGTGCATGCATGACTCGTAACATATGCCGGGGTACTTTACATTTTAGACTTCACGAATTACATCCAAACCCCCCACAGAAGAATAAATAAATAAATGAATTACTACATGAAACCGGATTATTTTTGTAGAAACCGGAGCATGTTCATTAAATTTTGGAGGTAACACGTTTATAAAAAACTACCGGACCGAAACCAGTCTAAGGGCCTCTTTGATTCGCAGGATACTAAAAACACAGAAATGGGGAAAGTATGATGGCGATGAACCGAGACGAGGACAACTCTAACTCAGTTAGAGGTTAGAGTTAGATTCTAACCCTGAACTAAGTCTAAACCAAAGAGGTGTATGGATGGCAGGGTTAGATTGACAATAAATGTTCTTTGTCAATCATTTGACTACTTTGGACCCTATTTCATGCCGGATTTGGTGTGGCTGGCTCGTGTGTGGCCTCCCCCCGCTCACGATTGACATAAACGAACCATCTTTACAAATCAAGCATGCAAAACATGATAAATTTTACTTTGTCCATACAATTGAGATATCCCACTTAAACATACAAGTCCTCAATCAAGCTTCACGAAAAAATATACTCCATGAAACAAAGCATGAGCTAACTCATCACAGAAGTCATTCACGACAGGGAGGGATCCCGGAGACCTTCACGCACCCAGGGAGGAGCTCGTCATCGTCGCTCTAGAGGAAGGCTCTGTAGAGCTCAAGCCCTGGGAACCCCTCCACGCTGGCGCTTGCGAGTTGAGGTCGACACCGGCATGGGTAGCAGGGCCACTTGCCGACGAGAATACGAACTGAATCTTTGGGCCTCTAGAAATAATGCAAGCCTGAAACTGAAATACCTAAAAAGGTGAACTGAATCTTTGGGCCTCTAGAAATAATGCAAGCCTGAAACTGAAATACCTAGAAAGGTGAACTGAATCTTTGGGCCTCTAGAAATAATGCAAGCCTGGAACTGAAATACCTAGAAAGGTGAACTGATTCTTTGGGCCTCTAGAAATAATGCAAGCCTGAAGCTGAAATACCTAGAAAGGTGAATTGAATCAAAGATTTATTACCTCCTCAAGCAGCACCAAACAATTCCATGCGTGCACCACAAATCTATAACAAGTTTAATCATGATCTACTTTTCCAAATTAGAATTAGCGCTAGCGCGAGCAAGATCAATGATTTGGCTGTGAGACAGAGAAGGAACAAACAAACTCACCCCTCCCGCGACCTCCCTGGTAGATGCGCCGCCGCCGCGGACGATAGAGGGAGAAAAACGACCAATCAAGCGGGAGCGGGGTGAGCTTCAAAGGCCGGAGGGAGGAGGGCGGCGGAGGCCAGAGGGAGAGGGTGGTCTGAGGAGAGAGAGGGCGAGCAACGGAGCGGCACTTGGGCAGGCGGCCCTATGGGGAACAGAGAGCAGCCGTACGAGAGGAGCGGAGGGAGCGATCTGGAGCGGGCAGGGGAGAATTATTTAGTTCTCTTTTAATGGGCCCGAGGAGAACTAACCCAATTGGAACCTCTCCACTGGGCTAGTTTTTTTAGCTGGGTTAGAGCAAACTAGCTCAAACTAACTCCTCCTGTTTGGATAATTTGAGGCTATTTCAACCCAAACTAGCTCTAACTCAGGGATCCAAACAAGAGGACTAGTACTGTACATGCTATAGTCTGGACCGTAGCACATTGTTTTTTATGGCCATATCAGCAGACTGTTTTCTACTGCTGATTCACTGGGCTTTCGTGGTTCGCACTCCTCTGCCATGGTTCAGACTCCTCCTACATACTTCGCCGACATGTGGGAGAGCGAGCATCCGGGTCGACATGTCATGCACCAGATTAGAGTGCGGAACGGAAGTGGGGCATCACCCCGGTCGTACCGCCAGTAATTCATGACTATAGTGAGTAGTCATATTACAAGTCTTTCTAGCAGTAATGGGCCGTCAAATGGCACAGCCCGACCTTTCCAGCAGTAAGTAAGTTGAATCCGCTACTCCCTCGGCCTCCTCGCCTCTCTGTCAAACCGCCCATGCGAAAACTGCGACGCGTACTGCCCGGGAAAAGCCCCACCCTCAGCTTTTAACTACGCGAAAATAGTTCGAGCTTGTTCAATGAATGGAGGGCCAGGGATCACAAGTGAACAATACTACTAGTAGTAGTAAGTAGGAGTCGTACAGTTAGTCACCTTAAATAGAGAGTTTCTTTTCTTTAATGCCACGTACACAAATTCAAATGCTTGTTGTGGCGAGAAAAAGATAATCACTCCACTAAATATGTACGCAGGGGCCTGAGCGCTTGCTTTACTAGGGTTGCTCTCTTCATTCTCTCATCCTCTCCAGATCTAAACAAGACAGCGGTAGCGACATTTTCTCTTTGCTCACCACTGGTCACAGATCCAGACGGATCCTTCGGCTGGTGTGTGTAGAGGACTAGGTGCATCGTTCATGCGGTCATCACCGGCGAGGGAGGAAACCCATAGCTGTCGGAGGGGCCCGATCCTTTGCCCGTGTCGTTCTCTCCGACACAGCGCAGTCTCGGGACGTCCTCCGACCCTTCTTCCTCCCTGTCGTATTGTGCGCAGATCCGACCTGCCGCCGCCGACATCCCAACGACCCTCAGGTATAAATTCTTTGAAAGCGGCCTTGCTCTACTGCCCCAGCTCCCCACGTGTCCGCATGTGCATCTTTTTCTACTGCCATAAGCTCTTCCAAAGCCACCTAAATTTTTATTATTATTAGAGGTAAAGCTACTTCATGCATTCGAATCTAGGACTTGGTTCAAACAACGAAGAAAGGGGGGAAAGTTGTAGCATGAATCTAGGACTTGATTCAAAGAGGAAAAAATATGGTGAAAGTAGTAGAGACCGGATACCCAACCGGTTTCTTGGATGAAAAGGGTAATAATGGGAAAACATAGTACAAACTCGATAAGGAACAAATCTATTATTGATTGAAAAAAGGATAGAAAGTGGCGGCTGGTAGACAAGTCAACTGAGTATGTCCAGGATTAGATTTGTTGCCCTCACATAGTAAAAGGTCTCCAGGATTAGAATTGCTGCCCTCACATAGTAAAAGGTCTCCAGGATTAGATTTGCTTCCCTCACATAGTAAAAGGTCTCCAGGATTAGATTTGCTGCCCTCACATAGTAAAAGGTCTCCAGGATTAGATTTTCTGCCCTCACAGAGCATGAACAAACTCGACATCAGCACTTTATGCATCCTTGTAGGTACATTCTGCTGATGCATCCACTGTCGCATGTCCTTATACCAACCTTTTGCTGTTGTTAATGTAAGGGCGCATGTAAAATGAAGCGATCACACTGTTACCTTAGGGACATGTCTAACCAGTATTATTGTTAATCTAATGCCTCCAGTGATATGATGCAATTAAACTGTATTACAAATGGTACTCCCGCTGTTTTCCCCAGTATGATAAGTAAGTTGCTCCTTTACGCTGCTGAGTGTCCTGGTGTCCCCACTGTCCCATGCCCTTAAACCAACTCTTTAGCTGCTGTTGATTTACTGTATCTGGTAAACAAGCTATGCCACCATTAAAGTAATCCCATATTTGACGAATGTCATTGTTGATCGTAAGGCTTCCAGTAACGTGAAGCATTGCTGACGTTTTAAAATTTCTAATGTCCTTGCGTGATTGCCATGAACATAATTAAGATGCTTCTTTTCATTTCGTCTATGTTTCGTATATTCTTATTGACCAACAACTATTTACTTTCTATCTTTTTGTGCAGATAGGGATATCCATTTCACCTTTTTGCTATTGTGACCATTTGGTGAACTGCACAAAACACTTTTTTTGGAATGAGTGTTATGTACAGTTCAACTAAAATATCACATGGGCAACATCTCTCAATTTTGGTAGAACCGCAGAGAATGGTAATTGGAATTTCCAATATCTCCGTCAAATTCTGCTGGTAATCTCGTGCAACATTTTATTAGCCTTTGCAAGATGAGCCGTCACTGTCACCACAATGGCACTTTATTTTAGTGGAACTGCATAAAAGGATAAGCAAATTATAGTTGCACCTTACATGAGCCAGACATCCAACCTTAATGTTCCTCAATTTTAGTGCAACTACTAAAGAAGAACCTGCCAGCTCACGAGAGCAAGTACTTCTTGCTAGCTGAATGATGCAATCTCTGCTTCATTTCAGGTGAACTGCAGAAAAAGGCGCATGAATTGAATCGTGGAACTCCAGGAAGGCCTCATCCGAGTGGAGCTACAGGTTGAGTTCAAGGAGTGCCATTATTATAGTAATCAGGCTCTTCTTATTTGTGTTGTGCAAACAGGAATACTCAACTACAGATGTTGTGGCGGTCAAGATCATTCGCCATGTTCTTCGGTTGTATGACACAGCTAGCCAAGATGGATTTAATCCCGATATTCACTTTATCAAGAGGATCGAATGGGTTGGTTCTGAATCTTGCATGCTCGGAATCAATGAGATGTGTAGGCATATTTGTTGTGCTTATTATTTGAATCTTATTTGTTGGTTATGAATCTTGCAAGCTGGGAATCAATGAGATGTGTAGGCATCTTTGTTTTACATATTATTTGGATATTATTTGTTGGTTCAGAATCTTGCAAGCTGGGAAAGACAGCATGATGATGCAGAGGACAACAACCATAACAAACAGTTCAAACATGGTAGTATTATCTATGTGAAAGGGCGACAAATGTGCTGATCGTGTGAGTCCTGAGAATAATAATTCTAATTGTTGTGCATGTTGATCCTGTCGCACTGATAGAACGAGCCAATGCAGTGCTTGTTTTAAGTATAAATTTCTATTAAAGCTAATTAAATTTAAGTAAAGTGACCACTAACTCTTGCTATTACAGTATCAATACAGACCCGCTCGTGAACCGACGTGTGGCCGCAGTAGGTTTCTTAATGGAGGCGTTTGAATGCCCCGAGGGAGCATCTTCTGTAGGGCGTGCAGCGGGCGAGGGAGGGGTAGTAACTGTTGTCGCTTGTACACACTCAGTTTACTGTTGAATCTAGTTCCCAAGAGCTGAAAAATGAACTACTGTCGCCACCTACCCACTCGTTCACTTGAAGAGACTCCAATGGCGATCCAAGGGTTGAGCCTGTTGGATATGGACTTCAGCAAGGAGTTCCCCTTTGAGTTCTCCATTAAGTCCTATGTCTACAACAAGTTGAATGTGATGTACACCAACGATCCGGACTCGGTTAAGCTCTGCCTCGCCGAGTTCAAGCAGTACCTATAGGACGAGAAAGCACAAGGACGCAGGACTAGACCTTGTGCCCATCCATTCCTCTCGTGACAGGGACTAGCGGATCGTCGTCGCCCAGGTATGTGTGCGGGACGAGGTTCTCATCTACCACTGTTGTAGAGCCATCAGAGGTTCCGGAGCATTCGCCCGTTTCATCGGTAGTGCCGACTGCACCTTCACTATGGTGGAGAGAAGGAAAAACGCGATGATTCGGCCATCTGGTGCAACAAGCTTGTCGACATCCAGAAGCAATACAAGATCATCAACAACGGGCAGGAGAAGGACTCTGTGGTTGACCTCGCCGAGACCGTCATCGACCCCTGATACGCCAACATGAAAGAAGACAATGATACCATGGACCTCGACACGTGGGAGGTACCTCTGAATCTAGCCTACATAACCTACGCGGCCAAGGACGCATATGCACGCTACAACATGTACAGGCGGATCTTGGACATGAGGGTGTGTCTGCTTCCCGTAACCGACGAGTACATGGACAGCCGCATCGTCATGATCAAGCGTGCTAGGAAGTTCTAGATGTTGTACTTTATCTGTTTATAAGCACCTTTATCATCTAAGTGTTTCATGCATTAGCCTATGTGTCGTAATTATCTGTTTTGTCCAAAATATTTCTTTTAAGAACCCATTAACCTGTTTGGTTTTTTAGTGGCTATTTTCTTATGTATCTAACTAGTTCACTTGTCCGTTTAAAAAAAACTAGCTCACTCTGCTGCCGTACTTTGAATCTCCTTCCTCCCAACATATTCCCCTTCTCAGGTGGACCCAGCAGGTCTCGTACACAGATATATGGGACCAAACACCTTCCATTTGTTTTTCTTTATTTTGTTCAATCTTTTTTCCTCTTCCTATACAGAGGCTGGCCGTCATAGCCTATGGCATTGGCTAGGTCATCCCTCTACTCCCACACATTGTCCGGCGGCGGCGGCTCCACCGGCCCATCCTGCACCCGAACAAGTCAACCCTCGTACTCCCCTCCGCCTGCGTCTTCCCCCGCTCCGGTTCGTTCGGTCCGAGGTCTTGACATCGTCCTCCGCCTTGGTGCTCTCGCCGCGGCGCCGCCGCCTGTCGTTTCCAACATAGTAAGCAAAACAAGAGGAATCGGGAGACAACTGTTCGTCGAGATGCTGACAGTCCCGGGCACACCAGGTCCATGGCCTAGGTTTTGTTGTTTAACAAGGGCATTGTCACATCCCAGATAGACCATGCATTAGGGTGTGCATCATGTTTAAATTTCATCTGAATTTGAAATGGGGAAGGCAGGAAACCCCAGAACACCCCCCCCCCCCCTTAAAATAACTAGGGTTTACTAAAATTTATTTCAATGAATCCGAAATGCCCTTCAAAATGCTCATCCTCTTTGTTTGGGTTTAGGATCCATGTCAAAGAAGGTGGAACATTTTCTAGGTCACCTAAGGGTTCTAGATATAATTCACAAGTTTTTGAAAGGAGCATTTTTAAACTATGGAAAATATTTTAAGTGTTCAAAAATTGTCAAACTAAAATGTTTCATGTTGGAAATATTCCAACAAGTGACCAGGAGCATTCTGGTAATTTTTGAAATAGTTTTGGTATTTTTAAAAAACCCTAAACAGAATTGCAGAAATAGAAAAGACTAAAAAAGAAAGTCTTACATCGCCAATGATCGCCCACCGCCCAGCCCAGCCCAAGAGGCAGCTGGCCGTGAGCTGCTTGGCTCGGCTTGACAGCGAGCTAATGCTGCCGCCCGGCCAGCCTTGGAGCGCCACGCAGCTGCCGCCGCCCTGCCTCATCCCCTCGCCGCCTCGCCGCCTGGACGACCCACGCGTCGTCACCCCGACCTCCCAGACACCTCACTTCCCCCCTGCCTCTCTCTCGCTCGCCCCCGACCTGGCCGACGCCATCGCCGACACGCCACCGTCGACGCCGTGCTCCCCGCCGATCATACTCCTCCCCGCCATGTCTGGCAGCTCCGCCGCACCCCGTTACCCCTAGCCAGCTAGTTCCCCTCGCTCCAAAACACCCCGAGGCCACTACCCCGACCTCGCCCGAGCTCAAGGCCGCCGGAGATCCCCATCGTCGCCGCCGCCGCATCAGTCCGCCCCCGACCCCGACGAAGCTCCCCACAGGTTCACCGTGAGCCTAGCTACCCCTCCATCCTCTCCGTTCTCTTCTTCTTGCACCACAGCGAGCACTCGATGATCGCCTGAACCCACCGCCGCGGGACTTGTCGCCGACGAGCCTCCGGTCACCTATTGGCCACGCCACTATGCCCATCGCACTCACCACGCCCCACAGGCCTAACGTGCACTCGCCTCGCCGGGCCCTCTAACCCAAACCCGTCGGTGGCGAGCCCGTCGCCGCCCGGCTCGTCGCCCGGCGCCCACTCCGCCACCCCTAACCCTAACTGGCTCCACCACTAACGCGGCTCACCTCCGGCATCACGTAGGTGCTCCCAGCGCTCCATTTGGAGCCGGAAAGTGCAAAAGCACTTGCTCGCCGCGTCTGGCCTCGCCCGGCGGCTAGAGCGCCGATGAGTTGACCTCGCCGTGGGCCCTGTTGACCCTCTGGGTCAATGACAGGTGGACCCCCCCAGCTAAACTAATTAGGATTAGTTTTAATTAAACCTAATTAGTTAATCTAACCTGACATGCGGGTCCCACTGGTCAGTTTGACCTGGACGACCCGTTGACCCCTGACGTCATCTTGACCTCATCTTGGCGCATTAATTCAAATTCTGGAATTATTTTTTATAATAAAATCCAGAATATAATTCAAATTTCAAATGCTTATAACTTTTATTCTATAACTCCAAATGCAAAGATTTATATATGAAAATTTATCAGAAAAATACACTCTATCCATTGGTACAGGTTTCATGCATGTTAAAACAAGTTAACTATGCTGAATAACCAGATTAAGATTTTGCACCATTAGGACTAACTCACATGATCTATCATTTGAACCTTTGGTTCAAATGAGATCATCCTATCCCTTCAACTTGCATTAGGCCAACACACATTCATCTTGCCATGTCATAGCATGCATCATATTGTTGCATATTGGTGGTATGTTTATTTTGGTGTGTTTTCATGATAGGTTCTGCCCCCGAAGATAACCTCGATTACCCACCTGAAGGGCAGTTCTCTACCCCAGTTCCATCAGGCAAGCAATTCATTGATCATTCCGATACAATCCCATGTTCTCGCTTCTGCTCTCATTTTACTGCATTAAGACAACGCGATTCAATTGTTGTGTGCTGCGGTAGTTGAACCCACTTCCTTTGCATGACCTGTCATTGCCACAGTAACTAGATGGAACCCACTAGTATGTGTAGGAGTTGATTGAGCCATGTTTGTGATTCCTACCATGCTTTGCTTGCTATGCTTAGAGTTGTGTCAGGTCTGGCTCATCGGGATGATGAACTGGAGTGAAAGGTTGTATTGGTTCGAGAGTGTAAGTGTTGAACACGATTTGGTAAAGGTATCGATGAGAGGCCATGTAGGAGTACATGGTGGGTTGTTTCATTGAGGCCGAACTTAAGAACTGAGATCTGTATCTGTGATCCATGAACTAGCTACTGCCACGCATTGGGCCCGAAACCAATGGACCCTCTCGGCTTCTTATCCACCCCTGTTCATAGTCCGGGAGTTGCAAGTAGTTTCTGGTGTTTGTAGCTTGCTGTGGGGCCGCACGCAACGCTGACCTTAGGGGTGGGTTGTGTTGCGGTAGGCACCGTGGCCCGGTGTACCGAGTGCCCGTTTGGTATCTCGGGAACCCTGCACACATCGTTCGGGGCTGTATGGGAAACCTCGGCGGACTCCTGCGGATGGAACCGAATAGGCGATAACCTGGACTAGGGACTTGAGTGTTTAGGTAGGTGTGGCCGACACCCACGTTGGGCTTCCGCTTGAAGGTTGCAGTACATGTCGTGTAAAGCGGCGATAAGTGGTGAGCGTGTGTGAAGAAGTATACCCCTGCAGGGTTAAATATGATCTATTCGAATAGCCGTGTCCATGGAGAAGGACTTCTGGGTTACCTATATCAGTTCATAGACAAGTAAATGGATACTACTAAAAGCCTCAAGATAAGTGTGAGTATCGTGGATGGCCCTCTCGGGGATGACGAGAGAGGATCCACGGTGGAGTATTGTGATGGTGGATAGTGGACTCGTGTACGACAAAATGCTTTACAAAGTATGTCACATAGGATAGCTTAGCCAAGAGTCAAAGCTGGCTTGCTGCAAATAACTCCACCTCCTTCTTGAGAATGTGCATGTATGATAGGATTACGTGGTAAGACTTGCTGAGTACTTTTGTACTCATGTTTGTAATCAATATTTTTCAGAGGACTATACTACCCTCCGACGGATTCTATGTAGATGTTGACTTGACGAGTAAGCTAGCCACCCGGTGGCGATCTAAGACTTGTGAAGGGCCATTGTAGATAGAAAGGCTCCAACAAGCTTTCTTTCTTTCTAGAGTCGTACTCAGACTACTTTGCTTCGCATGTGCTTGTATGATTGTATGACTTGAGTGTTGGGTCATGTGACCCTACCTGTATGATTGTGTTATGTATGGCTCCTCGAGCCTCTTAAATAAAGTACTTGAGTTGTAGAGTTTTGTTGTGATGCCTTGTTGTACTTACTCATATCGGGCATATTGCGTGTATGATTGAAATGCTTGGTATGAGTGGGATCCGACAAACTAGTTGTTTATCCTTGGCAGCCTCTCATATGGGGAAATGTAGTCTCGTGCTTCGGCGATAGTAGTCCGCCACTGCCGGTTCACGGAGTCTGCTAGCCCAAAGACTACTCTGCTTGGACACTTGGTCGGCGGCATGTGATTCATTTCGTTCCTATGTCTGTCCCGGGAAATGTCACGCGGTGATACTTGGAGTCTGCCTAGCCTGCTACAGCCCGGGATACCGGAGTCCTGTTAGCCAGTGCTACAGCCCAAGTTCATCGTTGATGACCGACATGCTCGAAGTGTTTCATGTATGCCTGTCCCCATAGGTTAGTGCGCTTTGGGTTCACGACTAGCCATGTCGGCCGGGTTCTTTGTCATGTGGATGCTAGCGACACCGTCATATACGTGAGCCAAAAGACGCAAACGGTCCCGGGCCATGGTAAGGCGACACCCGTGGGGATACCGTGCGTGAGGCCGCAAAGTGATATGAGGTGTTACCAGCTAGGTCGATGTGACTTGGAATCGGGGTCCTGACAGCGTTGGCATCAGAGCAGGGCTGCCTGTAGGTCCGCTAAGCCAAACTGGTCGAAGTTGAGTCTAGAAATGCTTTAGTTATATGTAGGGGAATTGATTGTGGGAGGGAACGTAAGGCTCTTTTTACTCCTTACCCTTATGCCCTCTGATCTGAGTCATCCTCTTCTCATTCAACGTGGGTTAGGACTAGGCTCTCTTTTCTCTATCAGGTTCACGTGTTACTAATCCGTAGTACCTTATAGGATTGTTGGTTACATCCTCAGTTCAGTGTTACTAAATTTTAGTATGCTACCATTTGAACCAGAACCTTGATATGATGTTGTTGAGTGGTTTTTGCAAATCTGATTTTGAATGTCTCAAATTTGATTTGAGCATTTACAGATGTTATGCTGTCCGATTTTCCCTAGGAATTCTAATGCCTTTGCATTATGGCTGTGCTTTCAGATGGCCACCCGTTCCCAGAACCAAGTGGTTCGCCTGACTCGCTGCATTGATGTGTGCGGTCACACCGCCATGTTGGTTAGGGTGATGATTGAGGCTGGTTATCGATGGTATCCTGAATATACCGTCGAGGAGCAGTTCAGGGATTTCAATCAAAGTCAATACCTATGCACGGTCGGATTTATCCATCCTATCCGGAGCTCTTGAGCCACTTCTTTGTTCCTATGGGCTCGGAATCACTATTGGAATGTCTGTACAAGATGCAGCCTATTCCATGATGACTATCATTCGAGCCAGACTGCTTTTTGAGCAACACCGACTTCCGCTATATGCGGCATCCCTTCCCGGGCGCATGGCTACCTCGTGGTTTGTGCAGTGATGCATCCCATGAGGACTCACTCCTCCGTACCACTCTTGAGTTCTTTGGAGGACAAGGACCGTGAGAACCGGGCCTTGCGTATGGAGCTATATAATGCCCGTTCGGACCTTTGGGCTACTCGACTAGGTTTGCACCTGCCGTGCAAGCCGGATGTATGGACATGAGAGATTTGTACCCTGTGCGGGCGAGTTTGCCGGACTTCATGGAGTGGCGTGAGGTTGGAGGCATCAC
This sequence comes from Aegilops longissima, assembly GCA_021605205.1. NCBI lineage: Eukaryota > Viridiplantae > Streptophyta > Magnoliopsida > Poales > Poaceae > Aegilops > Aegilops longissima. Next base: position 274,366,518 of record CM038678.1, read on the forward strand.
TCCTCCTCGGGGGCCTCTTCTGCCACCCTTTGTGGGTCCACGGCCACATCCGAGTCCTTATGGTCCACAGGCCCCACAGGATTGTCTGTTTCCAGACGATCATGTCCCACTTCCAGGACTGGGTGGTGACTTCTATGAGGACTACTATGGAGCTGCCTGAGATAGTAGTAGTATTCCTTGTATGGTACCAGTTGTGTTTCCACCGTCCTGCGTGACTCGTGGAATACGACTTAGTGTGTATCATTCCGGAGGTGTAGAAAAATAATGTATAGGAGTTGGAATGCTTCCGATGAGATGTAACGCCTTTCCTTATAGTTGTACTCCGTCAGGCTTGTACTAAACTATGAATGGTGTGTATGACCGTTGGTATATATATATATGGCAGTTTATATTACCATGTCATACGGATGAACATCTTTGCATTCCATACTGTCCATTACCTTCCGCACTTCCTTGTTAAATTCTGCCATCCTGGTTTAAACCTTTGTTTTGTCTCCCAGGATGGTCAACACTCGAAATTCTCCTGCTGTTCCAGAGCAGGAGAGGCCATGCAGCCAGAAATGTGAATCTGCCGCAACCGCCATCTTTGGCTGAGGTGATCTTTGAAGCGTAACGCATAATAAGCCTTGAAACCAACCGCTTATTGGGCGGATTGAACAAAACACAGCACGCCAGCCAAGAAACGATGGGGTTTCACTCAATGACTTCGTCAAACTATATCCTCCAAAATTCAAATGCTCCGTCGAGCCACTCGGCGCCGATGATTAGCTCCGCGATATCCACCACAAGCTGCGTTCGCCAATGTGGTGAGGTGACAAAGTTATCTTTGCCGCCTATCATCTGGAAGGCCCTGCCAGTCTCGGTGGGAAAACTATGAGGCTATCGTCCGGCTGGACAAGTCACAACAGGATGAATTCAGTGCCGCCTTCATGAGCACCATATTCGAAGGACTTATGGACCGCATAAGCGTGAGGAATTCTGCAGTTTCACCCAAGGCGGTGACGGTGGATGCCTACTGACCATGGTCGGGAGGTTAGCACGTTATGCTCCCGAAGAAGTTTCTACCGATGCTAAGAAGCAGGCGAGGTTCCGTAAGGGACTTAGCCCTGAGCTACGCCGAGATCTCCGTCTGCATGAATGTACCTCTTTCTCGAAGCTAGTCAATAAGGCTATCAGCGCCGAGACTGGGCAGACTGATTTCGAGGCTTCACGCAAGCACATCCGTGATTCTGGATCATCATCCGGCTCTGGTTCCCAGAAGCGCCGGGTTTGGGTCCCAAATACGGCTCTACCACCCAGGTACACCCCGAGGCCATCCTTCGAGGCGCCTCGCCCCAACCAGCCGTATTTTCCACCCAAGACATATGGAGGTCCAACTGCTAATGTGGCCCCACGGCCAAATGTGATCACTTGCTTCAAATGTGGAGAGACGGGCCACTATATTCGAGAGTGTCCCCAGAACAACCCCAATCAAGCTGGAAAGTCTGCTGGCCGCGGCAAGCCAGCAGGAAAGGTTCCCTATGCCAAGCCAGTTGCCACCGCTCGTGGCCATGTCAACTATGTCTCTGCTGAAGAAACCTATGAGGATCCCAGCGCCGTCCTCGATGCACGCTTTCGTTAATTGCCATCCGCAACTATTCTTTTGATCTTGGAGCATCTCATTCATTTATTTCTGAGAGCTATGCTCGATTGCACAACACCACATTCTGCGACATGCCTACCTCCATGGAAATTCAAACTCCTGGTTCTAGATGGCAAACCTCTAGAATAAGTCATGGGAATGAAATTCTTGTCGACAGATTAGTCTTTCTCGCATCTCTAATAGCTCTTAAGTCCTCGGACATAAACATCATCTTGGGTATGGACTGGATGTTAGCCCATTATGCTAAGATTGATTGCTCTACTAGAACTGTTCAACTTACCCATCCTTCGGGCAAAACAGTGGATGTTTTAACCCGAGTGTCTAAGCGTCAGCTTTACTCTTTAAATGCCAACCCTCTTCCAGACCTCGAAGATATTCCGGTAGTCCGTGATTTCCCGGATGTCTTTCCGGAAGAACTGCCAGGTGTTCCACCGCGGGGATGTCGAGTTCGTGATAGATCTTGTTCCGGAACCGTCCCAATCTCTAGAAGACCTTATAAGATGGCACCCCTAGAACTAGCTGAACTTAAGAAACAACTCGATGAGTCCTTGCAAAGGGTTTCATCCGTCCTAGTTCATCTCCATGGGCTTGCCCGTCCTCTTCGTCAAGAAGAAGGATGGTACGGATCGGATGGTTGTGGATTACCGACTGTCAATTTGGTCACTATCAAGAACAAGTATCCGCTCCCGGGATCAACGACACTGTATGATCAGCTCGCTGGATCCTCGATCTTCTCCAAGATGGATTTGAGGTTGGGCTACCATCAAATCAAAATCAAAACGGGACATTCCTAAAGCGGCCTTTGTCACTCGTTATGGCCAATCTGAGTACACCGTCATGTCCTTCGGTTTAACCAATGCTCCAGCCACCTTCTCTCGGTTAATGAACTCAATCTTCATGGAGTACTTGGATAAATTTGTCGTGGTATACCTCGATGATATACTCATCTACTCCAAGAATGAGGAAGAACATGCCGAACATCTAAGGCTAGTATTGATGAAACTTGAGAGCACCGCCTTTATGCCAAATTCTCTAAATGTGAATTCTGGTTACCGAAGTGACCTATCTAGGACATGTAATCTCTGGTAAGGGTATTGCTGTCAATCGGCGAGTTCAAGCCGTCCTTGATTGGACTCCACCTGAATCGGTCAAGCAAGTTCGGAGTTTCCTCGGTTTAGCGAGCTATTGCCGCCGCTTAAATCGAGATTTCTCTAAAGTTGCTAAACCTCTAACCGAACTCCTCAAGAAATATAGGAAGTTCGAGTGGACGCCACAGTGCGAGATCAGCTTTCAGGAACTGAAAAGACGCCTGACATCTGCTCCCGTACTTGTTCCACCAGATTTCTCTAAGGACTTTATTATCTATTGCGACGCCTCGCGACAAGGACTAGGTTGTATACTCATGCAAGATCGTCATGTGATTGCCTACGCTTCTCGACAGTTGCGTCCACATGAGGATAACTATCCCACACACGACCTAGAGCTTGCAGCAGTGGTTCATGCACTCAAAACTTGGCGACATTACCTCCTGGGTAATCGTTGCGAAATCTACACTGATCACCAAAGTCTGAAATATATCTTCACCCAACGGTTTGAATCTCGGGCAAAGGCGTTGGGTCGAGTTGATACAGATTTCGACTTAGGAATATCCTACACCCCAGGCAAAGCCAATGTCATGGCTGACGCACTAAGTCGTAAATCTTATTGTAACAATTTGATGTTACAACAAAGTCAACCAATTCTCCACGAGGAATTTCGTAAGCTTAATCTTCACATTGTTCCTCGAGGATTCCTCTCCACCCTGGTGGCGAAACCTACCCTTACGGATCAGATCATCAAAGCACAGAAGGTAGATCCGGGAATCTCCCGTATCAGGAGAAACATCAAGAAAGGAGTCGCAGATTGTTTCTCCATCGATGAACAAGGTGTCGTGTTCTTTGGAGACCGTCTAGTGGTCCCCAAAGTGCGCAACCTGAGGCGATTGATCCTTAAGGAAGCTCATGACTCTCCTCTCACCATTCATCCTGGTAGTACTAAAATGTATCAAGATCTCGCCGGAGGTTTTGGTGGACTAGGATGAAGAGAAATCGCTCAATACATTGCTAATCTGCGGCGTTTGTCGTCGAGTTAAAGCAGAGCATCAACGGCCTCTGGTACCCTTCAACCTTTGGAAATTCCTGAATGGAAATGGGATAAAATCGGTATGGATTTCATTACGGGTTTCCCAGGACCAAGAGAGGGAATAACGCTATCTTAAATCGTTGTTGATCGTCTTTCCAAAGTAGCCCACTTCCTACCTGTTCGTGAGAGTATAACCGCTAGCCAGCTAGCTGATTTGTACATCTCCCGGATAGTGTCTCTTCATGGTGTTCCATCAGAGATTAACTCCGACCGTGGGAGTCTCTTCACCTCTCGATTTTGGGAAAGTTTCCAAAACGCTATGGGAACTCGTCTTTCCTTTAGCACCGCTTTCCATCCCCAATCAAGTGGTCAAGTAGAACGAGTCAATCAAATCTTAGAGGATATGCTTCGAGCTTCTATCATCTCTTTCGGCATGAATTGGGAGAAATGCCTTCCATTCGCCGAGTTCGCTTATAACAACAGTTATCAAGCCAGTCTGGGCAAAGCCCCTTTCGAAGTTCTTTATGGACGAAAATGTCGAACGCCTCTTAACTGGTCAGAAACCGGGGAGAGACAGCTCTTTGGCCCGGATATGATTCAGGAAGCAGAGGAGCAGGTTCGCGTTGTTCGTGAGAATTTGAAAACAGCCCAATCTCGTCAGAAGAGCCAATATGACCGCAAACATAAGCCTATGGCTTATGAAATTGGCGAGAAGGCTTACCTCCGGGTTTCCCCTTTAAAGGGAACCCATCGATTCGGAATCAAGGGCAAGTTGGCTCCTCGTTACATTGGACCCTTTCGCATTCTTGCCAAACGAGGGGAAGTTGCCTACCAACTGGAACTACCTCCGCATCTTTCCAAGGTCCATGATGTCTTCCACGTTTCCCAACTCAGGCGTTGCTTCTCGGATCCTATCCGTGGAGTGGACCACGAAACGCTTGATCTCCAAGATAACCTTACCTATCGAGAGTACCCCGTTCGTATCCTCGATCAAACCGAGCGTACCACTCGGCGCCGGAATATCAAGTTTCTAAAGGTTCAATGGTCAAACCATTCCGAGCAAGAAGCAACTTGGGAAAGGGAGGATCGCCTTCGACTTGAGTACCCCACCTTTTTCAAGAGCAGATCCTAAATCTCGGACGAGATTCTTTTGAGTGGGGTGAGTTGTCACATCCCAGATAGACCATGCATTAGGGTGTGCATCATGTTTAAATTTCATCTGAATTTGAAATGGGAAGGCAGAAACCCCGAACACCCCCTTAAAATAACTAGGGTTTACTAAAATTTATTTCAATGAATCGAAATGCCCTTCAAAATGCTCATCCTCTTTGTTTGGGTTTAGGATCCATGTCAAAGAAGGTGGAACATTTTCTAGGTCACCTAAGGGTTCTAGATATAATTCACAAGTTTTTGAAAGGAGCATTTTTAAACTATGGAAAATATTTTAAGTGTTCAAAAATTGTCAAACTAAAATGTTTCATGTTGGAAATATTCCAACAAGTGACCAGGAGCATTCTGGTAATTTTTGAAATAGTTTTGGTATTTTTAAAAAACCCTAAACAGAATTGCAGAAATAGAAAAGACTAAAAAAAGAAAGTCTTACTGTCGCCAATGACCGCCCACCTGCTGCCCAGCCCAAGAGCATGGCCAACAGCTGCTTGGCTCGGCCAGCAGCAGCTGGTGCCGGCGGCGAGCTTGGCGCGCCACGCAGCTGGCCGCCGCCTGCCTCATCCTCGCCGCCTCGCCGCTGGGCGACCCAGCGTCGTCACCCGACCTCCCAGACACCTCACTTTCCCCCTGCCTCTCTCTCGCTCGCCCCGACCTGGCCGGCGCCATCGCCGACACGCCACCGTCGATGCCGTGCTCCCCGCCGATCATACTCCTCCCCGCCATGTCTGGCCGCTCCGCCGCACCCCGTTACCCCTAGCCAGCTAGTTCCCCTCGCTCCAAAACACCCCGAGGCCACTACCCCGACCTCGCCCGAGCTCAAGGCCGCCGGAGATCCCCATCGTCGCCGCCGCCGCATCAGTCCGCCCCCGACCACGACGAAGCTCCCCACAGGTTCACCGTGAGCCTAGCTACCCCTCCATCCTCTCCGTTCTCTTCTTCTTGCACCACAGCGAGCACTCGATGATCGCCTGAACCCACCGCCGCGGGACTTGTCGCCGACGAGCCTCCGGTCACCTAATGGCCACGCCACTATGCCCATCGTGACTCACCACGCCCCCACAGGCCTAACGTGCACTCCCGCGCCTCGCCGGCCCTCTAACCCAAACCCGTCGGTGGCGAGCCCGTCGCCGCCCGACTCGTCGCCGGCGCCCACTCCGGCCACCCCTAACCCTACCGGCTCCACCACTAACCGCGGCTCACCTCCAGCATCACGTAGGTGCTCCCCGCGCTCCATTTGGAGCCGGAAAGTGCAAAAGCACTTGCTCCGCCGTCTGGCCTCGCCTCGGCGGCTAGACGCCGTGAGTTGACCTGCGCCGTGGGCCTGTTGACCCTCCGGGTCAATGGCAGTGGACCCCCAGCTAAACTAATTAGGATTAGTTTTAATTAAACCTAATTAGTTAATCTAACTCGACATGCGGGTCCCACTGGTCAGTTTGACCTGGACGACCCGTTGACCCCTCGACGTCATCTTGACCTCATGCCGACGATTAATTCAAATTCTGGAATTATTTTTTATAATAAAATCCAGAATATAATTCAAATTTCAAATGCTTATAACTTTTATTCTATAACTCCAAATGCAAAGATTTATATATGAAAATTTATCAGAAAAATACACTCTATCCATTGGTACAGGTTTCATGCATGTTAAAACAAGTTAACTATGCTGAATAACCAGATTAAGATTTTGCACCATTAGGACTAACTCACATGATCTATCATTTGAACCTTTGGTTCAAATGAGATCATCCATCCCTTCAACTTGCATTAGGCCAACACACATTCATCTTGCCATGTCATAGCATGCATCATATTGTTGCATATTGGTGGTATGTTTATTTTGGTGTGTTTTCATGATAGGTTCTGCCTCAAGATAACCTCGATTACCCACACAAGGGCAGTTCTCTACCCCAGTTCCATCGGGCAAGCAATTCATTGATCATTCGATACAATCCCATGTTCTCGCTTCGCTCTCATTTTCTGCATTAAGACAACGCGATTCAACTGTTGTGTGCTGCGGTAGTTGAACCCACTTCCTTTGCATGACTGTCATTGCCACGATAACTAGATGGAACCCACTAGTATGTGTAGGAGTTGATTGAGCCATGTTTGTGATTCCTACCATGCTTTGCTTGCTATGCTTAGAGTTGTGTCAGGTCTGGCTCATCGGGATGATGAACTGGAGTGAAAGGTTGTATTGGTTCGAGAGTGTAAGTGTTGAACACGATTTGGTAAAGGTATCGATGAGAGGCCATGTAGGAGTACATGGTGGGTTGTTTCATTGAGGCGAACTTAAGAACTGAGATCTGTGTTTGTGATCCATGAACTAGCTACTACCACGCATTGGGCCCGAAACCAATGGACCCTCTCGGCTTCTTATCCACCCTGTTCATAGTCCGGAGTTGCAAGTAGTTTACGGTGTTTGTAGCTTGTGGGGCCGCACGCAAGCGCTGACCTTAGGGGTGGGTTGTGTTGCGGTAGGCACCGTGGGTGATGTACCGAAAGTGCCCGTTTGGTATCTCGGGAACCCTGCACACATCGTTCGGGCTGTATGGGAAACCTCGGCGGACTCCTGCGGATGGAACCCGAATAGGCGATAACCTGGACTAGGGACTTGAGTGTTTAGGTAGGTGTGGCCGACACCCACGTTGGGCTTCCGCTGAAGGTTGCAGTACATGTCGTAAACGCGGCGATAAGTGGTGAGCGTGTGTGAAGAAGTATACCCTGCAGGTTAAATATGATCTATTCGAATAGCCGTGTCCACGGAGAAGGACTTCGGGTTACCTATATCAGTTCATAGACAAGTAAATGGATACTACTAAAAGCCTCAAGATAAGTGTGAGTATCGTGGATGGCCCTCTCGGGGATGACGAGAGAGGATCCACGGTGGAGTATTGTGATGGTGGATAGTGGACTCTGGTATGCGACAAAATGCTTTACAAAGTATGTCACGAGGATAGCTTAGCCAAGAGTCAAAGCTGGCTTGCTGCAAATAACTCCACCTCCTTCTTGAGAATGTGCATGTATGATAGGATTACGTGGTAAGACTTGCTGAGTACTTTTGTACTCATGTTTGTAATTAATATTTTTCAGAGGACTATACTACCCCTCCGACGGATTCTATGTAGATGTTGACTTGACGAGTAAGCTAGCCACCGGTGGCGATCTAAGACTTGTGAAGGGCCATTGTAGATAGAAAGGCTCCAACAAGCTTTCTTTCTTTCTAGAGTCGTACTCAGACTACTTTGCTTCCGCATGTGCTTGTATGATTGTATGACTTGAGTGTTGGGTCATGTGACCCCTACCTGTATGATTGTGTTATGTATGGCTCCTGAGCCTCTTAAATAAAGTACTTGAGTTGTAGAGTTTTGTTGTGATGCCTTGTTGTATTTACTCATATCGGGCATATTGCGTGTATGATTGAAATGCTTGGTATGAGTGGGATCCGACAAACTAGTTGTTTATCCTTGGCAGCCTCTCATATGGGGAAATGTAGTCTCGTGCTTACGGCGATAGTAGTCCGCTACTGCCCGGTTCACGGAGTCTGCTAGCCCAAAGACTCTGCTTGGACACTTGGTGGCGGCATGTGATTCATTTCGTTCCTATATCGTCCCTTCGGGAAATGTCGCAGCGGTGATACTTGGAGTCTGCCTAGCCTGCTACAGCCGGGATACCGGAGTCCTGTTAGCCAGTGCTACAGCCCAAGTTCATACGTTGATGACCGACATGCTCGAAGTGTTTCATGTATGCTGTCCCCATAGGTTAGTGCCGCTTTGGGTTCACGACTAGCCATGTCGGCCGGGTTCTTTGTCATGTGGATGCTAGCGACACCGTCATATCGTGAGCCAAAAGGCATAAGCGGTCCGGGCCATGGTAAGGCGACACCCGTGGGGATACCGTGCGTGAGGCCGCAAAGTGATATGAGGTGTTACCAGCTAGGTCGATGTGACTTGGAATCGGGGTCCTGACAGGCATCCCATGACATTTTCCAACATTTTGTGGATCCAGCAAGTATCAAGCGGCCTGCGGGCCTCCCAACCTAGCTTGTCTATAACATCAGCAACCCAAGTTATGTTTGTTTTTTCAGGACGACTCACAGCTCAGTTCTATTTTCTATAAGAATGCAAAACTGAACCTATATTTATATCTTATTTTATTACATATATATATATATATATATATATATATATATATATATATATATATATATATATATATATATATATATATATATAATAGAAACAATGAAGGTTCCGTTAAGCGTGTCGTTTGTGCAACCATTTTATAAACCTTCCAACTTCCTTTATTTTTCGTTTTCATTAATCCTATATCTGAATTTTCTCCCACTTTGTTTTTCGATGTAAACTGAGTTTTCTCCAAGTACTTTTCCCTAGAACCAACTCAACAGTCCCACGTCTACCCTATAAAATAATAATACCCCACATCCTATTAACTCATCAAATTAAAATGATATTTTATTTCGTAATTTGAAAGTTCTTACAAAATAATAATAATCATTGTTTATATATAACTTGGCAAGTTAACTCCTAGTGATTGCGTACATAAGCTTGCAAAGATTTTACTGACCAATGCAGTAATAGACGTGCAATCATGTGTTTCTGTTTTTATAACATTTCTCCGTCCAGCCCAACATGATATTTTCACCCAGCCCAACAAGTCCGTGCATTTCAAAAAAAAAGCAAATGGGCTTTAAATTCTACCATATATATAAATGGGCTGCATAGATGCTACATCATTGTTTCACCCAGCCCACCAAATGGACTAAAAAACAAATGGCTGGCTGACATGTGGGCCAGTAGGTCAAAGCCTAAGAAGGCGTTGGATTTACATCCAACGACCAACATTCTTCTTCAATCTCTCTTCTTCTTCACCCAGCGCTGCCGGAACCGCCTGCTCCAGCCTCCGGCATCCAGCGGCGTTGTTTTGTGCGCCTCAGCAAAACGCTACCCCGCCGACGGCCAAGCCATCCCTCCACCCGCTAACAACAGCTGAAGGCTCATAAACAACTGGACAGTTGCGCTCCTCGGATTGATGGCACGCTTCCCGATGTCGTTCAATGGTGGTGCGGGCATCCTCTACCCGCCTCTCTTGCAGCACCTGCCATTGTTCTTGCCGCGCGCATGGATCTGAAAAGAACTGTACAGGGAGAGCCCGACGGCTAGGACCCACGAGGTCGATGGTCGAACACAAGGAATGTTCCTCCTTATTAAGTTGATTCCTCCCCTTGACAGCTGGGACCCACCGGCTGTATCTTTGCACGGAAGGAAGTGCCTCCTTGTTATGCGAAAAAAACCATTCCTCCCGACGACAGCTTGGACCCGGCAGATTTGGTGGCTGACTTGTGGGCCTACTAAACAAACGTGTACGCAGGGCTTTGTCAACTTAATCAACAAATGATTCTAGCAGCTGGACCGTTGGATGTTAATCCAACACCCGAACCAGCCAAGTTTCCCAATTATCTTCATCTGCGACTCCACTGCCGCGTCTTCCCCATCTTCGGGTCGTTCCATTCTGGGGCCTCGCCGTCGTCCACCGGCATTGGTGCACTCGGCACGGTGCGGTCAATGTGGTCAACAACCGAGAGTCGTCGGAAGTGAGAGGCTGATAGTAGGGACTCACCACGCCCATGGATGCATGCATGCAACTGCATCCTTTTTACCCTGAAAATAATGTTTTATTCCCATGACTGCTGGGACCCACCAGCTACATCTTCGCACGCAAGGAAGTGCGTCCATATTACGGGCAAAAAAATTGATTCGCCCCTTGACTGTTGGGACCCAGCAGCTACATCTTTGCACGGAAGGAAGTGCCTGACAGTCCAGACCCACCTGGTCGAAGCGTACGTAGCGTTGTCATTCTGGTCGCGAACGTGTATGTACATACTGGTCGATGTAGAGGCGCACACGTGTCGTAGTATAGGCGCGCACATGTTGTAGTAGAGGCGCACACGTAGCATGTACACATACGTGCAGCGACCATGGTGCAAGAAAGAAAATACGGCCACGTACGTACATATGGGCGGGGTCTCGAACACCTACTCGCGCATACGTACGGCCAGGGCTCGTGTACATGGCTGGGTCGGAACGGAGAAATTGCCTCATCGTCGTGTTCACCGGGAGGCAACGGAACGCGTCGTGTTCATCGGGAGGCAACGGAATGCGTGCTGTTCATCAGGAGCCAACCAGCTTGGATGGAACAACCGATGGAAACAAGGCCTGGTGTACCGTAGAACGGAGGAAACGGCCTTGTGTTTAACCGGCCATGGTCTAAACGGGATCCTGTTCATTGGTAGGGGTCTGGCGTACCGCAAAACGGAGGAAACAGACCTCCTACGGTGGAAACGGGGTCCTCTTGATCGGGAGGGGTGTGGTGTACCGCAAAACGGAGGAAACAGACTTGTGTTGGAGCGCGACGGTTGAAACGGTGGTCCTGTTCATCGGGAGGGGTGTGGCGTATCGCAAAACGGGAGACCATGAGATACTGTTCATCTCCACCGTCTACTGCCTCCACGGGCTACTGTTCATCCACCGTGGACCTCCTCCAGCCTCCACCTCCGACTGTTCATCCACGGGCTCCTGTTCATCCAACCTCCACCGCGCGCTCCTCCACCGGCTACTGTTCAACCAGCCCTCTCCACGGGGTCCTGTTCAACCACCCCTCCATGGGCTACTGTTCATCCAGCCCTTGACCAGCTACTGTTCATCCAGCCCTCCACGGGGTCGTCCTGTTCATCCAGCCCTCCACGGGGTCCTGTTCATCCACCGGCTCGATCGATCGGGGTACTGTTCATCCAGTGGCAACGACCTCTACTACCACGGGGTCCTGTTCATCGAACCCCCACCGGGAACTGTTCATCCAAACCCCCTCAACAACGCTCACCATTAATCAAGGGAAGGAGACAATAGTGTTGAATCACTCGGGTTCAGTTAACAGCAAGGGATCGATCGATCGCTCGGGTTCAGTAATGCGTAGCCTGCAGTGCAATCGCTCGGGTTCAGTTAGAGCCCAACGCCTCACTCGGGTTCAGTTAGAGCGCAACGCCTCGCACACACGTGCGTACGTACGAGAGAAACGCGCATCGCTTGGCCCCCGACCACCCACCGTAACCGGGAACTCCCCGATATTTTTCTCGCCCTCAATTCTACCATGGTTTTTTCTATCATGGACGGCCCAAAGAATGTCATGCAGCTGCGTCTCCAGCCCTCCCAAGACGAAAAGCCCATTTTCTATCATGATTTTTTGGCCATAGATGTAGGAGCCCACCACATCTATTTTGATACCGGGTTTTGTCACAATTATCGTCATAGAAGTGTCATAAGTATGACAGAAAAAAACTTCATTCGGCCCAAAATGTCACGGATGTGTCTTTTTTTTGTAGTGTCACCTGATCAAAAGGCAATTTCCTGTCCTCTGAAGTACTCTATACAATAGTAAAAATATGGGCCTCAATCTCGAGTACTTGGAAACGAACACAATCAGCCCGGATCCTCTGCTCCTCCTTTCAATTCTAAGCAATTTACCCATCCACGGGCTCCTTTCGCTAGCACCATTCGATGCAATGTCTGTGGGGTCTATGACCATGTGTCACGATCTTGTTTAACCAGACGCAGACGAGAGCGCTAGAGATGGTTCCCCAATAAAATAGTCCTTGCCAATCCTACCCCTCATGCTACACATTCCGCTCCACCCTCGACTATCCAAACGCCACCGCCCAGCTCTGACCTCTCTCCATTGCTGCCATCTTCGATCACACCTGCCGCCATGGCCAACTACCCCCACAACCCCGTGCCGTTTCTGCCACCGGGCTTCGCCGTCGAGCCAGGTCCGACGAATCGGGTCCTCCGTTGTGGGATGGTCGTTGGCCCCATCACGCCTCTCAACCGCGACTACCTGGCCATCGCGAATGCCAGCCAGTACATTCCTCTTCACCGCGCGCGGCCATCCTTCACACCGTCCATGGCCTGCTCCAAGAGTCTCAACTCTTCACCACCGAGGTGAGCGACCATCCGTTCGATATTGGGATTTATGGCTTTGTAGACTTATTCATGCGTGATACGGCGGTGGCTACACTTCTTGAGCTGGAAGATGAGGATTTACTTATCACTTTTGTACCACACCATGAAGCTCTGAATCGCCACAGCACCACTTTTGGGCCGGAAGTATCGTTGATGTATTTTGGATTTCCCTATGACTACCAGACTGATTACTACACTAGCAAGTCACTTGGGGTTTTTGGATCTCTAATTTCTTGGTATAATCCACGGCAAGATCGTCGGTTTATGCTCATCAAGAAACAAGTGATTCATCTGCGCTTAATCCCCAAGAGTTTTGCCGTGTGGCAGATGGGTGGAGCAAGGGATTGTTGGACCGTGCAAATCACTATCCCGAGAAGCAAAGATTGGAATGCTCTTCTTCCCGAGGTTCCGTCGGCTGGCATAGAGCCACCCCTCCTGACGGCAATCCTCGCCTGTAGTTCGGCACAGATCTAACTACTAAGCAACTCTATCAGCAACAAGTCCATAATTGGCTTGTGCAGAATGTTGCACCTCCCAATGGCGCTCCAGAAGCTCCTGAGTAGAACCAAGCAGGATTGGGAGCTTGGCCTGCTGCTCTAGTTCCTCTTCCTCAGCCATTGGCCATGCCTCCACATTTGATGAACTTTCAGGCTTGGTTGGCGGCACAGGGGCTCACTTTTGAAGCTGGCGTTACTCTTCGTTGACAATGCAGTGGATGCCTGGAACGACTCCATCACGTTCTATGACATGAGTTCTTACGACTCTGCTTTTGCACTGCTTTTGGTTCAGAACCACAACTCCACACAGGTTAATCAAGGGAGAATGCGGGAAATGCTCACTGTCACTATTGATGTGCATAGCCAAGGATTACGTCTTGGTCTCTCTAACCAAGGTAACTATCTGATGGATCTTCTTCTGGCTGATCCTATCCTCGGCAACAACTCAATGCATACATTTACAAGGCTCTACGCCCCTGCTTGGCCATAATGGGACAATGGCGCAATGTCTATGCGATGAGGCACAACAACTTTCATGTGGAGATTCAAGTCTCAGTTGGAGAGGAAGGGATACAATTTGTCTCGGTGCCCCAGATGAGCAATCTGCACCATGCCTTGTCTGTCACTATACATGACTTGTCTGAAACTGAAGCCATATCAGCGACTGTTCAAGTCCTCGAAACTGTGTCTGCAGATCTCCATGTTGCGCTGACTAATCAGGAGATTTCTGTTGTCCCTTCTGTCCTTCAGCTCCTAGAGGGGACCACTGGTGAGACTGACGCTGCACCAAGGGCCACAATGCATCATACCAACACTGCTGGGTTACAGCCACACACTTTCTTGTCTGATCTGTCTGCACCGACCTCTGGCCACAATGAGCCTACGCTTGAGAATTTCTCAGTTAGTTCCTCTGAAGATCATGTTCCTTCTCTGCCAGAGAATGCTGATGTAGACGCTGCTGTGACACTGGTTGGGCCTTCTGATCTACATACTGGCAAATCCCGCAAAGGTAAGGGTCAGGCCCCCATTGACACTACATCTCTTGGGCGTAGCAACCACTCCAACATGTATGATGGGTTTCGCATCAATCCAAACAATGAATGATGTTCTAAAAAGTCCAAGGTGAAGCCTCGGTTGATACCTTATGTGCTCCCTCGTGCTACTATGGTGGAAGATACTGAAGTCAACATGCAAGATGCTGCACTGCCACCCCCACACCAATCCTGACACTCCAAAATATTGGTACACATCTGTGCACCATTCCTGCTAAAGAGATCACTAAGGAAATTCTCTCCAAGAGCAATGGAGGATCGTCTTCATCCTCCACTTAATTGCCCTTTTTATCTTAAGTTATGTTCTTTTGTGTACTTGGAATGTGCATGGTTTAAATTCACCCGACAAACATTTGGCCCTTTCGAATGCCATCAACTCTTCTGGCTGCAATGTTATCTGTATCCAAGAGTATAAATGCAGTCCTTTGACTCAAGTATGCTGAATATGTTTTGCACCAAGCGCTTGCATTCTTTTGCGTTTATTCCGGCGATAGGAGCCTCTGGAGGCATCATTAAAATTTGGCGCAGTAATGTGTTTGATGGCACTGTCTTCTTGTCTGGACAATTCGCACTGGGCATTGAGTTTACCTTGAAACAATCTTCTTTATGTTGGAAGTTAGTTAATGTTTATGGCGCGTGCCAAGGAGACCAACGTAATCTGTACACTAATTGGTTATTCGAGATGGACATTCCATCTACTGAAGATTGGCTCATCCTCGGAGATTTTAACTACATTCGATCACCTAATAACCGTAGTAAATCGGGGGGAGATGTTAATGATATGTTTACATTCAATGATTTCATACGTGAGCAGTTTCTTACTGAACTGCTAACCAAAGGTAGAAATTTCACTTGGTCCAATATGAAACAAGACCCCCTCCTCGAACAGCTCGACTGGTTTTTTACAACGCACAACTCGACGGCCACCTTTCCTAATACCATTGTCAATCCTCTGGGATGTCCCATTTCTGATCATATACCATGCAATGTTGTCATTCAAACCACTATTCCTAAAAGTAAGTTATTGAGATTCGAGACCTTCTGGATTGCACACCCTGGTTTCTTGGATGCAGTGACACAAGCATGGAATAAACCCATTCGCTTTGGTAAAAATGCAAATACAGCATCCAGTTTATCTCAGTAACTTAAAATCTCAGACATGCTCTCAGCAAATGGAGTAAGAGTATCTCAAGATTGAAGATTGCTATAGAAAACACCAACCAAGCTCATTTAGAACTGGATTCTATTGCAGATCGGAGAACCTTGACTACAACAGAGAGCAACTTTCAGCACATCATCAAATATCATCTACTGCGACTCCTTCAGTACCAAAAAGAATATTGGAAGAAACGCTGCATCATATGGTGGATTAAATTTGGGGATGAGAATTCCAAATTTTTCCAAGCTGTTGCTACTGAAAGATACAGAAAAACTGCATTTCAAGCGTGAAAACAAAGGATGGCACATCTATAGATGACCATGTGAACAAAGAGTATATTCTGTTTGAGGCTTTCAAGAATCGCATGGGTTAAAAGAATACACCAAAAATGCGATTCAATCTCTCCCGCATGGTCCGGTCACAAGTGGACTTTCATAGCTTAACACTACCATTTACACATGAGGAGATCGACAACGTGATCAAGTAAATGCCTCCTGATCGTGCACCTGGTCCGGATGGCTTCAGTGGAGCATTCTTGAAAGCTTGTTTGCCAATTATTAAAGAAGATTATATCTTCTCTGTGATGCTTTCTACCATGGCTCTCTTAATCTTGAAATCCTCAACTAAGGGTATATCACCTTGATACAAAAAACCAGAGCCCCCAAGACTGTCAACGATTTTCGCCCAATAACTCTTCTTAACTGCTGTCTCAAACTAATCACCAAGATCTTAGCTAAATTGCTCCAAAAGGTTATTTTGAAGATTGTGCACAAAACCCAGTATGGCTTTTTGAAGGGTAGGTCCATTCACGATTGCCTCGCCTGGGCATTCGAGTATATACACCAATGTCAAGCCTCCAAACGTGGAATCATCCTTCTCAAATTGGGCTTTGCCAAAGCATTTTACACGGTGGAGCACGCTGCGATTATACAGATCATGCAGAGTATGGGGTTTAATGCAAAATGGATTTCTTGGTTCACAAGTATCTCATCGTCTGGAAAATCTTCAGTGCTTCTAAATGGCGTACCAGGGAAGCAATTTTGGTGTCACTGCGGGGTCCGGCAAGGGGACCCCCTCTCCCCCTTGATCTTTGTGCTTGTTGCTAATCTCCTACAATTTGCCATTAATGAGGCACTCAAAGCTAACCTTCTGCAACTGCCCATACCCTCAACAGATGCAACCAACTATCATGTGATTCAGTATGCGGACAACACGATCGTCATCATGCCCGCCTGTGTGGCACAGGTTGCACGGATGAAAACCAGTCTCACTGATTACGCTGCGTCGGTCAGTCTCCACATCAATTTTCACAAATCCACGTTGATCCCTATCAATACCCCGGAGGACAGATGTAGATACATTGCTGCCATCTTTGGGTGCACAACCGCGAACATGTCGTTCACTTACCTGGGCCTCCCACTTGGTACTACAAAGCCGACGGTGCTCGACATGACTCCCTGGGTGTGCAAAGCGGAAGGCAGATGTCACACTCTGCATTTTGTAACATTTCATTTGCATTAATAAAGCATAAAAATTTGGACCAACAAAAACTTTTGCATTATTTGGCTTTTTATGTTGGAGTTGGTTTTCTCTGTGATTTTCAAGTGCTCTTTAAAGTCAACTACTCCACCTTCTGTACTTCATCTCTTTGCCCCAAACTTCTGCCCAATGATCACGCCATGTGTATAGTGCAATATAGTACTTTCTTA
Source organism: Aegilops longissima (assembly GCA_021605205.1). Classification (NCBI taxonomy): domain Eukaryota; kingdom Viridiplantae; phylum Streptophyta; class Magnoliopsida; order Poales; family Poaceae; genus Aegilops; species Aegilops longissima. The sequence goes on from CM038678.1 coordinate 274,383,904, forward strand.
CAAAAATAATTTGGCCAAATAGTATTTTCAAAAAATTAGTTTCCCAAAAACCCCTTAATTGAGGTTTGCACTGCAAGTACTTGATTTGGGGTATGAAAAATACTTCAAAGGGTATATTTGAAACCTATTAGATATAGGCTTCCCATAAACCACAAAAATATAATTTTAAAAGTTATTTTCCTATTTTATTCAAAAGCTTTTTCTTAAGGCCAGAAATGGTCTTTTATAGGGAAAAATTATTTTATGGTTTTAAAAATATTTGGCAAAAATCAGGGAAACTCAGGGGCATATATTTCCCATATATAAGAGTTTCAACACATGGTCATGTTCAAAATATTGGACAAAACCTCCCAAAACCATTTCTGCCCATTTCAAGGATTTGAAGTATTTCTACAGGAAATATTTTCATAAAAATCCAAGGAAAATCCAGCAACTCACAAATGCATATTGTGATCACCTTGCAAAGCCTCATGTCAATCAAGGTCATTTTGGTTCACCAAAATGCCCCAAAACCCTCTCTGACCAGAATCAAATTTGAACAACTTTGTACTACCAACCTTCTCTCCTTAACCCCAACTTTTGTGAGCATGTTCACATGACCAAATGAGGCCACTAAACCAAGTGGTGCATCAAGGAGAAGTGATTTGCTCAACTAGATCTACACAAGTTCATTTCTGCTAATTTCTAGGGTTTTCCAAAGTTTCATTAGCAAACTCTTCCAAATGAGCTCATCTTCCTTTTACCCTGTCATTTTGTCATGACAAACACCCCTTCCAAGTGCCACAAGAAGTAAATTAGTGCAATTACCCCAAAACCATATCAAACACCTTCTGCCACTTTTCAAAAATCACCATTTTGACCACTAACACTATTATCCTTGAGCTCAACTTTTTACCACATCTCCTCCTAGTCCTCTCCTACCTCCAGTAAGCCTCCCCTGGCCATTGCTCAATGATTAAGGGGTGAAACACCCCCATTTACATCCCTGGACAGCAAATTCTCTCTATCCCTCAACTTCCCTCCTCACTCAAGTGGCTCCCCAGGGCTTCCAAGGCCATATTCCACTTCTTTACTGCCCACTAGAGCTACCAGACACCTTTGGCCGTGACCACATTGCAGAGAAAATGGCCATGCCGGCCATTTGGGCACTCCCGCACTATAGCCACCCACTTCCAACCACCTCCGGCCACCTCGGGCCTCCCCAACACGCCCGACGATGCGCCGAGACATCTGCGACACGCCACGCCTCTGTCCCCCTCCTCCTTCTCCCTCCTATCGCCCCAGCTCGCATGCGCGCCAGCCGCCCGAGCACACCAGTGAGTGCGCTCACACGCGCTGTGCCCTGGCCCCCTGCTTTCCCTCTCTTCTCTTCCCTCGCCCTAGACCAACCCCACGAGCACCCCAGTCACGCCTTGCCTCGCGTGACCTGTGAGCAACCGCAGAAGAGGCTCACGGCGACGGGTCCTCGGTGGACCGTCGCCCGCCTATTTAAGGGCCTCCCCGAGCTCTCCTCTCCTCACCACTCGCTCTCTGCACCACCAAATCATCCCCCTGCACCCCCAGTTCCTCTCCAGAGCTAACTGAGCTCGAGATCGAGCTCGAGCTCCGCCGCTTCGGCTCACCGGAGTTCGCGAGGTACAGGCCGTCCCCGGCCCTCTTTCCTCTCGATCTGGAACCCCTGCAGCTCTCTGGTCCTTTCCCCCTTGTTTCCCCTCTCTGTAGCTGCCGGAAACGGCCGGAACCGCCGCCGGCCGAAGCCCCTCCGCCCCGTGACCTCGTCGCCGGCGAAGCAGGCCACCTCGGCGACCGGTTCCACCTCCACCCGAATAGCGACGCCACGCTGAGTCCGTCCCTGCCCTTGGCCAAGCTCGTCGTGCCCTGCATCGTCGCGGGTAAGCCTCGCCACTGTTGGACGAGGGTTGACGACAACCCTGACAAGGGGCCCCGCCCGTCAGTCTCTCTGTCCTCTCCCTCTCCCGCGCCCTCTCTCACCGACGTCGGGCCCCGCCCGTCAGGTTTAAAAATCAGGCGCGCGCGTCGGCTCGGCTGGGCCCCGTCGCTGGCTGGGCCGCTGCCCTGCGGCTGTTCTGGCCCAGCAAGCACAGTGCCCCTTCCCCTTTTTCTTTTCTGTCAAACTTGTAAAAATTCCACAGGATTATATATTAATCCAAATGCAATAATTCCAGTTCCTAAAATCTTCTAAAAACCCCACCTATTTAATGGTATAACTTTCATTCATGTCCAACCAACTTTTATGTACGATTCACATTCAAATTTAAATTTGAATATATTTAAACCCCTCTGAAAATCCATTTCTTCTATTCTGCTACTCCAAATCCAAAACTAGGAATTTTCCCCTTCTTAGTTTTCACCCTAGTATTTAACAAAAATGAGTTGACAGTTTTCTGATCACTTTGGTTTTTCTGTTTTATTATTGCCTTATTTTTTTCTCGTTATTATTTTGCAACAATAGACTGCGTTGCCGATGAAGGAGTTGGACCAGAAGAGTTTGAAGACCCAGAAGACTTTGCTGAGGCAGGCAAGCAGCCCTTTGACCATGTCTATGAAACCCTTTTTATGCATGTCATATAGCACCATATTGTTTTTGCAACGGAATCATGATGAGGTGGTAACCACTTTGATGGTTTGCCACCGTACTTCCTCGTTCATACTTGCATTGAGCATGACCCTACCTTCTTATGAGGGTTATGCCAGTGGGGGTAGATAGGATGCTAAAGTAGTGCTACGCAAAAAGGGACGGGAATATGCATAGTGATGGAGACAAAGTATTTTCAAAAGACTTTTCGAAAACCCCATCAGGTGCCAATTATGCCCGGGGGAGATGATGAGTTGGGTAGCCACTTGATGACGAAGTGGTGTACCGAGGCAAGTGTGTGTTGTTTTCAAAACGGATTGGTTTAAGTTGCGACCGTTATTCCAACCTCACATGCGTAACCACTCTACCCTTGTATGGGAAAGGGCATTATTGATTACCTAGGCTGATACTAGCTTGGAGCCCGCATTACTAGTGACGGGGGACAGTTGGTGCTCTCTCTCGGGACGGGGTCGTGCCAGGTAGGGCGGCCATGACTGTTTTCACAGGGCACCGGATACACCGTTGTGTCCCCTCTCGGATGTTACGATCTCGAGTCGGTCTCGTATGATGTACATCGTGAGGATACGGAACAATGAGTGGACTCCTTGTTAGTGTCGTCTAGGGATAGATAGTGATCGGGTGCTTACCCCGGGTACTTGAGGTATCGCGGGTCGTGGATGACACGGAAGTTCCACGGATCTTGTGGGTAAAGTGTGCAACCTCTGCAGAGTGTCAAACTATTCGAATAGCCGTGTCCACGGTCATGAACAGTTGGGTAACCGCTCTTGGGCTACGTCCACATGTTTGCAAACCAGTGTGTGTTTGGATAAGTGGGAAGATCTACTTGGGTCAAGTCAAAGGACTTGACATGATTGATTTGGGTTGATGCCCTCTCTATTTATGTTGATATTTGTAACCTGTCCTCATGGTTACTTGAATTCTCCTGATGCATGTCTTACAAGTTGTTGAACATGTCATTGCACTCAAAACTAGCTTTCTGCAAAAATTTACCTATATCATGCATTGTTACATCTTGGACCAAAACATGGGTTGCTTGCGAGTACATTCAAAGTACTCATTGGCTTGCCACTGGTTATTTAATTGACCAGGCATGGAAGAACATGAGTTCGAAGAAGAGTTCTTTGGAGACGAACATGCGAACTAGGACGCTTCGGTGTAATGCTGTAGGGTTAAGGCAGGTGGCATGGGTTCTACTTATCGACGAAGATTTCCGCTGCTTAAGTTTACTTGGTATTCAGCCCTTGTGGCTTTATCTATGTAAGACTTGACCATAATGGTCATAATTTGTGTAAGACGGTTTGTATGGATGTAGGACTCTTGTTATTCAGCTTCTGTGTGTTCAGTGAGCATTGATCTCGGGATCATCAGACACGCGTGCTTTCGGTGATCACGACTTATGAGTCGGGGTCCCCACAGAGCTGGTATGAGAGCCATCCTGACTGTAGGAAGCCTTAGTTAGCATGGCCGTTAGTTAGGATAAAACCCGTTTTGCAAAACCCTCTATACTCCTCTTCTTTTCTAAGCTTACCAAACCCAAGATATATTTCCATATTGACCTCTCCCATTAAACCTTTGTAGATGGCTGCCGTACCCGAAGACTTCCTGACCACCGGATTTCCCATGCTTCTTGCGGATAGCCTCAAGAAGTGCCAGTTTCACCGAGCCCCCACTTTCACCTACCATGCGCATTGGATCAATGACACCGAGACGGAGTATCATTTGGAAGTGATTGTGAAGGCTAATGACTCTCCAACAAGCTGGTTCTTCGAGGGACCCCAGATGTCAACACTGGTTCTTGCCGTAGAGACGGCAACCCTCAAGGCACTCACCCGCCTCCGAGACCTTCTTCCCGAGATGGCAGACGAGTTGGCAACCCTCTTATTGCCTTATCGGAAGGAGGGTGAGGATGAGATCAGTGCACCAGCTCCACCATTAGAAGAAGGACTTCCACTCTGATTCCAGACCAACTTCAGCCTTTGTGCCGATAGTTTGGCACAACACTTTGCCTCGGAATCAATGGAGCTCTGAAAGGAACTTCATGAAACCAAGGCGCTCCTTCTCCAAGCACAAGGGAAGATGGATAGGATCAAGAAGGAAGGTGCTCCACCTGGACAGCCCGCAATTGCACACTGAGGCAGAAGACCCCGAAAGGATGGAGGACCCACACAGCAACACCGCATGAGTGCAAAGGAATACCGCAAGCTCTTCGCACCACCGGCAAAGCAACGCAGTGTTGAGCTCCTCCACTCCCCCACCCCTTCAAGTGAAGAGGAAAGTCAGGATGCTGATAATGAGGAGGAAGACCCAGAAGAGCCAGACTATGCGACCGAACATTCCACCACTTAGGCATTATTCGCAACTTGGATATGCCCGTTAGTTACCCCTACGGTAGGATAGGTCGTGTACCCCTATGCGAAGTCGAGTCCTTGTAATGGTTCATATGAAACCATGTAGTGATGTGTTTGCTTTCGATGTGTTTGATGGACGTCGTGCTTTCCTTCGGGAACTTCTAAGCGACTACATCACCTATTTGGACTTTAATTATGTGTTTGGCCTTTTAGCCCTTGCATGAAAACAATTAGTGTCATACCAACCCCCTTACTAGGCGTCCCATCTATATTGCTTTCCCCATCTTTTCCAATCATGAGACCTTGACCGCTCCAACAGGATGCCTGTTGTAACACATACTGGTACCTCTACCCAAAGAAGAAGAAGCCGCAGGGAGCCAGTCAGGACCAAACCCAAGGGCAAGCTCCACCACCGCCACCACCTCCAAACATGGACATGGCTCAGCTTCTCCAAGCCTTCCGAGAGGAACGCCAAGCCAACACTGCAACCCTCCACATGATTGCTCAAGCTGTCAATCGCCAGCCGGCGGGAAACGGCAATGGACGTTCCACGTTGGTGGAGTTCAAGAAGCATGCACCACCCACCTTCATCGAGACTGCCGAACCCCTGGATGCAGACAACTGGGTCCGCACCATTGAGGATCTGCTGGAACTAGTCGGATGCACTGAGGACTGTGAGAAGGTGGCGTATGCTGCTCACTGTCTCGGGGGAACTGCTAGAGCTTGGTGGAATGGACTCAAGGCCATGCATGCTGAGCAAAACATCACTTGGAATGACTTCAAGGCAGAATTCCGCAAGGCCCACATTCCTTCTGAAATCATGGCCATCAAGAAGCGTGAGTTCCAAGCCCTGAAGCAAGGAAGTAGCACTGTCAAGGAGTACATGCAGAAGTTCAGTGTTCTCTCAAGGTATGCTCCTCGAGGATGTCAAGACCGATGTTGCCAAAAGGAGTGCTTCATGGAAGGCCTTAACAGACTCTGCGATGCTAAGCTTGTTGTTTGTGACTGCCCGACCTTTCCTGATCTGGTGAACAAGGCACTCATGCTTGAGGACAAGCGACGTGCTTTGGATGATACCCGTAAGCGCAAGACGATCAACAAGGGTAGCTCCAGCAACCAGAAGCCTCGCCCGTGGCAGCTAGCCCCGGTCAAGCCAACCTATCAGTAGCCAAGAGCCCTTGCACCCCGCACCAACTATCAGCCTCAGCAGTATGCCAACCCCAGGCCAGCTTACAACAACCCCAATAACAATACCGTCAAGAGAAGCAACCCCAATCAAGTCACTTGCTTTGGATGTGGTCAGCCAGGACACTACTCCAAGAATTGCCCCAACAAGAAGCCCGACGCCCCGCGCCCCAATGGGCAGAACCCATGACAAGGCCGTGGAATGCCACCAAGGAACCAAGCTCCCCGCAACCCTCCCAACAATGGCAAGGGTCGCATGAATCATGTCACTGCAGAAGAAGCCCAGGAATACCCGGACGTCGTGCTGGGTATGTTCCTTGTTAACTCAGCACCCGCAACTGTCTTGTTTGATTCTGGAGCCACGCATTCATTTGTCACCCAAGAGTTTGCATTAAAAAGTGGCATGACCCATACACTCCTGAATAACCCTATGGTGGTACAAACCCCCAGAGCAGAGATGAGAGCCAAGATAGGATGTAAAGGAGTCGGGATTGTCATTAATGGGGTAGACTTCCTAGCAGACCTTATCATCTTAAGATCGCAAGGCTTGGATGTGATCTTAGGAATGGATTGACTCATCAAGCACCAAGTCTTGTTAGATTGCGCCAACCGGACTGTCACTTGACCAATGAGCAAGGAGTCAAAGTTAAATTTGCCTCCAACCCCTCCTCTGCTCAAGCCACCCAAGTCAACTATCTGACTGAAGTTGGATTGGAGCAAGTGCCAGTAGTATGTGAATACCCCGATGTCTTTCCTGATGAGCTACCAGGAATGCCTCCTGACCAAGACATTGAGTTCATCATCGAGCTCATGCCCGGAGCAGGACCCATCTATAAGAAGCCTTATAGAATGGGATCATAGGAGTTGGCAGAATTGAAGAAGCAACTGGTAGAGCAGTTGAGGAAGGGATTTATCCGCCCTAGTTCCTCCCCTTGGGGATCACCTGTTATATGTGTGGCAAAGAAGGACGGTACCATCCCCTTGTGCATTGACTACCGCTCCCTCAATGAAGTTACAATCAAGAACAAGTATCCACTTCCCAAGATTGAAGATCTGTTTGATCAACTCAATGGGGCCAAGGTGTTCTCCAAGATCAACCTCAGATCTGGGTACTACCAGCTGAAAATCAGACCCCAAGATATTCCGAAGATGGCATTTGTAACCAAATATGGCTTGTATGAGTGCACAGTCATGTCCTTTGGATTGACCAATGCCCCAGCTTACTTCATGTATCTCATGAATAAGGTCTTCATGGAATATTTGGACAAGTTTGTCGTTGTCTTCATTGATGACATTCTTGTCTTCTCGAAGACGGAAGAAGAGCACGAGCAACACTTGAGGATGGTCCTAGACAAGCTTCGAGAGCACCAACTGTATGCCAAGTTCAACAAGTGCGAATTTTGGCTGCATGAGGTTGGATTCTTGGGTCATAAATTGACTGCCGAAGGATTGTCGGTCGATCCCGCTAAGATTGAAGCCGCGACTGAATGGAAATCCCCAAGCAATGTGAAGGAAGTCAGAAGCTTCCTCGGACTCGCAGGATATTACCGCAAGTTCGTTGAAGGATTCTCAAGCATTGCCCGACCCATGACTCAGTCTTGAAGAAGGACAAGAAGTTTGAATGGACGCTGAAGTGTGAAGAGAGCTTCCAGGAGCTGAAGAAGAGATTGACCACCGCCCCAGTTCTAGCCACACCAGATATACACAAGGAGTTTGTGATATGTTGTGATGCGTCAAGAACCAGACTGGGAGGTGTTCTGATGCAAGAGGGCAGAGTCGTAGCTTACCTTTCAAGGCAACTACGGCCTCATGAAGAGAACTATGCTACTCATGACCTCGAGTTGGCAGTTGTAGTTCATGCCCTGAAAACATGGCGACATTACCTCCTAGGGAAGGGGTGTGAGATATACACGGATCACAAAAGTCTGAAGTATATTTTCACTCAGAAGGAATTGAACATGAGGCAAAGAAGATGGCTAGAGTTGATCAAGGATTATGACCTTAGTGTGCAATACCACCCTGGAAAGGCTAATGTGGTAGCAGATGCATTAAGCAGAAAGGCTTGTTCATTGAATGCTATGCTTAAGGACAGGCTACCCGCCTTGTATGAAGAACTTGAAAGCTTTGGGTTGGAACTGGTTGCACCAGGATTCTTGGCCAACCTCGAAGTTAGGCCTACCTTGATGGATGATCTTAAGGAAGCTCAGAAGGGACACGAAAGTATTGAAAGCATCAAGAGGAAGATCAAGGCAGGCAAGGCCCCAGGATTCTCAGAGGATGAGCAAGGAATTGTGTGGTTTGGGAATCGCATTTCCGTACCCAACAAGATTGAGCTCAAGAATTTGATCTTGCAAGAAGCTCATGACACCCCGTATTCCATCCACCCCGGAGGAACCAAGATGTATCAAGACCTAAAGGAAAGATTCTGGTGGCATGGCATGAAGAGAGAGATAGCCACTTTCGTCGCTAAGTGTGACATATGCCAAAGGGTCAAAGCTGAACATCAGCGACCCGCTGGATTGTTACAGCCTCTCAAGGTGCCTGAATGGAAATGGGATAAAGTTGGAATGGACTTCATCACTGGATTACCTAGGTAAAATAAGGGACATGAATCCATCTGGGTCATAGTCGACCATTTGACCAAAGTAGCCCATTTCATTCCTGTCAAAACGACTTACAAGGGAAACCAGCTAGCCAGCCTCTACATCAACAGAGTCGTAAGCCTTCATGGTGTTCCCAAGGAGATTGTGTCAGATCGAGGAACCCTGTTTACCTCAAGGTTCTGGAAGAAGTTCCAAGAGGCCATGGGGACCAAGTTGTCCTTCAGCACTGCTTTCCAGCCACAGACCGGAGGTCAGACATAACAAGTGAATCAGATACTCGAAGGCATGCTCCCAGCCTGTGTCTTAGCATATGGAGCTAGGTGGGAAGATTGCCTCCCTTTCGTCGAGTTCTCCTACAACAACAGTTATCAGTCAAGCCTTCAGATGGTACCATTTGAAGTGTTATACGGACGGAAGTGCCGCACACCCCTCAATTGGTTAGATACCGGAGAAGGACTAGTCTTTGGGCCCGATATCCTCCGTGAAGCAGAAGAGCAAGTCCAGCTTGTCAGAGAGTGTTTAAAGACTGCCAAGTCAAGGCAGAAGAGCTACGCTGACTCACATCGTAGAGACATGAACTTCCGAGTTGGAGACCATGTCTATCTCCGGGTCACACCTCTCAAGGGAACCTAACGTTTCCATGTCAAAGGAAAGCTCGCCCCAAGATACATCGGCCCCTTCAAGATCAATGACCGACGAGGAGAAGTGGCTTACCAGTTGGAACTGCCACCTGAACTATCCGATGTGCACAATGTATTCCACGTTTCACAACTCCGGAAGTGTCTCCAAGTTCCAGACAAGCCTGATCTTTACAAGGACGTCAATCACCAAGCCATTGACCTTCGGCCTGATTTGACTTACCTTGAGAGGCCCATCTGCATTTTGGATGAGGCTGGGCGACACACTCGAAGCCGCACCATCAAGTACTTCAAGGTCCAGTGAAGCAACCACACTGAAGCAGAAGCAACTTAAGAACGTCAAGACTACCTTAGATCCGAGTTTCCGTATCTCTTTAAAGCCTAGTTTGGTAATATCGAGGACGAGATTATTGTAAGGGGGGTAGGTCTGTCACACCCTGCATTTTGTAACATTTCATTCGCATTAATAAAGCATAAAAATTGGGACCAACAAAAACTTTATCATTATTTGGCTTTTTATGTTGGAGTTGGTTTTCTCTCTGTGATTTTCAAGTGCTCTTTAAAGTCAACTACTCCACCTTCTGTACTTCATCTCGTTGCCCCAAACTTATGCCCAATGATCATGCCATTTGTATAGTGCAATATAGTACTTTCTTACAAAAATAATTTGGCCAAATAGTATTTTCAAAAAATTAGTTTCCCAAAAACCCCTGAATTGAGTTTGCACTGCAAGTACTTGATTTGGGGTATGAAAAATACTTCAAAGGGTATATTTGAAACCTATTAGATATAGGATTCCCATAAACCACAAAAATATAATTTTAAAAGTTATTTTCCTATTTTATTCAAAAGCTTTTTCTTGAGGCCAGAAATGGAATTTCATAGGGAAAAATTATTTTATGATTAAAAATATTTTGCAAAAATCAGGGAAACTCAGGGGCATATATTTCCCATATATAAGAGTTTCAACACATGGTCATGTTCAAAATATTGGACAAAACCTCCCAAAACCATTTCTGCCCATTTCAAGGATTTGAAATATTTCTACAGGAAATATTTTCATAAAAATCCATGGAAAATCCAGCAAGTCACAAATGCATATTGTGATCACCTTGCAAAGCCTCATGTCAATCAAGGTCATTTTGGTTCACCAAAATGCCCCAAAGCCCTCTTTGATCAGAATCAAATTTGAACAACTTTGTACTACCAACCTTCTCTCCTTGACCCCAACTTTTGTGAGCATGTTCACTTGACCAAATGAGGCCACTTCACCAAGTGGTGCATCAAGGAGAAGTGATTTGCTCAACTAGATATACACAAGTTCATTTCTGCTAATTTCTAGGGTTTGCCAAAGTTTCATTAGCAAACTCTTCCAAATGAGCTCATCTTCCTTTTACCCTGTCATTTTGTCATGACAAACACCCCTGCCAAGTGCCACAAGAAGTAAATTAGTGCAAATACCCCAAAACCATATCAAACACCTTCTGCCACTTTTCAAAAATCACCATTTTGACCACTAACACTATTCTCCTTGAGCACAACTTTTTACCACAGCCCCTCCAAGTCCTCTCCTACCTCTAGTAACCCCCCCTGGCCATTGCACAATGATTAAGGGGTGAAACACCCCCATTTACCTCCTTGGACAACAACCTCTCTCTCTCCCTCAACTTCCCTCCTCACTCTAGTGGCTCTCCAAGGCATCCAAGGCCAAATCCCACTTCTTTACTCCCCCCTAGAGCTACCAGACACCTTTGGCCGTGACCACATTGCATAGAAAATGGCCATGCCAGCCATTTGGGCACTCTGGAGCGCGCTACAGTGCGCTCCCGCACTGTAGCCGCCCCCTTCCAACCGCCTCCAGCCACCTCGGGCCTCCCCAGCGCGCCCGACGATGCGCCTAGACGTCTGCGACACGCCACGCCTCTGTCCCCCTCCTCCTTCTCCCTCCTCTTGCCCCAGCTCAGATAAGGCCGGCCGCCTGAGCGACCAGTGGAGCGCCACACACTGCAGTGCCCCTGCCCCTGTTTCCCTCTCTTCTCTCCCCTCGCCCAAGACCAACCCCACGAGCACGCCCGGTCATGCTCAAGGCCCCGTGACCTGTGAGCAACCGCAGCCAGGCTCATTCAAGACGGGTCCTCGGTGGACCGTCGCCCTCCTATTTAAGGGCCTCCCCGAGCTCTCCTCTCCTCACCACTTGCTCTCCGGACCACCAAATCATCCCCCTGCACCCCTAGTTCCTCTCCAGAGCTGCCCGAGCTCGAGATCGAGCTCGAGCTCTGTCGCTTCGGCTCGCCGGAGTTTGCGAGGTACAAGCCATCCCCGGCCCTCTTTCCTCTCGATCTGGAACCCCTGCAGCTCTCTGATCCTTTCCCGCTTGTTTCCCCTCTCTGTAGTTGCCGGAAACGGCCGGAACCGCCGCCGACCGAAGCTCCGCCGCCGCATGACCTCGTCGCCGGCGAACCAGGCCACCTTGGCGACCGGTTCCACCTCCACCCGAACGGAGACGCCACGCTGAGTCCATCCCTGCCCTTGGCCAAGCTCGCCGTGCCCTGCATCGTTGCCGGTAAGCCTCGCCGCCGTCGGACGAGGGTTGACGACGACCCTGACAAGGGGCCCCACCCGTCAGCCTCTCTGTCCTCTCCCTCTCCCGCGCCCTCTCTCACTAACGCTGGGCCCCGCCCGTCAGGTTTAAAAATCTGGCTGCAGCTGTCACTCGGTGAGCCATGTCGCTGGTGGGCCGCTGCCTGCGGGGCTGTTCGGACCAGCAGCACAAATGTCCTTCCCTTTTTCTTTTCTGTCAAACTTGTAAAAATTCCAGAGGATTAAATATTAATCCAAATGCAATAATTCCAGTTCCTAAAATCTTTTAAAAATCCCACCTATTTAATGGTATAACTTTCATTCATGTCCAACCAACTTTTATGTACGGTTCACATTCAAGTTCAAATTTGTATATATTTAAACCCCTCTGAAAATCCATTTCTTCAATTCTGCTACTCCAAATCCAAAACTAGGAATTTTCCCCTTCTTTATTTTCACCCTAGTATTTAACAAAAATGAGTTGACATTTTTCTGAGCACTTTGGTTTTTCTGTTTAATTATTGCCTTATTTTTTTTCTCGTTATTATTTTGCGACGATAGATTGCGTTGCCGACGAAGGAGTTGAACCAGAAGACTTTGAAGACCCAGAAGACTTTGCTGAGCCAGGCAAGCAGCCCTTTGACCATGTCTATGAAACCCTTTTTATGCATGTCATGTAACACCATATTGTTGTTGCAACGGAATCATGATGAGGTGGTAACCACTTTGATGGTTTGCCACCATACTTCCTCGTTGATACTTGCATTGTGCATGACCCTACCTTCTTATGAGGGTTATGCCGGTGGGGGTAGATAGGATGCTCAAGTAGTGCTACGCAAAAAGGGACGGGAATATGCATGGTGATGGAGACAAAGTATTTTCAAAAGACTTATCGAAAACCCCATCGGGTGCCACTTATGCCCATGGTAGATGATGAGTTGGGTAGCCACTTGATGATGAAGTGGTGTACCGAGGCTAGTGTGTGTTGTTTTCAAAACGGATTGGTTTAAGATGCGACCGTTATTCCAACCTTACATGCGCAACCACTCTACCCATGTATGGGAAAGGGCATTATTAATTACCTAGGCCGATACTAGCTAGGAGCCCGCATTACTAGTGACGGGGGAGAGTTGGTGCTCTCTCTCGGGAAGGGGTCGTGCCAGGTAGGGCGGCCATGATAGTTTTCACAGGGCACCGGATACACCGTTGTGTCCCCTCTCGGATGTTACGATCTCGAGTGAGTCTCGTATGATGTACATCGTGAGGATACGGAACAACGAGTGGACTCCTTGTTAGTGTCGTCTAGGGAAAGATAGTGATCGGGTGCTTACCCGTGTACTTGAGGTATCATGGTCGTGGATGACACGGAAGTTCCCGGATCTTGTGGGTAAAGTGTGCAACCTCTGCAGAGTGTCAAACTATTCGAATAGCCGTGTCCACAGTCAAGGACAGTTGGGTAACCGCTCTTGGGCTACGTCAACATGTTTGCAAACCAGTGTGTGTGTTTGGATAAGTGGGAAGATCTACTTGGGTCATGTCAAAGGACTTGACATGATTGGGCTGGGTTGATGCCCTCTCTATTTATGTTGATATTTGTAACCTGTCCTCATGGTTACCTGAATTCTCCTGATGCATGTCTTACAAGTTGTTGAACATGTGATTGCACTCAAAACTAGATTTCTTCAAAAATTTACCTATATCATGCATTGTTACATCTTGGACCGAAACATGGGTTGCTTGCGAGTACATTCAAAGTACTCATTGGCTTGCCACTGGTTATTTAATTGGCTAGGCATGGAAGAACAGGAGTTCGAAGATGAGTTCTTTGGAGACGAACATCCGAACTAGGACGTTTCCCAGTCAGAATGCCTGTACGGTTAAGGTAGATGGCATGGGTTCTACTTATCGACGAAGATTTCCGCTGCTTAAGTTTACTTGGTATTCAGCCCTTGTGGCTTTATCTATGTAAGACTTCACCATAATGGTCATAATTTGTGTAAGACGGTATGTATGGATGTAAGACTCTTGTTTTTCAGCTTCTGTGTGTTCAGTGAGCATTGATCTCTGGGATCACTTGACACGTGCATTCGGTGAGCACGACTTATGAGTCGGGGTCCCCACAGTAGAATGACAGCGGCCATGTGTCTGATGTCGTACGCATGGAAGTTGGCCCTCATGAATTCACTTGTCACCTCTCTTGCTATTTACCCAATGGGTGTTCTGAGACTCCCCCCAAAAATTATTGAACAACTTGACAAGATAAAAAGACAATACCTGTGGAAGAAGAAAATAGATGTAGGGGACAAGTCCAACTCGCTTGTTGCCTGGGATTTCGTATGTCGCCCGAAAAGAAATGGGGGATTAGGAGTGCTCAGTCTCATAGTACAAAATGATGCAATGTTGCTCAAACTGCTCCACAAGTTCTACAACCAACTGGATATACCTTGGGTGAAGTTAATTTGGGACACTTACTATGTTGATGCAGTCCCGCATGGAAGGCCGACATGTGGTTCTTTTTGGTGGCGGGAACTGGTGAAGCACATGCCCATATATCGTGGAGTTACTAAAGTGATCATAAAAAGTGGCACAACAGCTCTCTTTTGGAAGGATGATTGGAATCACTACATCCTTAATGAGAGCTTTCCTATGGATTTTTCCTACACCAGTATGGAAGATGTTTCTGTTAAAACGATGTTAAACATATCTAATATTCGAGAAGCCTTTCAGCTACCTCTCTCTGTACAAGATCAAGAGGAGTTCAGAGATCTCCAACTAGATGTTAGCTCTACCACACTTTCTGAGGAAAATGATAGCTAGATTTGCACCTAGGGAGCGTCTGCTTTCAAGACAACCGCGTACTACAAGTTCTATTTTTGAGAAGTAGTTGATCATGAGGCTTTTACGTGGCTTTGGAAGGCCAAAACTATCCCTAAAATCAAAGTTTTTAGATAGTTCTTGCTAATAGATCACCTCAACACGTGCAACATGTTGAGAAGAAGACATTACAATATTGGGACGAACCTTGATTGCCTTCTCTGTAGTAACCATCTGGAGGAAACAGTTGAACACCTTTTTCTTTCGCTGCAAATTCAATAAAGAGTGCTGGAACAAACTCAATATCAGATGGCCGACGACTGGGGACCGACTTGACATGATGACACACATGAAAAGGGGCATCCTAGAAAAATGATCATGGATATCTTCCTTGTGGCTGCTTGGAGCCTTTGGAAAGAAAGGAACAATAACTACTACCAAAGAGTCATGCCCTTGCTGCCTGCCTGGCAAACCAGATTCAAAAATGATTTTGCCAACATTGCACATAGGCTCCCAGAACATAAGAGACCTGTTGTCTCAACCATAGTAGATTCTGTTATTTAGGACTGACAGTTGTTACTTCTTTTTTATATAGCTCTTTCTTAGGGTTTCCTTTTGCTTCCCCCACCCCCCTCTCTTCATGTACATTGACACTTGATGTCTTGTTAACTTAATAGTAGCATGTAGTAAGGTTTTCCCTACTGTCTAACCTTTCAAAAAAATATATGAATCACCAAAGGTACTGGAAGGATATGTTATGGGTGAGGAGGCAATTAGAGATATTCTTGCTTATAAGGATAGATATGATCTAGAGAAATTATTATAAAAGTATAAAGAGAAATCTTTGGATGCTAGAATGAAATATGATCCTAAGTTGGCTACTTCACCTATCTTTACTGATGATAAGGATTATGAATTCGCTGTCGACCCAGAGGTCATTACTTTGGTTGAATCTGATCATTTCCATCGTAATGAAACATAAACTGTTGTGTCACATCTTACTAAGTTCAATTACATAGCCACCCTTTTTGCTATTACTATATCCTCAGATTATTTCCATTCTCATTACAGGGTGATTGAGGGAGTCCTGGATTAGGGGGTGTCCGGATAGCCGGACTACCATCATCAGCCGAACTATCATTTGCCGGACTATCATCATCGACCGGACTCCAAGACTATGAAGATACAAGATTGAAGACTTCACCCCGTGTCCGGATGGGACTTTCCTTGGCGTGGAAGGCAAGCTTGGCGATACGGATATGTAGATCTCCTACCATTGTAACCGACTCTATGTAACCCTAGCCCTCTCCGGTGTCTATATAAACCGGATGGCTTTAGTCCGTAGGACAACAATCACAACAACCCTTACAATCATACCATAGGCTAGCTTCTAGGGTTTAGCCTCCTTGATCTCATGGTAGATCCACTCTTGTAAACATCCACAATATCAATATCAATCAAGCGGGACGAGGGTTTTACCTCCATCAAGAGGGCCCGAACACAGGTAAACATCGTGTCCCTTGTCTCCTGTTACCATCCGCCTAGACGCACGATTCGGGACCCCTACCCGAGATCCGCCGGTTTTGACACCGACATTGGTGCTTTCATTGAGAGTTCCTCTGTGTCGTCACCGATAGGCTTGATGGCCTCTTCGATCAGCAATGACGCAGTCCGCGGTGTGTCCTTTCTCCCAGCACAGATCTTCGTCTTGGCGATTCAGCGCCGCGGGCCAACTCCTTGGCCATCCGAGCAGATCGAAGCTACGCCCTGGCCGTCGAGGTCAGGTTTGAAGCCTAAACTTCACGGCCGATATCCGCGGGACTTGATCTCGATGGATCTGAGCCGCAGCCGAGCATGCCGGTTGTCATGATGGGCATGACCTAACTCGCCACGGACAGCCCCTTGAGGTCCGCACAAACCGCCCGACTCATAGTCCGGAGCCGATCGCTCAATCGAGGACGGATGGCTGGACACCGCGGGAGCCGCAATTCCTACGGCGGTGGAACCGAACACTTACCTTGTCCCACGTAAAGCCCATGACTCCGAGGTGCCGGACTCCGAACGTCCTGCGCCTTTGCCAGTCGAATCCGATTGGGCGCCGATCATGGAATTCACCGCTGCGGACATCTTTCAGCTTTTCGCCCTTCGGCGATATCATAAATTCATCAAGCATCTCGCTATCCGGAGAGCCCTGGCCGAACTACGGCCGGGACGGTTGGGACGCGGATGACGAAGAAATCCAGATCCCACCCACCACCCACTTCGTAGCCACCGCCGACGATTTAACCGACGATTCGACTACGATTCAAGACATCGACGGTATGGACGACGATGCCGGAGACTACCAAGAACCAAAGGCCTACAGGACACCGGAAAACCACCTCGTCATATGACATATACATGGTGGACACCCCAAAAGATGGGGACGGCGAAGAAGCAGCGGAGGCCGATTCCTTAAAGAACAGCCCAAGCGCCGACGTCGGGGCGCCGCTTAAATCCCGCCACGGCAAGAATGGAGATTCCGCACAGAGATAATAACACCCGGAAAGTGCCGAAGAAAACTCCTCCAAAGACGATCCAGCGCAGGAGGAGGCAGAAGCAAGCCCTCGGGAGAGGCGGCGCATTTAAGAGGTCGAGGATGACAATTACTTACCTCCCTCCGGAGACGAGGCAAGCCTCGGCGACGACGAATTCGTCGTGCCTGAGGATCCCGTCGAACAAGAGCGTTTTAGACGCAGGCTAATGGCCACGGCAAACAGCCTAAAGAAAAAGCAACAACAGCTTCAAATTGATCAAGACCTACTGGCCGACAGATGGACCGAGGTCCTCGCGGCCGAAGAGTATGAACTCGAACGCCCCTCCAAAAGTTACCCAAAACGCAAGTTGCTCCCCCGATTAGAGGAGGCAGCATCACCAGCGCACAATACGGCAGACCGACCACCTCGTGGCCGCGATAGAGAGGCATGCAAGCCCTCCACCAAAACTGTACCCCGGCATCGCTCTAAAAGCAGGAAGCCACGGGGGAACGCACCGGACTTGCGAGATATATTGGAGGACAAGGCAAGACAATCCAGATCTATCTATGGATCACGTGGACGCCCCACGACCCACGACGAATACCGTCGCACCGGATACAACTACTCCGGCCGGGCCGAACACACCGCATAACGCTCTCGAGCTACGCCGCGATATTGCTCAATACAGAGGCGCCGCACACCCACTATGCTTCACTGACGAAGTAATGGATCATCAAATCCCTGAAGGGTTCAAACCCGTTAATATCGAATCCTACGATGGCACAACAGACCCCACGGTCTGGATTGAGGATTATCTCCTCCATATACACATGGCCCGCGGCGACGATCTTCACGCCATCAAATATTTCCCGCTCAAGCTTAAAGGACCAGCTCGGCATTGGCTTAACAGCCTGCTCGCAGAGTCAATTGATGTTGGGAAGACCTGGAAGCCGCATTCCTCGACAACTTCCTGTGGCACGACGCGCGACCACCGGACGCAGATGACCTAAGCCACATAATCCAGCAGCGCATTTAATCGCCGAGCAACTCGACACGGTTCTTAACAAAGAAAATCAAATCGCCGACCGTCTGGATGCGAGGCACTCGCTTCCTTCAAACATAACATCCGCGACGAGTGGCTGGCCCGCACCTAGGACAGAGAAGCCGAAATCCATGGTAGCCCTCACATCCTCATGACCCGCTTCATGCGGGAGAGGATAGCTGGCTCGCCTCGCGAAGAATAACCTCAAAAAACGCTGGCAGTCCGGATATCAAGGACCGCAATGGCAGGTTGCGCCGAAACAAAACAAACGCCGCATTAACGGCGACAGCAATGAGGATACGACAGTTAACGCCGGATTCGAGGCTCCAAACCCGTCAACGGAAGAAGCCATTCAAAAGAACCACTCCGGCCCGTCCAATCTGGATGAATACTCGACCGCTCTTGTCAAATACATGGAACCCCGAAAAGCCAGCTAACCATACCAACAGAGATTGTTGGGTATTCAAGCAGCGAGCAAATTAATCACCGAGAACAAGGTGAGGGGCCTACACAGCGATGAGGAGGAAGAGACCCGCCCGAAAAACAGAGGACAAAAGGGATTCCCCCTCAAGTTCGAACGGTAAACATGATATACATAACGATATTCCCAAGAGGGAGCGAGCGTGCACTAAGGGACGATATGCGATGGAGCCAGTCGCCCCAAAATTCAACCCATGGTCCTCTTGCCCGATCACTTTCGATCGAAGAGACCATCCGACCAAGATCCGCCATGGCGGATTCGCCGCATTGGTTTTAGACCCAATCGTGATGGATTTCACCTCACGAGAGTCCCGATGGACGGCGGCAGAGCTGAACCTGCTTTATCGGGATACAAGGCGCAAGATGGGCATAGACCCTTCAAGGATTAAACCTACAACGACGACCTTCAAAGGCGCCATACCAGGTGTCGAGGCCAATTGTACAGGCTCGATTACACCGAAGTGGTCTTCGGATCCCGGATAATTTCAAGCGAGGAGTTAATCTTCGACATAGTCCCGCTCGCAGCGGCTATCATGCTCGCTTTCGGACGAACGCGTTTAAAATTCAACGCGGTGCCACATTATGCATACCTTAAGCTGAAGATGCCAGGCCCTCGCGGAGTCATCACGGTCAATGGAAACACGGAACGCCCTCCGAACGGAGGAACATACAATGCTCTCGCAGCAGAAGTACTGAACAGCCTTTAAAGGCAATTCTCGAGTCCGCCAAGAAACGACCGGACACGCACCAAACGTGCCCGAGCAACATCAACTAAGACCACAGCACGTTCCGTGCAGCGTAGTAATGCGGCCCCAACCCCAGCCCACGCAAAATTGCAAGACAAACTCCTCACAGACATAATTACGCCGGAGATACCATGGGCAAAGGGGGAAGGGCACAACCACCACAGACCCAGAGTGCGGTTCGACCATACCAGGGGCTCCCAAGTGTGTCGCTCTTTTTCTTTTTATTTTTCTCTTTTTTATACAGAACTCAGTCCGGCGGCGAACCTGCCGAACTCATGATGCAACAGCCAGGGAAGGGCAAAGGCCGCGATGAACACTCAGGTGGTCTCCATCACGAGCATTAATTTTGTTAAAATACAACATTCCGCGCCCTACCCCTGGAGGGAGACGCCTTTAATTCGTCCAATCCCTTGCTTTCCGCACTATTTGTATCATTCCGCACTGATAGCATATCTTCTCGAATAAAATACAGCACTTTTTGCCTATAATTGCATTACTTCATATATATATATATATATATATATATATATATATATATATATATATATATATATATATATATATATATATATATATATATATATATATATATATATGTTCATTTATTTACATGTTGCACCGTGCATCTTGGTACGCCAAATACACTGTGGGCTTATGTCCTCCGCTTTATGGTGTGATAAAGTCCGCACACTTTCACAAGTGCGGCACCCGAACTTATAGCATTATATGAATCAGCTCGAATCCTGCCTTGGGTCAATAGTTGGGTTTGCCAGCTCCCATGTTCGCACCTTACGCCCGCTCTATCGGCTAAGGTAGCACTGGAGAACCATCGCGATTGCGCCCCGCTTGAGCCGGGTTAACGCCTTTAGTGGAGAAAGCTAAAACTGACCGGCACGATAAGGCGAGAGACTGGTTGCTGTTCGAGAGGTCCTTTCGGTCCTTAAAGACCTACGCCACTTCGAGCGAAGTTCCGGATTATGTCCGATGAAGGCGTGGATAGCGCCCAATTCGGTCTTCGAATACTAGGGGCTTCACGAAATTTAAAATTATAGAATTCTATGGCTAAGTGAGAGTGTTCAAGCACTATAAGTCCGGTTGCCTTGTTCGTTGTGTTGAGTGCCTCCCTAGATGGACCCAAAAATGGGAACAAGAGTGCTCAAGTTTATCCCGAACACCCCAACACTCATGGCATGGGGGTTGAAGCCGACGACTTGCCATCTCTCGATTTAATAAACGGCCGCATGAAGGTAATATTTTAAATTAAACAAGCGTTGCTTAGCGATATGAACAAAGTTTTCAGCGCACAGTGATAACACATTGCGAATTCACTCAATAATTACATCCTCGGGGCACTCATCCGCAATCTTGCGGGCACCCTTCAGACAGCCTTATAATAAATTTCGGCGACGATGCTCCTTGCCCGCTGGTGGCGCGTAAGTGATTAGCTTCTCCGCATCCAGCTTGCCCCAATGCACCTTTTGCGGGCAAGGGCCCGACGAGCACCTTCAATACAGGCGGAGCGCTTGATAACCTCCACCTGTGGGCACACATCCACCAGCCGTCGACGAGGCCAAGTAGCTCCTGTGCATGGCCTCTCCAGCCACACCGGACTATGAGGCCCTTCATGGCCTGCTCGGCCACCTTAGAAGCTCGACCAGCTTCTTCACTGGTCGCTAGGGGCACGGATGGCCGGCCTCAAGATATCGAGACCGTAAGACCTTCTCCGCTGAGCTCCCTCCTCGGCTCGGTAGAATGCGGCGCATCGACACGCCATGCGAGGCAGATCTGCAACGCCTCGAGAGCTCCGAACCGGGTAAGTAACACGTAATTTACATTCACATGCTTGCTTTGCATGAAAAATGCCTTACCCGCCGCTATCTTCTTCATCAATTCAACCTCCTAAAGGGACTTATGGGCCTTGGCCTTGGCGGTTTAGCACTTTCGAGAGCCGAGGCAAGCTCGACTCGAAGTCTTTGAGTCACGCCCAAACTCTCATGCTTTTCCATGAGAGCCACGGAGCTCTTGCTGAACCACCGCCACCCGCGCCTCTTTCTTTTCTCACTCTGCCTGCCTGTGGCCACATTATGTTCGTCACAGACACGGCCTCCTTCGTGGTTGCCACCTCGCTCGTGGCCCCTGCAGTACCCATGTTATCCTTGTTATTATTTTTTTAGCAACCTAAATCCTTTTCTGTAAGGTAAAAATTCAAAGTGGTGTTACTCACCTTCTTTGTCTTGGAGCTGCTTCCTGGCGGGGCCGAGCTCTTGCGCGGACCGCCGAGCCTCTGCTTCAACGCACCAACCTCCGCAGTAAGTGCGGCAGAGGTCAAGAGAGCAAAGCATGCAACCCATATTGACATAATTTTTAGCAACCCTGCGATATCTTTTTTAAGATCCTCACCGGCTTTTCTTTCGAACACCGAACCGAGCATCGGGGCTACTGTCTATGCGGTATTACATTGCATATTTTAACTTCTTACCTCCAAGCCCGATAGAAGGCTATTGTAGCTTCGATCAGCCCGCATTTGGCGAGCTGCACTTTTCGAATCACCGCACTCATAATAGTGCGGTGTTCTTCCTCGATGGAAGCCCTCGCAGTGTCTCCAACAAATTGCCCGGCGCCCCGTTGGACGGAAGCCGCCGGCGCCACGGTCTTGCCCTTCGATCGAAGGGCGCTGCGGACTCCGGAACCACTGCGGGTTCTGCTAGGAGTCCGGCGCAAAGTCGGGAGGGCGCCTTGTGGCGCCCCGAGCCTCCCCGATGGGTCCTTCGGGATCCCACCTCGGCGCCTTTGGCGTCGCGAGGTGGAGGCGGTCGGGATGGAGTCTACATCCGACGAGCCAACGACCCGCTTCGATGAAGCGGGAGATCATCACGGCCGGACTACGTGCAGCATGCGGCATTAGAATGGCACTATGTGACGCAGAAAAGAAATTATAAATCATTCAGAATCCGGATACTTACGATCTCGCCGAGGCCTGGCCCTTGAAGGCCATTCTTCCTCGCCAATGTTGATGTTGGCAGAGCTGTCCGGGAATAGTCCTTCCCTCTTGACCCTCCGCGGCCCCCTGCTGGGGAAGCCTTCCTCTTCCTCTCTCCTCCTCTCGAGAGAGTCCTTCCTCCTCCTCATTTTTGGGAGGAGTCAGCCCCGAGTCGTCGGACACCTGAAAACAGGCACTCTTTCAAGCACCCATGGCCTCCTTCTGGTTTTCTTTCCGGCACCACGTGCGGTGCCGGAACCAGCAGCCTCGCTAGACGAGGCGTCATCTGGATTTTTCCGCATAGGAGCCGGAGAGGTAATCTGCTCCGCCTTCTTCATCCAGTCCTGTCAAAGGAAAAGGGAAATTAAAACCCGTGATAGAGTCAAACTATGAAAACAAGTGTCCCAGAAGGGTAGAATCACTTACCTCGTCACCTGGGCCATGAAGCTAAACCATGATCTTCACCATGGATGCGGGCTTCGCGCCTTGAACAGCACCTTCCAGCGCCTTTCAGACGTTGTGTCGAAGAGCTTGTTCAGCACTGGTGCTGTTCGGATCGAACTCCCATAGATTGAATGCCCGCTCTTGGCATGGGAGAATCCGGCGGACGAGCATGACTTGGACCACGTTAACCAGCCTAAGCTTCTTCACCAGCTTCTTGATACAGGTTTGGAGTCCCATCAGCTCCTTCAAACTGCCCCACAGCAAGCCCTTCTCTTTCCAGGAGGTGAGCTGCGTGGGGATACCAGATCTAAACTCGGGGGCCGCCGCCCATTTAGGGTCGCGCGGCTCGGTGATATAGAACCACCCCGATTGCCACCCCTTGACGAATTCCACGAAGGCCCATTCGAACCAAAGGACGTTGGGCATCTTGCCCAACATAGCGCCTCCGCACTCCGCTTGAATACCCTTCACTACCTTCGCTTGACATTGAAGGTCTTGAGCCAAGTCAAGTGGGGCTGGATGCAGAGGAAGGCCTCGCATACCCACGATAAACGCCGAGATGTTGAGGATGAAGTTCGCGCAGATCACGGAAATCCAAGCCGTAGTAGAACATGAGCCCCGGACAAAGGGGTGAAGTGGAAAGCCCAGTCCACGGAGGAAGTGGGAAAGAAAGACAACCCTCTCATGGGGCTGGGGTGGGGATGAGCTGCCCTCGTCGGGCAGCCGGCTGCGATGTCGCCGAAAGGTATCCGCGCCCAGTAGTTTGGCGATTTGCTCCTCCTTAACGGTGGAGGCCAACCATTTACCTCCGCGCCCGACATGGTCGGAGAAGGTTGAGACGAGATGCGCGAACTTGGGCGCTGGAGCTCGAAAGCGCGGAGATGGATAAGCAAAGGAGGAAGAAGGCGAGGTGAGAAGGTGAATCCTTATCCCTTATATGGGCGGGCGAAGTCTTACGCGTCCCCCACCGGCCTGGTAAAACTCGCTTATCTCCCAAGCGTCGCCATCAATGACGCGGTTGGGTTACCCACACCCGTATTGATGAGAATCCCAGATTAAGGGGAAACACGATCTCTGCTTCAACAAGACGTGCCAAGGAAACCGCTGCGCTAAATGCGCTGAGGTGGTAAAGTAAAAAGCAATTCGAGTAATGACTTGGTAGTGGTGTGACGTCATGCCACGGCAAACGTCAGCAGTTTGAACTTGTGTATATATTATTATTCTCTCTACGGTGGAATGTGGAATTTATTTTGCAGAGCCGGACACTATCCTGGTGTTCCCAATCTTTTATCATTTGGAGGAGGAACCCGCCTTGCAATGCCAAGCAATATACAAGCCGGACTTATCGTCATTGAAGCCTGGTTCAGGGCTACTAAGGAGTCTCGATTAGGGGTGTCCGGATAGCCGGACTACCATCATCACCGAACTATCATTTGCCGGACTATCATCATCGACCGGACTCCAAGACTATGAAGATACAAGATTGAAGACTTCACCCCGTGTCCGGATGGGACTTTCCTTGGCGTGGAAGGCAAGCTTGGCGATACGGATATGTAGATCTCCTACCATTGTACCCGACTCTATGTAACCCTAGCCCTCTCCGGTGTCTATATAAACTGGATGGCTTTAGTCCGTAGGACAACAATCACAACAACCCTTACCATCATACCATAGGCTAGCTTCTAGGTTTTAGCCTCCTTGATCTCGTGGTAGATCCACTCTTGTAAACATCCACAATATCAATATCAATCAAGCAGGACGTAGGGTTTTACCTCCATCAAGAGGGCCCGAACCTGGGTAAACATCGTGTCCCTTGTCTCCAGTTACCATCCGCATAGACGCACAGTTCGGGACCCCCTACCCGAAATCCGCCGGTTTTGACACTGATAGTGATGCTAAAGCTTGGTACAATACTCTTGCTCCTGGTTGTGTGCGTAGTCCCCAGGATATGATTTATTACTTCTGTCAAAAATATTTTCCTGCTCATAAGAAACAAGCTGCCTTACAGGAAATATTTAACTTTGCGCAAATGGACGAAGAGAGTCTCCCACAAGCTTGGGGGAGGCTTCTCCAATTGCTTAATGCTTTGCCTGATCATCCTCTTAAGAAAAATGAGATACTTGATATCTTCTATAATGCAGTAACCGATTGAAAAACATATTGAGAAATTATGATGATTGGACTCTTCCTGAACCACCTACTAAACCCACTCCGAAGAAGACGGGTATTTTGTATCTCAGTCCTCAAGATATGCAAGAGGCAAAGAAATCTATGAAAGAAAAAGGTATTAAAGCTGAGGATGTCAAAAATTTACCTCCTATTGAAGAAATACATGGGATTGATACACCACCACATCCTAAGGTGGTAGAGGTAAATTCTCTAATTAAATTCAATGATAATGATAATCCTCACAATATGCACCCTAGCCAATGCCTTCATGAGTTTGAGAATTACATTAGAAAGTAAGATCACTTCAATGCAAATGTTATGAAGCAGTTGAAATACAACTTTGATATGATTGCTCGCTTGAGTGACTTGTTATTTAGAATCTCAAATGATGTTAGAGGTTTGGGGAAGCATGCTTCTATAGTTCAAACTCAGTTAGGACAAGTTGCTAAATCTCAAAGAGAGTTGCTTGATGAAATGAATAATAATATCAATGATCATGCTGCTAGAGTAATGACTAGAGGAGGTAGGATTACTCAGGAACCACTTTATCCTGAGGGACACACAAAAAGAATTGAACAAGACTCTCAAATAGTTACCACATATGTACGTAGTCCTTCTAAAAAGAAAAACAAGAAGAAAAAATTATAGGACATTGCATGCCTCTAGTGAACCTGAAGTAGAAAACCCTCCTGATAATGAAGTTTCTATCTCTGATGCTGAAACTCAATCTGGTAGTGAGCACTCACCTTCTAATAATGAAAAAGAAAATGATGAGGTTCATGAAAACACTCAAACAAATAATAAAGAACCAGACAATGATGTTGAGATAGAACCAGCAGTTGATCTTGATAACCCACAACCTAAGAATAAAATATGTGATAAAAGGGACTTTGTTGCTACAAAACACGGTAATGAAAGAGAACCGTGGGTTCAAAAACATATGCGCTTTCCACCTAAATCCACTAAAAAGTAAGATGGTTAAGAATTTGAACGCTTTGCTGAAATGCCGAGGCCATTCTTTTTGTGTACTAGCTAGACTGATATCCTTAAAATGCCTCCTTATGCAAAGGACATGAAAGACATCATCACCAATAAGAGAAAAATACCGGAAGCTGAAATCTCCACCATGCTTGCTAATTATACTTTTAAAGATGGAGTACCAAAATAACTTGGAGATCTGGGAATACCAACTATATCATGCTCATTGACAATGACATGTACCTAGGGTAGGGTCACAGGCCTGACCTACACGCCCTACCCAAGGAGACTGCCCTAGAGTCAAGAACATTCAAAGTACAACGGAAGATACGGACTCAAATCACCATGGAGTGCAATCCACTCGACCAGCTATCCCACTCGGATATCCCAATTCCACTCGACCAATATAGAGTCACTCAACCATAAAAGAATCACTCGGAGTACATAAGATCTAAAGCCACCCCAGGATGGCAACGGTCAGGCATTCACTCTGTAGTATTTAAGGTCATTTAAAGTCATTTATAGCTAGCGTTACCAGTAATGCCCCTGCCTTAACTTACATTGAACTCTGTGTAACTGAGGGCTAGAGGGGTCTGGCGAACTCTATATAAGCCACCCCCTCCTCTGGCACAAGGGTTCGCACCCCCTGTCACTCTCACGCATAATCCAGCCGACAAGCCTCCGGGCACCGAGACGTATGGCTATTACTTCCTCCGAGAAGGGCCTGAACTAGTAAACCTTGCGTGCACAACCTCGCTGTAGCTAGGACCTTGCCTCCTCCTCCTACGTACCCCCTATTCTTACTATCAGACTTGCTCCCACGACAGTTTGCGCCCACCATGGTGTAGGCTTCTTAGCGACTTCCGGTGAGGTTGCAGTTTTTTCGATCTTCCTCAACATGGTTTCTGGTAGTGGTTTGGCTTTGGGCCGCGAGATCCGTCTCGGCACGCTCGTTTTCATTGCTGAAGACTCCGCCTAGATCCAAGAGGCCCCCCCGATGTCGTGCCCCCCCCCCATCCGCGGGGCGGCACAATTCCGCGCGAGTGCCTGCGGCATCCTCCTCCGGTAGTTGTCGACCCAGTATCGGTTGACTCCCGCTTCATCCACTCTCCCCGCTATATGACGCCACAAGTGATCCGGTCGATCGCGGCTTCAGCGATGGCTGAGGCGTGCGGTCGCTCGACAGTCGGCCACCCCTCAAGTCGCGGCAATCGAGCCTGACGAATCTCTCTAAGGACCATTCAATCCGTCGACTGGTTCAGCAGACACTCTTTCCGAGTGCCGAAGCAGCGATTCTGCGGTGGAAGTCCTCATGGTCGATTCACCTCGCAGCCCGCCTGGGTAACGTCGCAACGGCGGCGGTGGTGATGGCCCGTTCTACATTCATGATTATTATGAACCTCAAGCCCTTACTTTAGAGCAGAGGGAAGAGTTGCATCACCGCAACGTGGAGGCACTCCAGACCCCCATCATGGGGGAGCCGAGGCTTGGGCCTTGGAGGTTGCGCCCCTGGCCACCTTGGCTGAGCGCATGCGTCTGGAGAATCTTCAACATTCAATCGACAAATGCGCCCGCTGACAGATCCCCAAATCCAGTCGATGGCATCGACAATTGTTTCCGCCTGAACCTCAGGTATATCGTACTCCGGTCTAGAATCTTCTAGCTGTAGCATGCATGGCAGACTCAATTCAGCCATCTTGTTCGAAAGCTGGTAGATGTTTGCTGCAGATCCGAGCGCTGCTCCGAGCGGCGGGTGAACAAAACTCGGCTATTTCTCAGTCGCGCAATAGGATCCATAGAAGATCTGTGGTTGCAGACACAGTTTAGTTGGCACACGGTCCAAGATCACCTCCGCAGCATGACAATCATGGGCACCGCTAGGATTAGTACCTGGATCGAGGCCACAGATAGTATGATAATCGGTACACCCGTGATGACCACCGTCGAGTGCCTACACCCCTCCGAGGGGCGGATCGTACGCGCCCTGGCGGTATGATGACATGAGCCCATATGGTGATGAGCGGAGAGCTCCAGTCGACCCAAGAGAGCCTGGGTTTGATGCAAGATCACTTCTCATACAAGGTTTGGTCGACAGGGGCGGGGCACACAGAGAAGGACAAGACAGAAACCGACCGAGTGGAAGCAGAGTACACATTTCTGGTTATGAATGTTTTAGGAGAGCCATCCGAGCTGCGGAGATCCCTCCCAACTTCAGGTTGGCAACGGGCGTGAGTAAGTTCACGGGTGAGTCGAATCCCGACACTTGGCTAGAAGATTATTGAATGGCTGTGCAGGATTGGTGGAGGCAATGATGGTGTTGCCATGAAACACCTCCCCCTGATGCTCGAGGGTTCAGCAAGAGCTTGGTTGAATCAGTTGGCCCCTGGAAGTATTTTTAGTTGGGAAGAGTTGGCCCGAGTGTTTATCAAAACATTCGAGGGCACCTGCAAGTGACCTACTGGACTGGCTGAATTGCAACACTATGTTTAGAAACAGAACAGGACTTTGAGAGACTTCAGAAAGAGATGGACTACTCTTCATCATACTGTAGAAAATGTGTGAGAGCACCAGGCAGTTTGCGCCTTCAAAGAGGGCGTTCGATACGAGAGCTCAGCCTGAAATTCGGTCGGTCAGGAGACATGTCCCTGGCCCGAATGATGGAAATAGCCACTCCGTACGCTAACGGTGAAGAGGAAGACCGACTCCGCAGTGGCAAGAATAAACCAGTCGCCCAAGACACCGGAGGAGCAAATTCCATTCGGAAAAAGAAGCGCAAGGCTGAACCCACAGGTCTTGCTGAAGCCTCAGTTTTGCATCAAGGAAAGTTCAAGGGAAAACCTAAAAGGCCATGGGTCCCCAAAAAAGTGAAAGAGGGTAACTTGATCTAGCCCAAGCATACCACTCGATAGTGTCGACTCCTCATTCAGAGTTTCTAGGAGGGTCAGCCCGGTGAGAAGGAGAAGGAGTCTGATAAGGAAGGGGATTAAGAGGAAGATGATGGTTACCCCATTGTCAATGCTTCTTTGGTGATTTTTGCTGACATCGAGAGCAAAAGTTGACTGAAAGTTATCAATAGAGAAGTGAACATGGTTGCTCCGGCAACTACGACGTATTTGAAGTGGTCAAAACTCCTATTACATTCGACTAGTCCGATCACCCAGCGCACGTTGCTACCCCGGGCGGCAAGCATTGGTGGTCGACCAAGTCGTTGGGGGCACCCGACGGTGTCGCCGTTCTGGGAACGGGGGGCCCCAGACTTGCCTGCCTGCGTCCCACGGCGTGGCTATGCTAGCAGGCTTGTATGGCCCATCTTCATCAATGAGACATTCAAGACCCTTGTGAGGGGCCAAGCCACGCGGGGCGGACGACACAAGACCTCCTCGGGAGCGGCCTCACCAGGCTGCCTCACGAGGAGCGGAGAAATTAAGGCAGGGAAAACCTTGCGAGGCTCTCGTGACGTGAGCCATGAAGATCAAGATCAGGCGGGCGCCAGGCGGGCGCCAGCGCGCGCAGTGTCCTGTTTTCCCCTTTGGTGCTAAGGAGGCAAGCGCAGGCGCAGAGTACTGAGTCATCAAGCAAAGGTTTCTATATCAGTGCAACGAGACCAAGACCAGCAGGACAGCAGGACGAAGATCACCATGGAGCCCAAGACGGTGTCACCACCAGAGCCTTTCGCAGGCGAAGACAGCTTTTGTCAGGATAAGTTGTACTAGCTGTCCCCTTTCAAATTGGCCGTTGTTGGCTCCCTTCCCGCTCAATATTTGGGGGGAGGACCAGGGCCTATATAAGTAGAACTAGTCACCATAGTAGAGGGCATCTGATAGCTGATTGAGAGGCATCACACCCACACAAGTTCGTCAAGAACAAGAACACCTCAACCTCAGGAGGCTGTTCTTCCCCCTGTACTGTTCATCATCAGCCCAAGAGGCAATTCACCACCACCACACTGGAGTAGGGTATTACACCACAACGGTGGCCCGAACCAGTAGAAATCTTGTGTCCTTTCTGCTGTGAGTTCGTCGAGTTCGTCCACGAGATCTTAGCGAGCTAGGGCGTAGATCGGTTGGGAGGAAATCTTCGCGCGCACCCCAGTGTTTGAACCTTGAGGATTTTGCCGGAACCCGTGATCCGACATTTGGCGCGCCAGGTAGGGGTGCACCGGAGCTTCCTTTCCGTCGTCTCGCGTCAAGTTGCTCCGTCGTCTCCATGGCAGACGCTCGTCGTGCTCGTGCTGAGCGCCAGGCTGCCCTAGCCACCCGCATCGCTCAGACGGCTCACGTCGTTGGGCCACCTCGTCGTTCTCCGTCTCCTGCTGTCAACGCTGCCACCGGCCCGGCGGGGAACGAGCAGCAATCGTCCTCGCTGCACCCCTCGGTGCGGCGGGACGGCCGCACCGCCACTACATCGCTGACCCCGGCCAGTTCCTCGTCCCACTCTCATCGCGCTCCCATGGACGCACGAGCTGCGCTCCTCATGGCGCACGAGCTCCTGCGCTACCGCCCAGTCGACGACCTCTACGAGGACTGGCTCGACTGCATCGCCGAGCTCATCCGCGTCGCAGGGGGCTCCCCTGCGCCGTCCCTCTCTCCGCCTCACCCTCCGCCAGCTACAGGCGATGTAGCTCACGGAGAGCCTCCACCACCTCTACCCCAAGACGGCGCCCTGGCGCCAAGGCGCGTGGCTCCGCGACGCGATCCGCCGCGTCTGGCACCCGCACGTGAAGAAAGAAGCTGCCAAGAAGTCCCTCGACCGCAAGAGAACGCTCCTCCACTCCTCACACCGCCGCGCTAGGATCGTCTGCCGCGGCAGGGCCCCGTGCCACTTGCTGTGGCGGCACATGGGCGTCAAGACCAAGATCCACCTCCAAGACGGGCCCCGGCGACCACGACCGGCTACCGCACCTTCACCACCGAGCAGCGGAGCGTCGCCTGGCCGGCAAAGTTCAAGCCAGATCTGCCTCTTCACTACGACGGCACCCCCGACCCCGCAGAGTTCCTGCAGGTCTACGAGCTGAGCATCGAGGCGGCCAACGGCGACGAGAAATTCATGGCGAACTGGTTCCCTATGGCGCTCAAAGACGGCACCCGTTCGTGGCTCCTGAACCTGCCTCCAGGCTCGATCTCCTCCTGGGACAAGATGCGCGACCGCTTTGTCACCAACTTCCAGGGCACTCGCGACCGCCCGCCGGCCACGGGTGACCTGCGCCGCGTCAAGCAACAACAAGGAGAGACCCTCCAGAAGTACATCCAGCGCTTCTACAACATTCGTCTCAAGATCCCCAATGTGACGGACGAGGCCATCATCTCCGCGCTCTCTGACGGCGTCCGCGACGTCAAGATGAAGGAAGAGCTCGCTATCCACGAGGAGCTGTGCACATCTTAGGAGCTGTTCAACCCGGCGACCAAGTGCGCAAGAGCTAAGGCAGGGCGCCTCTCCCTCCTCGAGCTGCTGGCTGCAGACCCGGAGGAGAAGAAATCCAAGGCCAAGGACGTAAAGCGCAAGGGAGCAGCCGTGCTCGCAGCGGAGCCGGACACTAAGCGAGGCAGAGACCAGCCCAAGTCATCCAAGAGCAGCCGACCATTATGCGCCTTCCACAACCTGAATACCCACAACACCAACAATTGTCAAGAGCTCAGAGCCATTTGTGAAGGACGCTTCGGTCGATGCCCTGAGCGCGGGGACCGGGGCTACGGACGAGGAGGAGGACATGGTGGCAGGCGCTGGGACAACCGTGGCCCGCGCCAGGAGTGGCGCGACCGGCCTCGTGAGGACTGCTGGCAGGATCATCCTCGCGAGGGCGCCTGGAGGGACCAGCCTCGTGAGGATCGTCCTCAGGGCAACGCCGGTCTTCCCCTGCTCCCGCCACCGCCAAGAAGGAATGACGACCACCATCAAGACGAGGGGGCTGGGAGCTTCCAAGAGTCGCGCGCGATCGCCTGCATCTTGGGCGGAGCTCAGGCCCCAGCCTCGCAGCGCATCTTCAAACAGTTTGCTCGTGAAGTGAATGCAGTCCTCCCCAAGCTTGAGGCCACGCGCCCACTCAAGTGGTCCCAGTGCGCCATAACCTTCAACTCGGCAGATCAGCTCAAGTGTGCAGCGACCGCCAGTGCCCTCCCGATGCTTTGTTCACCAATCGTGAGCAACGTGCAAGTTACCAAGACCGTCATTGACCAGCTTCAGCCTACCAAGCCTTTCTCAGGAGTGACCGATGGGTCCACCACACTGATAGGGCAGGTCCGCCTCCCTGTCACCTTCGGAGAATGCAAGAACTACCGCACCAAGCTCATCGACTTCGACGTCGTGCACATCCGTCTGCCGTACAACACCATCCTCGGGTATCCAGCCCTGGCCAAGTTCATGACGGTGACACACCACGGCTACAATGTCCTCAAGATGCCGGGAAGTGGTGGAAACATCACGGTCCCGTGCGAAGAAAGAGAAGCGGTGTGCTCCCTCGAGCGTGCCTTTCAAGCTGCAGCAATCGATGACTTCAACAACAAGGGCGAGGGCTCTCCAGAGGCCATCTCCAGGAAGAAGAAGCAGCTGCGCCGTGCCGGACCTCAGGAGGGCGGCGTCGCAGCTGGAACCTCGTCTGGATCAGTGCCCGCTCCAGGGGCGCCTCCCTCAATCGCATAGGAAGACGCGCCCAGCACCCTCCTCGGGCAGGGCTCGAGGGCTCTCTTCTGGAGGGCCTTAGACCTTGCCAACATCACGAGGGAGGCGCTCGAGCACCACTTGGAGGTGTGCTTCATGGCACGTTTCCCTCAGGAGGACACAGGGCGAGGAGTGCGCACCGCTCAGGAATTCGTCACCAAGACCACTCAGGAACTACAAGACGAAGGGTCATGCGCGACGACCGCTGCTCACAAGGCATGCTCCCCAACCAGGCGAGGATGCCGGGCTGTGCGTCTGCATCGATGTCCGAGGGCTCAACAGGGCCGCTTCTCAGGAGCTTTTCCGCCTTCGCGCAGGCCGCTATGTAGGGTCCACCACACAGCTACGTTCGCATGCCTTTCGGCCTGCCGAGCGTGTCGTCAGCCTATCAGCGTAACTTGGGACGTGTCCTGGCGGCACAGGAGGTCAGGCACAACACCGTCCAGACAGAGATGGAGACGGTCCCCAGGGAACCACCTGAGCCCCCAGAGCCTCCCGAGGCTCGGGACCCCGGTGGTTCGTGAGGAGCAATCCCTTCGCCGTGTACCTTCAGCTACCCCGACATTTCTTCGTCAACAGAACCAGGTGACATTTTCCAAATTCATTCAGCTGGGAGCGCCCCTCGGGCTGCATCATTCCCAGGCCGCGTGGGTCCATCCTTGTGTTATGTATCTGTAACGCCCTCGATGCGGCTATATCTCCCACGTGTCGAAGCACGACTTAGAGGCATAACCGCATTGAAAGCAATGTCGCAAGTGAGGTAATCTTCACACAACCCATGTAATACATAAGGGAAAGAGATACATAGTTGGCTTACAATCGCCACTTCACACAATACATGAGTAAAGCATTACATCATACAGATACAATCAAGGTCCGACTACGGAACCAAAATAAAAGAAGACTACCCCAAATGCTACACAGATCCCCGATCGTCCCAACTGGCTCCACTATCGATCAATCAAACGAAACAACACAATGAACAAGATCTTCATCGAGCTCCTCCTTAAGCTCGGATGCGCCACCTGCACGGTTTCATCGGCACCGCAAACTGGTTTTGAAGTATCTGTGAGTCACGGGACTCAGCAATCTCACACCCATGAGATCAAGACTATTTAAGCTTAAAGATAGGACAGGGTAGTGAGGTGGAGCTGCAGCAAGCGACTAGCATATCTGGTGTCTAACATACGCAAATGAGAGCGAGAAGAGAAGGCAAAAGCACGGTCGATCAACTATGATCAAGAAGTGATCCTAGAACAACCCACGCCAAGCATAACTCCAACATCGTGTTCACTTCCCGGACTCCACGAGAAGAGACCATCACGTTACACACGCGTTGGTGTATTTTAATTAAGATCAACTTCGGTTTTCTACAACCGACATTAACAAATTCCCATCTGCCTCATAACCGCGGGCACGGCTTTCAAAGATAATACCTGCAGGGTGTCCCAACTTAGCCCATGATAAGCTCTCACGGTCAACGAAGGATATTCCTTCTACCGAAGACCCGATCAGTCTCGGAATCCCGGACTACAAGACATTTCGACAGAATAAAACAAGACCAGCAAAGCCGCCGGATGTACCGACAAATCATGATAGGAGCTGCACATATCTCGGTCTCGGGGCACACCGGATTGTCCAAACTTCCGATAGGCGAACCCAGAGTTGCCTGGTACACCGGCGGTCGACAGTTTGGACCAACACTCAAGGAGCACTGGACCGGGGTTAAAATAAAGATGACCCTTGAGTCTGCAGAACCCAAGGGAAAAAGGCTTAGGTGGCAAATGGTAAAACCAATGTTGGGCCTTGCTGGAGGAGTCTTATTCAAAGCGAACTGTCAAGGGGTCCCATAAATCACCCAACCGTAAGGAACGCAAAATCCGGGAACATAACACCGGTATGACGGAAACTAGGGCGGCAAGAGTGGAACAAAACACCAAGCATAAGGCCGAGCCTTCCACCCTTTACCAAGTATATAGATGCATTAATTAAAATAAGACATATTGTGATATCCCAACAAGTAAACATGTTCCAACAAGGAACAACATCTCCATGTTCCAACAAGGAACAAACTTCATCTTCACCGCAACTAACAACGCTATAAGAGGGGCTGAGCAAAGCGGTAACATAGCCAATCAACGGTTTGCTAGGAAAGGATGGTTAGAGGCTTGACATGGCAACATGGGAGGCATGATATAGCAAGTGGTAGGCATCGTAGCATAGGCATAGCAAAAGAGCGAGCATCTAGCAAGCAAAGATAGAAGTGATTTCGAGGGTATGGTCATCTTGCCACGAAATCCCGCAAGGAAGAAGAACAAGTCCATGAAGAAGTCAAACGGACGAAGTCGAATGAATCCTCACCACTCCGAACGAAACCGGCTAACGAGGGAAGCAACCCGAAAGAAGCAAACAACATGGTAAACCAACAAGCACAAACATGGCATGATGCGCAACCAAGTATGATGCATGTCCGGTTTAAATAGCATGGCATGGCAATATGCACAAACAAAACTACAGGTTAAGTGGAGCTCAAAATGCAAAACTCCACATCAATTATTTAGTTCACTCCGGTTAGGTACTCAACAATATTAAATGTTGTTAAACATGGCAAGAGGTGAGGCATAAGTAAACTAACTATTTAGGCAAATTTAAATGAGGCCGAAATAACAAACAACAATTCCGGAAATCCCCATATCCATATTTATGGATTAGGTACTGTTCTTCCCTAAATCACATTTTATTGTTGTTAAACAGGAAAATAAAAGTGCACCATGTTAAACTAGGCATTTTTCTACCCCATTTACATATATAATTTATTTAAATTAGGGCTACGGTTATTTAGTTATGAAATAAATCATTTTAACATGGCATTTAAGCAAATTAATGCAAACAACAATTATAAACATTTAAATGTTGTTATCATGATGCGGATGACATGTGCAAGTTTTATGCAATTTTTAATAAAAGTTGACAAGAGCATGTTATGAAGCATTGTGTCACCGTGGTGGAAGAAAGGGGTGCCACGGCAACGAATCCGAAAATGATGCCACGGCAACATTTCGGTTCCGGTAGCTCACGGAGATACCGGTGCAAAAGAAGTGGGCGTGAGCGAGTTGAGCAAGATGGTGGGGTGTTCCCGGTTACCGGGTTCCCACGAGACGATGGCATGGCAACGAGGAGGAACAAGCGGCGACAAATTTCGACACGGTGCAAACGGGCATCTCATACAACATACAAGCATTCGCTCACGGGCGGTCGCTCCGCGGTATACCTTTGAAGCGTGCCTTCATCTCAAGCGGTCGAAGTTTCAGAGAGGGAAGTAGACGCTCGCGATGAAGTTGTACACGCTTATGGGTCGCCGGTAGAGGTACTCGGCAATCCAAGGGGTACTTGGCGGGTCATCGAGGTACAGGGTTCGTGAGACGTCGGCGCCGCCGTAGTTGTACACCGTCGTTGTTGGACTTGACGGATCCGAGGGCTCCGCATCGAGGTACTTGGCAAAAACCACGAAGAGGGTACTTGTACTCGCATCATCGTGGAAGTAGTCGTACATGCACGAGATGAACTTGACGATCCGAAAGGTACTTGGTGAATCCTCGTAGTCGTTCTTGGCGGTCTGTATGGTTATCGGCGTTGTGGTACTTGGTGAATTCGGAAACGGCAGAAGATGAACTTGGCGGTCCTCGCTGACCTGGTACTTGGCGTCTCATACTGGCTGATCCAAAACGAAGAAAGGCAAAAGGGCCTCTCGTGGACAGCAGCAAGGCAACTCATGCCCGACAATGAAGCAACAAAATCGGCCACGATGTGGTGGTGGATCAAAACACCAAGAGGCAGGGCGTCGGCGAGGGAGACGGACGCGCCAGCAGAGGCTGATGGCGGCGCACGCCCATGGCACACACGAGGACGCAGCAGGACGCCGAGGAGGGCAGCAGAGGCGACGGGCGGAGCAGAGGGGCAAGGCCATGGCGCGCTGGAGGAGAAGCAAAGGCCGAGGCAGGGGCGACGGAGCCGGCGGGGACGCTGGGTCGCGGCCGATCTTTGGAGGTTGTTGGCGCGCGGACGAAGCAGCAGCGGGCAACGGCGGGCATGGGAGGCGCTTGTTTGCGCCCGTGGCATCGAGCACGGGAGGAGAGGCGGACGGGGTCCTGCAACGCGGCGGCTCGCCGCCGATGTAGGGGCACAGCAGGGGCCGAAGCAGGTCGTGAGGTCCGGGGTGGGCGGCGGCTTGGGGCTCAGCGCGCTCCTCGGGCGCCGGCGGCAGGAAGCGGCGACGGGGTCGCGAGGTGGACGGCGAGCTCAACAGGATGGCGGCGCGCGGGACATGGCAGCGCGCGGGAGAAGGAAGGGCGAGGAGGAGGCCGCAGGTGAGGGAGATGGGGGCCTGGCGCCGGGTTCGGCAGGGCCGTGGTCGCGGGGGCGCTCGAGAAGGGGAGGCGCCATGGAGGAGGAGAGGAAGGGGGCCGGCTGATGCGGGCGCCATGAGAGGCGAGAGGGAGATGGGGATCGAGAGGAGGCGCGGCCAGAGGGAGAGATCGAGATGAGGGGGTCGGGGCTAGGGTTAGGTAGTCAGGGGCCGGCTGGGCCTTGGGCCAAGGAGGAGCTGGGCTGGCCTGGTGGGGAGGAGAATGGCCAGGGGCCTGACTGGGTTTACCTCTCTCTCTCTCTCTTAAAATTTCTAGCAGAAAAGAATTAAAGAGAAGAAAAGAAAGAGAGGGTTAGGGAAAGAATTTGGGAACGAGGATAATTTTTCCGACTCATAAAAATAGGCATGACCACGTAAAAATAGAAGTGGCAAGATTGAAGGAATTAAATTCAAATTCATTTGAATATAATTCAAATGGTCTTGAATTGGGACTAGGTTTGGTGGAGCCAAAATGTTGAGGATTTTTGGTGGAGCTCCGAAAATGATGAAATAATATTGGCAAGGTTTTGAGGTCAACTCGAGCAGAAAAGGCATGGGATTTATTATGCAAGTGGGTTATGGTGATTCCAAAACAATGGAATATTTATTATAGCTCCCTAATAATATTGGGAGGGTATGTTATAAAGAGAAGTCACCTTCCTCGATTTAAATGGACCAAGATCCATACGATTTATTTAGTTGAGTTTTAAAAAATAATGATATGATGGCATGATGACATGATGCAATGCAAAAATAAAAGGGCAGGCACGTAAGAAAACACACAATAAACCCGGAATAGCTGGAAGACAACAGAAGCTCCGGTCTTGGGGCCACAACACTCCACCACTACGAGAGGATCTCGCCCCGAGATCTAGGATGGCACCGAGAGAAACGAAAGAGGAAGATAAGAGGTAAACTAAGTTGCTTCGCTGACAAACGAAGCGAAACCATGAACCTTGAGAGGTTGAAAATTGAAAGAAGAATACAATGGAGATGAACGAGATTGTGAACAGTCCGTTAGAAAAGAGGAACACGGAACATTACGGGAACTTGAAAGTTGCAAAGACAAGAATCAAGAGTTTAATTGGCAAGATAGAATTCGAAACCACTCCGGTTAAAACAAGATGAGAGAGGAAGAATTTGATATAATTTGGCAGCACTCCGACTGAAAGAAGATGGAAAACTTGATAAGATGAAAAGAACTTGAAGAGATGACACAACACTTCGGTTAAATGGATAAGCAAGAAAAAGAACATGATCTTTACAAAACGAGGTGATGGGTGAAGAGAGCAACATCACTATGCCTCCGGAAACAATGCATGATAGTTAGAAAGTTGGAATGAATAGAACAAAGAATGAAACCAACATCTCCCACCATAAATGAATTTGAAAGAGCATCCTTACGAAGTAGGATTGAACGGAGTTGTTTGAAAAAACAACAACGGTAAGGATAAGCTTGTAGTGGGCTTATGAAAACATCTCAAAATTATGAGGTGAGCTTCTGCCACCAACGGAGACAAACGATTGGATTGATATCAACAAGGAGATGAAAACTGCTTTCACGAGAGGATTGGGGAAAACTTGGATCATTGATAAGCACCACAATACAACATTCCTTAGGGAAGGATTTAGGTGAAACATGACACAAGATGACTCCAACGAAGAGATTGATGGATTTAAAAATACCTCGTTCTTGACAACATGTGAATCATGAAGCATGATGGAAAATTGTCAAGAATGACATAAGACCACCTCAAAAGATAAGGTAGAAAGAATTGCACTTCGGAATGCAAGATGAAGAATGCTTGAACTCCTCAAAACAAAACATGTGTTGAGCACCATGTTTATTTTGAAGTATGGCTTTACGGATCTTAACTCCGAGAGAAATCTTGATGAACAATTGAAGAATGAAAAGAATCCTTGAGGAAGCACCATGTAGGGCCTCTATGATGAACTCCGGTAAACAAAAGGGGTGATAGAAAGAAAGAGAAGTTGAAAACACAAGGGGAAGCCTTGAAGTGATAAGATGAAGCTTTGAAATGATATAACCGAGAAAACTTTGAACTCCGGAAAGAAAGATGAACAAATGAAATCAAGAATTTTGATGATCCTCCGAAATAAGGAATTGAATTTACTCGATGAAACAAGAATAAGAATTACATTATGCTGACCCTTCACCAATTAAATTGATGGCAAGCAATGGATTAGGCATACTACTTATTCTCGTAGAAAGGATTGAAGAGAGATATTTCTCAACTTGGGAAGGTCTTCATCGAACCACCGATAGGACTGGAAAGAACGAATGAGTCTATATGATAACGAAGGAAGAGAACTCTTGAACGAACCACCGTAAGAATTGAAGATGAAAGTAGCAAAGGCACAATTCACCGGGAAGAATTAGAAAACGAATAAAGATGCTTGACAGAATTTAGATACATGAGAACGGAGAGATCATGAACTGATTAGTGAATACTTGAACGATGCACCGGTAAGATTTGGAGAACGAGAGCTGAAAGCTGGAATGAATAATTCTGAGATGATGGGCTCCGAAGAATCAAACTGAAAAGACTCCTGAATTGCTCCGGATGGGTGAAAAGAATTCTCACAATCTAAAACAATTATGAGAGGATGGCATCAAACTAGAACCATGAATCTTGAAGAGAATGGAACAAGATTTAAGAGAAACTCTTCTTCGGTCTTCAAATGTTGAGAATGACGATGAGAAACACCACCATGAATTGTTGAGGCATTCCGGAAAGAAAATTAGAACGGTTGAACTAACAATGAAAAGAATTTGTAAGATCTTGGAGAAAGACATTTGACTGATGATAACTCATTCTTACGTCAAACTTTGAAAAGAATTTTAGCAGCTCCGGAAAATTAGAAGAGTAGGTAAGATCCTCGAAAAGACCGTGGGTTAGGGCCCACTAAAAGAAACATCGTTGAACGATTTAAAAGATAGATTGCACCGTAGAATTAAATGGCTTGAATGAGATAACAATCTTGAAATAGTTTGAACGGATTAAGAATGGAAACACAAATCTTCCGAGATATCTTCAACACTCCTAACAATTAAATAGCGATAAGTGGATGATTAAGAGGTGCACCGCATGAGAAAACATTTGAAACAAGGAAAGATATGATCGACAAAGCTTGAATTTAATCCACTAGAGAAGAAAAGAATGACGAATGATAAACTTGAAGCTCCGTTAGAATCTTCATGAGAAATCACCGGATAAAACATTAAAGGAAAAGAATGAAGAAACTTCACTCAATAAAATGGATACTTGATTAAGAAATCTGAGTCCTTGCAGAAAAAGGGTGGGAGGGTGGGAAAACAAAGGCAACTTGGGTCGGATGAAATGAACACCGTTGAGAAAAAACTTCGAATTGATCTTGCGAATGTTGGAATGATCGGATTTAATTGGAGAGAAGCACACCGGTTGGAAAAGAATTAACATGACGACCTCGATGATCAAGAAGGATTAGCATCCACATAGAAATATGAGAACACCGTTTAGAATAAGGTATGGAATCAACACTTGGCATTGAAGCAACTTGAATACCACAAAACGGAACAAAAACAAAGGATTGGCTTCAAGAATGTGCCGGAACAAACACATGATAGAGATTTCGCCCAAAGTGTTCATGGTGGGGCCCACACGGACACGACGTATAGCGGACGTCACGAATGACAAACAAGACGTCCCCGAATCAGCATGGCCAAGGATTCTTTAAGACACCTCGCGACCACTGTAAATCGACCGTGAATGGGCGGACCACTAGACGTTGAACCCCAATCTCAGATCATACATCTGTCGGAAAGATATCCTGTAAGCTACTAGAATTCCCACCTATAAACTCCCGAAACTTTCTGGTTATGCAATCTGGTGT
Organism: Aegilops longissima; assembly: GCA_021605205.1. Taxonomy (NCBI): domain Eukaryota; kingdom Viridiplantae; phylum Streptophyta; class Magnoliopsida; order Poales; family Poaceae; genus Aegilops; species Aegilops longissima. The sequence goes on from CM038678.1 coordinate 274,424,997, forward strand.
TGGGGATACAGGGACACAAAATATATCACCCAAACTAACAATACCTAGATCCAATTGTATCCATCCGTCAACACATAACCAAGAAACCTTCGAAATCGTGGTACCTCGACCTTCAAAAACATCCGTTATACAAGTCATGGCAATACTCCCGAGCTCGCCTCAAGATCGGGTTATCGAGGTTATCTCACCAACAACTGCACAAAAGAGATTTCGATGTCGGCAAACTCAGGTATTCCGAATCTGCAACGATAAAATTGTGACGACAACACCTCGGAGCTCAACTCCCGGGACACCGCCACAACCACTAAATGTCGAGGCACCAAGAACAATGTTCTCGCCACAAAACCATCGGAACGATTCCAAGATACCAGCGTGATCCTAAAAAAATTTAGTGAAATTAGAGGAGAGGAGAGTCAAAACTTCACGTCAGAGACCTCACCAGAGCGATTTAAGGACCGGGAGTAAAAGAATCCTACTCTCCGATATATATATAATCCTAAGACTCAAAACATTTTCCGTTCTAGACTCAACAACGCCATCAAACAATCAAGTAGGGGGCTCCTAAGTCGGGGAAGGCTCTGATTACCAACTTGTAATGCCTCGATGCGGCTATATCTCCCACGTGTCAAGCACGACTTAGAGGCATAACCGCATTGAAAGAAATGTCGCAAGTGAGGTAATCTTCACACAACCCATGTAATACATAAGGGAAAGAGATACATAGTTGGCTTACAATCGCCACTTCACACAATACATGAGTAAAGCATTACATCATACAGATACAATCAAGGTCCGACTACGGAACCAAAATAAAAGAAGACTACCCCAAATGCTACACAGATCCCCGATCGTCCCAACTGGCTCCACTATCGATCAACTCAAACGAAACAACACAATGAACAAGATCTTCATCGAGCTCCTCCTTAAGCTCGGATGCGCCACCTGCACGGTTTCATCGGCACCGCAAACTGGTTTTGAAGTATCTGTGAGTCACGGGACTCAGCAATCTCACACCGCGAGATCAAGACTATTTAAGCTTAAAGATAGGACAGGTAGTGAGGTGGAGCTGCAGCAAGTTTACTCAGCATATCTGGTGTCTAACATACGCAAATGAGAGCGAGAAGAGAAGGCAAAAGCACGGTCGATCAACTATGATCAAGAAGTGATCCTAGAACAACCTACGCCAAGCATAACTCCAACACCGTGTTCACTTCCGGACTCCACCGAGAAGAGACCATCACGGTTACACACGCGGTTGGTGTATTTTAATTAAGATCAACTTCGGGTTTTCTACAACCGACATTAACAAATTCCCATCTGCCTCATAACGCGGGCACGGCTTTCAAAGATAATACCCTGCAGGGTGTCCCAACTTAGCCCATGATAAGATCTCACGGTCAACGAAGGATATTCCTTCTACCGAAGACCCGATCAGTCTCGAATCCCGGACTACAAGACATTTCAACAGCAATAAAACAAGACCAGAAAGCCACCGGATGTGCCGACAAATCCTGATAGGAGCTGCACATATCTCGGTCTCGTGGCACACCGGATTGTCCAAACTTTCGATAGGCGAACCCAGAGTTGCCCTGGTACACCGGCGGTCGACAGTTTGGACCAACACTCGAAGGAGCACTGGCCCGGGGGTTAAAATAAAGATGACCCTTGAGTCTGCAGAACCCAAGGGAAAAAGGCTTAGGTGGCAAATGGTAAAACCAATGTTGGGCCTTGCTAGAGGAGTCTTATTCAAAGCGAACTGTCAAGGGGGTCCCATAAATCACCCAACCGTGTAAGGAACGCAAAATCCGGGAACATAACACCGGTATGACGGAAACTAGGGCGGCAAGAGTGGAACAAAACACTGCATAAGGCCGAGCCTTCCACCCTTTACCAAGTATATAGATGCATTAATTAAAATAAGACATATTGTGATATCCCAACAAGTAAACATGTTCCAACAAGGAACAACATCTCCATGTTCCAACAAGGAACAAACTTCATCTTCACCTGCAACTAACAACGCTATAAGAGGGGCTGAGCAAAGCGGTAACATAGCCAATCAACGGTTTGCTAGGAAAGGATGGTTAGAGGCTTGACATGGCAACATGGGAGGCATGATATAGCAAGTGGTAGGCATCGTAGCATAGGCATAGCAAAAGAGCGAGCATCTAGCAAGCAAAGATAGAAGTGATTTCGAGGGTATGGTCATCTTGCCTGAAATCCCGCAAGGAAGAAGAACAAGTCCATGAAGAAGTCAAACGGACGAAGTCGAATGAATCCTCACCACTCCGGAACGAAACCGAAGCTAACGAGGGAAGCAACCCGGAAAGAAGCAAACATGGCATGATGCGCAACCAAGTATGATGCATGTCCGGTTTAAATAGCATGGCATGGCAATATGCACAAACAAAACTACAGGTTAAGTGGAGCTCAAAATGCAAAACACCACATCAATTATTTAGTTCACTCCCGGTTAGGTACTCAACAATATTAAATGTTGTTAAACATGGCAAGAGGTGAGGCATAAGTAAACTAACTATTTAGGCAAATTTAAATGAGGCCGGAAATAACAAACAACAATTCCGGAAATCCCCATATCCATATTTATGGATTAGGTACTGTTCTTCCCTAAATCACATTTTATTGTTGTTAAACAGGAAAATAAAAGTGCACCATGTTAAACTAGGCATTTTTCTACCCCATTTACATATATAATTTATTTAAATCAGGGCTACGGTTATTTAGTTATGAAATAAATCATTTTATCATGGCATTTAAGCAAATTAATGCAGACAACAATTATAAACATTTAAATGTTGTTATCATGATGCGGATGACATGTGCAAGTTTTATGCAATTTTTAATAAAAGTTGACAAGAGCATGTTATGAAGCATTGTGTCACCGTGGTGGAAGAAAGGGTGCCACGGCAACGAATCCAAAATGATGCCACGGCAACATTTCGTTCCGTAGCTCACGGAGATACCGTGCAAAAGAAGTGGGCGGAGCGAAGTTGAGCAAGATGGTGGGGTGTTCCCGGTTACCGGGTTCCCACGAGACGATGGCATGGCAACGAGGAGGAACAAGCGAGCGACAAATTTCGGACACGGTGCAAACGGGCATCTCATACAACATACAAGCATTCGCTCACGGGCGGTCGCTCCGCGGGTATACCTTTGAAGCGTGCCTTCATCTCAAGCCGGTCGAAGTTTCAGAGAGGGAAGTAGACGCTCGCGACTGAAGTTGTACACGCTCACGGGTCGTCGGTAGAGGTACTCGCAATCCGGGGTACTTGGCGGGTCGTCGAGGTACAGGGTTAAGAGATCGTCAAGCGCCGCCGTAGTTGTACACCGTCGTTGTTGGACTTGACGGATCCGAGGGCTCCGCATCGAGGTACTTGGCAAAAACCACGAAGAGGGTACTTGTACTCGCATCATCGTGGAAGTAGTCGACATGCACGAGATGAACTTGACGATCCGAAAGGTACTTGGTGAATCCTCGTAGTCGTTCTTGGCGGTCTGTATGGTTATCGGCGTTGTGGTACTTGGTGAATTCGAAACGGCAGAAGATGAACTTGGCGGTCCTCGCTGACTGGTACTTGGCGATCATTGGCTGATCCAAAACGAAGAAAGGCAAAAGGGCCTCGTGGACAGCAGCAAGGCAACTCATGCCCGACAATGAAGCAACAAAATCGCCACGATGTGGTGGTGGATCAAAACACCAAGAGGCAGGGCGTCGGCGAGGGAGACGGGACGCGCCAGCAGAGGCGCTGGCGGCGCACGCCCATGGCACACACGAGGACGAAAGCAGGACGCCGAGGAGGGCAGCAGAGGCGACGGGCGGAGCAGAGGGGCCAAGGCCATGGCGCGTGGAGGAGAAGCAGGCGTCGAGGCAGGGGCGACGGGAGCCGGCGGGGACGTGGGGTCGCGCGCTCGATGCTGGAGGTTGTTGGCGCGCGGACGAAGCAGCAGCGGGCAACGGCGGGCATGGAGGCGCTTGTGTGCGCCCGTGGCATCGAGCACGGAGGAGAGGCGACGGGTCTCTGCGACGCGGCGGCTCGCCGCTCGATGTAGGGGCACAGCAGGGCCGGGCAAGTCGTGAGGTCGGGGTGGGCGGCGGAGCTGGGGCTCAGGGCGCGCCTCGGGCGCCGGCGGCAGGAAGCGGCGACGGGGTCGCGAGGCGGACGGCGAGCTCGCCAGGATGGCGGCGCGTGGACATGGCAGCGCGTGGGAGAAGGAAGGGCGAGGAGGAGGCCGCAGGTGAGGGAGATGGGGGCCTGGCGCCGGGTTCGGCAGGGCCGTGGTCGCGGGGGCGCTCGAGAAGGGAGGTGCCATGGAGGAGGAGAGGAAGGGGCCGGCTGATGCGGGCGCCATGAGAGGCGAGAGGGAGATGGGGATCGAGAGGAGGCGCGGCCCGAGGGAGAGATCGAGATGAGGGGGTCGGGGCTAGGGTTAGGTAGTCAGGGGCCGGCTGGGCCTTGGGCCAAGGAGGAGCTGGGCTGGCCTGGTGGGGAGGAGAATGGCCAGGGGCCTGACTGGAGCTCTCTCTCTCTCTCTCTCTCTTAAAATTTCTAGCAGAAAAGAATTAAAGAGAAGAAAAAGAAAGAGAGGGTTAGGGAAAGAATTTGGGAACGAGGACAATTTTTCTGGACTCATAAAAATAGGCATGACCACAGAAAAATAGAAGTGGCAAGATTGAAGGAATTAAATTCAAATTCATTTGAATATAATTCAAATGGTCTTGAATTGGGACTAGGTTTGGTGGAGCCAAAAATGTTGAGGATTTTTGGTGGAGCTCCGGAAAATGATGAAATAATATTGGCAAGGTTTTGAGGTCAACTCGGAGCGTAAAAGGCATGGGATTTATTATGCAAGTGGGTTATGGTGATTCCAAAACAATGAAATATTTATTATAGCTCCCTAATAATATTGGGAGGGTATGTTATAAAGAGAAGTCACCCTTCCCTCGATTTAAATGGACCGAAGATCCATACGATTTATTTAGTTGAGTTTTTTTAAAAATAATGATATGATGGCATGATGACATGATGCAATGCAAAAATAAAAGGGCAGGCACAGAAGAAAACACACAGCGAAACCCGGAATAGCTGGAAGACAACAGAAGCTCCGGTCTTGGGGCGTCACAGTATCCCTTTTTCTTCACGTCTTCAGCTACCTTGTTGGGGGCGCCCCTCGGGCTGCATCATCCCCAAGCCGCTCGGGCCTGACCCGGTCGCATGTATCTCCCTTGCATTTACTTAAGCCTGCTACTTTCATGTTTAACCTACCTATGATTACTACTTGCTCGATCGCCACCCATCATGGGGACCGAGCGCCGGCCGTCTTTCTTCAGGACCCTTTGCGTGAGTAAGTTGAGCACGGCGTCTGTGCTCGGGCCCGTCCCTGCAGCGTCGTTAAATCCAACGACTGAGCACTGTCTGGTGAGCCGGCCCCGTTTACGTCACCTCCTGGGGCCTTTGGTGCTTGGCTTTCTCACACGATAACCTCAGGAGATTCATTCGGCGCAGGTTGTCTGACCACCTCGCAGGACCAACACAGCGAACAAGAACCAAAACCAGGCACAACCCACCTTGAGGTAGGGCCTCGTGAGTCTCGCGCTGGCTCACGAGTGCCCAGATACACCTCGTTTAGCCCGGCCGTGCAAGCCACGTGTCAGGGCGGGGCTGTACACGCCATGGGGGCTGTCCGCAGAGGGAGCCCCCCTCCCACGCAAAAGTGGAAGCACCATGCTTTGCGCTGGCCATCGACACTGCCGAGGAGCGGCTATGCCCGTGCACAAGCGGAAGCACTATGCTCCGCGCTGGTGATAAACAACTTAGGTCGGCTTCACAGTCGTACCAACCTCAGGGAGCCCCAGAGCTCAGCGTCCGGCCTCACCGCAAGGCCTCCCCTTGGGAGAGCCGCGCGAGGGGGCTGGGCACAAGGGCTGCGTTCGGGTCACACCCAAGCGTACGCCACCCAACCAGGTCTCCCGGACCTGGGGTCTGCACTTGGGTCACGCCCAAGCACACTCCATCCAACCAGGTCTCCTGGACCTGGTCGTCGCACGGTCCTCCCGAGTCGAGCCTCGGCGAGGGCAAAGGTATAGAGATTGTTTGCACGTGAAGGGGGACTCGTGAGCATCGCGACTCGGGATCCTAACTGGTCATGTGGCCCCTCACTCCTTGGTCCGTCCTAGTCTCCGGTAGGCCTAAGGGCGGTTGAGGTATGAGCGGGGCTGGGCTCTGCCGACGTAGAACATTAACCTATCCTCGCGTACTCTCCCTATAAGCTGTTTGCGCGTCAAGGGGGGCTCCGTAGCATCGCGACTCAGGAGCCTAACTGGTCACGTAGCCCCTCACTCCTTGGTCCATCCTGGTCTCCGGTCGCCTCAACGGCGGTTAGGTATGCGCGGGGCCGGGCTCTGCCGACGCAAAACACAAAGCACATCGGAAGAAAATCGCAAAATCTCGAAGTAAATATTAAAGACATTTTGTTCTCACAATATCAAACAAAAGTTTAACGCCTCCACGAGGCCTGATGCATGCTCTAGGTACGAAACAGAAAGGCAGCCGCAGGTCATTCCTGGACACCACCATCGCCTGCAGAAGGTGCTCCTCCCTTGGTAGCGTTGTCTTCACCTGCACCACCAATTGCAGAAGCGGTGGCATCGCCGGTCGAGGGCGCGATGACGAAGCCGCGGAACTTCTTCAGCAGGGCCTCCACCAGACCTTTCACGGCTGCGGCGGCAGCCTCGCAGTGCTCATCAGCTATAGGCTGCAGCAGCTCGTTGAGACGAGCATTGGGGTCGCGAAGGTATAGATGACTGAAGACACGCGTTAGCGCAACTGAAGAAAGGACATGAGCCTCTGCCTCAGCCATGCGACCGATGCCCTCCACGACTTCCTCAAGCGCCTTCACCAAGTGGGGAAGCAGCTGAGCAGGGCCATCCTCATCGGTGGTCAGCGCCTTCTCCAAGCCCTTCTTGTACAGCGACTTCAGCGCCACGCTGGACCTCTTCTCAAGGAGCAAGAAGGCCACACGGTCTTCGGCCAGGACCTTCGCCTTGGCGTCAAGATCGGCCTCCCTTGCCTTTGCCTTCTACTCCAGGGCCTCCAGCCGGCTGTGCTCCACGACCTGCGCCTTCGCCAGCTCCACCAGCTCGGCGTCATGGCCCCTCATGGCGTCCTCTCGAGCCTTCATCTCCTCCTACTTCGCCTGGCGGCCACGGGTTTCTTCTGCATGCTGGTCACGCAGACTCTTCCACTCGTCCTCCAACACCAGGCAGCGGTCGCGAGCGGCCTTAGTGTCATGCAGCGCCGCCTCACGATCGCCCGCAGCTTTTGCGGTGGCCCGCTTCTCCTCCTCGGAGGCCGTCGCGGCCTGGTTCAGCGTCGCCCGGAAGCGAGCCGGAGGCCAGCTCCAGGCGCCCGGCCACCAGGCGCGGGTCCGCGCTCAGGAGGTCTTCCCCCAGCTGGGGCATTATCCGAAAGGACGCGCTCCAAGACGACAGAGGAAGCGGAATAACCCGGGGCCAGGAGCGCGGCAGAAGGAGGGGGCGACATCGTTACCTGGGCCTGGGAGATCAAGGGCTCCAGAGACTTTGGGACCTCATCAGCCGAGCCAGGTGCCGGCACTTCTGGAGCCAGCGGGGCCATGGGGGCTGACTCCTCCCGATGATATCTCTCTTGGCCTCGCGAGGGCGACCGGGCTGGGGATGTGCGAGTGCTGCCACCTCCTTTCTCCGCAGAGGGGGGTGCGACTGCTGTGTCCTCCTTCCGTTTCTTCGCCGAAGGCACCGGCCTGATCAACCAAGGGTGAACGTCAGAAAATAGCAAGTATAAGCAGAAGCAAGACGAAGCTCGAAACACTTACTGATCCACCGCGACATAGTCCACTTTCCACTTGGGGATCATGAAACCTGAAAGCGTCGGAGACCGAGGAGTAGGCGCACGGGCTCCAGGAGCAGAAGACGGTGCAACAGAAGGGCTGGAGGCGGCTCCAGGTGGTGTCAAGGCGGAGGCAGCATCCCGGGAAACCAGCGACGACCTACCCCGTGTTGGGATGAGAGGCAGCTCCCCCTCCCCCTGGCGGGCGTCGATCTTGGCGTCGTCTGGCAGGGCGCGGAGGATCTCGGCCTTGCTCAAGGGAGAAGTCTCCCCCATTTCCTCGGGGGTCGCCTCCGAGTCCACCTCCTCTTCCTCCCTCCCGCGGGACTCGTCAGAAGACAGCTCCATGATATGTCTCCATCATATCTACTTTTCCAAACACTGTTGCCCTTGTTTTGGACTCTAACTTGCATGATTTGAATGGAACTAACCCAGATTAATGTTGTTTTTAGCAGAGTTTCCATGGTGTTATTTATGTGCAGAAACAAAAGTTCTCGAAATGACCTGAAACTCCACGGAACATCTTTTCAGAAAATATTAAAATACCGAAGAAAATCCACGCCGGGGGCCCACACCAGTCCACGAGGGTGGGGCGCGATGCACTCTGGGGCGCCCTGCCTCGGCCCCCTGACGCTCCACCGACCTCAACTCCAACTCCATATATTCACTTTCGGCGAGAAAAAAATGAAGGAGAAGGATTCATCGCATTTTACGATATGGAGCCGCCGCCAAGCCCTAAAACCTCTCGGGAGGGCAGATTTGGAGTCCGTTCGGGGCTCCGAAGAGGGGGATTCTTCACCATCATCATCATCAACCATCCTCCATCACCAATTTCATGATGTTCACCGCCGTGCGTGAGTAATTCCATCGTAGGCTTGCTGGATGGTGATGGGTTGTATGAGATTTATCATGTAATCGAGTTACTTTTGTTAGGGTTTGATCCCTAGTATCCACTATGTTCTGAGATTGATGTTGCTATGACTTTGCTATGCTTAATGCTTGTCACTAGGGCCCGAGTGCCATGATTTCAGATCTAAACCTATTATGTTTTCATGAATATATGTGAGTTCTTGATCTTATCTTGCAAGTCTATAGTCACCTAATATTTGTTATGATCCGGCAACCCCGAAGTGATAATAATCGGGACCACTCTCGGTGATGACCGTAGTTTGAGGAGTTCATGTATTGACTATGTGTTAATGCTTTGGTCCGGTACTCTATAAAAGGAGGCCTTAATATCCCTTAGTTTCCATTAGGACCCCGCTGCCACCGGAGGGTAGGACAAAAGATGTCATGCAAGATCTTTTCCATAAGCACGGATGACTATATTCGCAATACATGCCTACATTACATTGATGAATTTGAGCTAGTTCTGTGTCACCCTATGTTATGACTGTTACATGATGAATCGCATCCGGCATAATTCTCCATCACCGATCCAATGCGTACGAGCTTTTCACGTATTGTTATCCGCTTATTTACTTTTCCGTTGCTACTGTTACAATCACTACAAAACCCAAAAATATTACTTTTGTTACCATTACTGTTACTTCCATATTACTTTGCTACTAAATACTTTGCTGCAGATACTAAGTTATCCAGGTGTGGTTGAATTGACAACTCAACTGCTAATACTTGAGAATATTCTTTGGCTCCCCTTGTGTCGAATCAATAAATTTGGGTTGAATACTCTACCCTTGAAAACTGTTGCAATCCCCTATACTTGTGGGTTATCACTCCACCCGCTTCGGCGCCGCAGGGCCTCCAGAGTGCGTGCGCGGCACCAGCCCGCGCGCATCGAAGGTCGGCCTGGAGACCACGATTGGCTCCCAGTCCTTGCGATGGAACAAAGAAGTGAAGGTGCTCGGCGGGTACCCCTGGTTGTCCCCGACCAGGAGGCGCAGGACAGCAGTCAGCTCATCGTTAGGCAGGGGCCCGGGCCTCAGGCGGATCTTGTCTTCTTCCTCTCCAAGCCTCCACAAGGGGCGCGCACGCGCCTGAAGTGGGGCGACGCGCAACGTCAGGAATTCCCTCAGAAGCATGGCCCCTGTGACCTTCGCTGCCTTCGCGTTGCCCGGCTTTAGGTCGGTCTACATCTGCGCCAACACCGATGACGCCCACTCATCAGTGAGCTCCGCACGAGGCCACCCTTGTTGGACTGGGCGCCTCCGTCGGCAATACCAAGTGCGGATGGGCGCACTTGGCGTCCATCATGACCCATTTGGCCCGGATGTTGTCGACCCTCTTCCGGGTGTTCGAGATTGAGTTGGCCTTGCCGGATGCAATGTAATTGGCGCACCCGAAGACATGTCCGTCGCTGACACGAAGAAAGAATAAGTGGCGCAGAAGATCCACGGACGGCATCACGCCCAGATACGAGTGGCAATAGTAGGCGAAGATGGACAGGAGGAGGATAGAGTTGGGACGGAGATGCAACGCCTGCAGCCCGAAGTGGTCGAGGACCTCATAAAAGAAATCAGAGAAGGGAGGAACCAATCCGGCAGTGATGCTGCTCGTGAAGAAGGGGAAGAAGGTGCTTCCCTCAGGCTCCGAAGACGCCGGAGGCAAGCCGAGACTCTGCCTTTCCCCATTCATTGCTCTCCCGCCACAAGAAGCACATGGAGATGCGGAGCAAGATTGGAGCTGATCTGGAGGCTCCGACAGCGACGAGCAAGAAGGGGGATCTGAGGCAAGGCGAAAGGGAACACTGAAGGCGAGCGTTGTCCACGCCAGCCTTTTGTCAAGTCGAGCAGTTGCTGAGGCAGCATGGGGAAGCTCAGACGCCCACGTCCAATCAACCGCCACACGTCAACCAAGGCCGCAGGCTTTTGGGGCCCGCGGTGCTCCGCGCTTGACCTTTGGCTTTGCCTCGAAGACAAGCCCGAGCGCGCCATGGGTCCGGGGGCTACTGTCGGCGTTCTGGAAACGGGGGCCCCCAGAATTGCCTGCCTGCGGCCCACGGCGTGGCTATGCTAGTAGGCTTGTACGGACCATCTTCATCGATGAAACATTCAAGACCCTCGCGAGGGGCCAAGCCTCGCGGGGCGGATGACACAAGACCTCCTCGGGAGCGGCCTCACCAGGCTGCCTCGTGAGGAGCAGAGAAATCAAGGCAGGGTAAACCTCGCGAGGCTCTCGTGACGTGAGCCATGACGGTCAAGATCAGGCGTGTCGGCGTTCTGGGAACGGGGGTCCCCAGACTTGCCTGCGTGCGGCCCACAGCGTGGCTAAGCCAGCAGGCCGTACGGCCCATCTTCATCAACAAGGCATCCAAGACCCTTGCGAGGCGGACGATGCAAGACCTCCTCTAGAGTGGCCTAGCCAGGCAGGCTCACGAGGAGCGGAGATATCAAGGCGGGGCAAACCTCACGATGCTCTCGTGACGTGAGCCATGACGAACGACACCAGGTGAGAGCCAGCGTGCGCGGCGTCCTTATTCCCTCTTTTGTGCTAAGGAGGCCAATGCAGGCAAAGAGTACCGAGGCATCGGGCAAAGGTTGATATATTGGTGCAACGAGACCAAGACCAGGAGGACGGCAAGATGGAGGTCATTATGGAGCCCAAGACGGCGTCACCACCAGATCTTTTCGCAGGCGACGACCACTTTTGTTAGGATAGCTTGTACTAGCTGTCCCCCTTCAAATTTGCCCGCCGTTGTTGGCTCCCTTCCCACTCGACATTTGGGAAGAGGACCAGAGCCTATATAAGTAGAGCTAGCCACCATAGTAGAGGCATCCAATCTTAGCTTGATCCAACCCGACCGAGAGCCTACCCTAGCCACAAGAACACCTCAACCTCAGGAAGCTGTTCTTCCCTTGTACTGTTCATCATCAGCCCTAGAGGCAATCCACCACCACCACACTGGAGTAGGGTATTACACAACAACGACCAGTATAAACCTCGTGTCTTTCTGTGTCGCGAGTTCGTCGAGTTCGTCCGCAAGATCTTAGCGAGCTAGGGCGTATATTGGTAGGGGGAAAGACTTTGCGCACACCCTAGTGTTCGAACCTTATGGGTTTGCTGGAACCCCACATCCGACATTTGGGGCGCCTGGTAGGGGTGTGCCGGAGATTCTTCTCCACCAACCAGCTCGCTGACGCTCCACAGCCACGACGTCCGAGGACTCAAGGGCAGGCTCCGATCGCTGGGCAGCGCCGCCTGCCCATGGAGACCTCGACCCCCCGCTCCTTGCGGCGCGAGCGCCGCCAAACCCCGCCGGGCGCGGGCAGCGCGGCCAGGCGTCGTCCACCCTCACCCCGCGGCAAGTACGAGCCGCTGCAAGAGCGGCGAGTCATGCCGCAGCAACGGCCCCGCAGTCACGGCGGGAGCAAGCAATCATGCGGGCGGCACTCACAGTGGCAAGGGAGCTGCTGCGATGCAGGCTGATGGAGAGCGGTCAGGATGCATTGCTGGAGCGTGTTGCCGAACTACTGGATGCAGCGGCGTCAGGGGACCACCTTTCTGCTATGGACTTTCTCCTCAGCTGTAATGCCCCGGATCCGATGCGCCAGCTGTCTGCCAGTTATTCGTCGTTGTTGCCTTGTCATTTGCTTGCGTGTCTCTCTTTGCCATGTCATCTTCTGCATTTCATCTGCATGTTTTTCAAAACTTGCATCCGTTCGGGTTCCCCCGGTTCTCTCCGTTGTCCGTTCGGAGTCCAGAACACACTCGCACGCGCCGCGCACCTCCAAATATTATTTTATAAGTGGCACAAAATGTTCTCGAATGGGATGCAACTTGGCATGCGGTCTTATTATAGTGTAGACAGAGCGCCTGTCCAAGTTTCGCCGGATTCAGTCCATTTGACGCCCAACCGTTAAACATAGCGGCATACCGCAGACGCATTTTTCATCGGACGCTTCGGTTCCAAAAGCCTCCTCTCTTCTCCGCCGGCTTATCTCATCTTAACACAGCCCACCAACCTCTCCCAGCTTATCCTCCTCCTCGATCGGATCCGTCGGATTCGGAGGGCTTCGAAGCCCCAATTCCCTAACCTAGCCCCTCCTATCTATAAATGGACACCCCACGCCCATTTTCGGCTAAACCTACCCCAAGCCTCCTCCCCTAACGTCCCAGCCGCCGGCCTCGTTTCAGCGCCAAGCCAGCCCCCGCCGCCACTTGTCGCGCCCCCGCTTGCCGCCGCCAACCACCTCCCTCCACCAACCAAGCGCCCACGCGTCCCAGCCCGCCTTAACCCGGGTTCGCCTGTGCCCGGCCAGCCCACGAGCCCCATCGGGCTCAAGGCCCGAGCTCAAGGCCGAGCCCAGCGCCGCCGGCCTCGTGCCTCCCCGCCCAGCTCCATCGCTGCCGCCGCCACCACCGCACCGCCAGCTCTCATTGCCTGGGCGGCTAGCCGGGCGATCAAGACCGCCGAGCAAGCCTGCCCACGGCCGACGGCTCCTCCTGTGGCGGACCCGCCTGCATCTCTCCTCCTCCTTCCTCATTTTTTCTCCTCTCACTCGCCTCCCTCTCCTCAGAGGGTCGCCGCCCCATGGCCTCGCCGTGGCCGCCTCTGACCGATCCGCCTCGCCATGCCGGATCCGGGCGCCTCCCCTGCCGCCTCGCCTCCTCCCGGCCTTCCCATCACCGCGCCGCCACCGCCATGGCTACAACCTCGCTCGCCTGCGTGCCTCGATGGGTGGTCCTCCACTTCGCACGGACGTGTCCATCCGGCACGGACATGTCCGCCCATATCTGACCCGCGAGGTTGTTTTTTTTGCTTAAGTCCCTAAAAATTTCATATTATGTGCGCATCTTTGTCAGCTTGTATCTCCCTGTGCGCTGCTCCGTTTTGTGTGTGTAATATGTCATCGACGAGTACATCCTTTCATCTCATTGCATCATTTTCATTTGAGCCCATCTTGATGCCTGAAATGCTGTTAGAAGAGGGCTATATGATGTTAGTTTCAGATTCTTATCAGAACATGCACTTTTGTCATTTTTGCCATGATTGATGTGTGCATCCTATGAACTTGAGTCCTACATGTGTTTTGTAATATGCCATGCCATCTTTACAGGGGTGTATGCCATGTATTTTTGTGATCTCTGTGGTGACTAGCACAAGCATGCAAACTAGGCTTCATGATGTTGCTGATTTCAGCCCCTATTCTGCTGATATTTTTATGCCATGTTAACTTGATGCTACCGAGAGATCCATGCTTATTTTGAGATACTTCAGTAAGGATGTTTTGAACATATGGTTATGCTATATCCATCCATGCCCTTGATTGAAATTATGGAGTGCCATAGCTTGAGTCAATCGAGCTCTACTTTTGCTATAAAATGTTTCCTGGCAGGTTGTTTACATGTTATTCAATTTTGCCAAGGTTGTTGGAGTTGATCCGTGTATGCTATGATGTTGTTCTTGCCATGTATAGATTCTATGCCATGTCTTCTTACTGTGAGTTGCCTTGCCATGCCATTTATTTCTCTGTGGTGAGTGGTTCAAGCTCACCAACATGCCTACTTATTGTTGTTCCTGCCTTGTTTAAATCTGTAATATAACTTGCTAGGTTTACATGGGTGCTATCATATTTTATGATCCTTTTTGGCTTATGGTCAGTAGAGGACTTTTGTTCTATGAAATTAGTAGATTCATGCAATGCCTTTGTTTGCCATGTTAAGTTCCTGTAACATGTTGTTTGATAGCTCTAAACATTGCAACCTGATGTTATTTCCTGATAAGTCTGAAACTGTTATTATTTGCAATCTTGCCATCTGTGTTTGAGCATGTTCTAGTGATTTCTGGAGATAGCTCAGTGTTCATGTTTTGTAATGCTTTACCTGTACATCATGCCCATGCCTTTTGTTATTATGTTGGGGTGCTGTAGTATGTTGTTTTGATGCTTGCAATATGCCTAGTTGCTGTTTTGGACAGATTGTTGTCATGACTTGTATAGAGTGTATGTGTTGCAACCGCTGTTCGCTTTTGAGTGTGCTCTATATGAAACTTGCTTAGAATTGCATGTAGTTTCATATTATCGTGTTGCATCCTTATTTTGAGGTGTTTGCTTGATGTTTGTAAGCATTTTGCATCAATGCCATGCTTATCTTGTTTTGCTCATATCTTCTAGGCCGTAGCTCCGAATTAAATGAACTTTATATGTAACTTGACCAGATTTTCGTAGATCATCGTGGTGCATCTTAACTTGCTGTTTAACAACTTGAACATAAGGTTTATTCATATCTGGACCAATTTCGAAATTTGCATATGAGGACTTACCGGAGTTGTTCTATGTTGTTCCTGGCCTCATTTAAACTTGCCTTGATGTGTTGCTCTTGTTTGCATCATCTCTTGCCATGAGTAGCTTCATGTAGTCTTGTCATGCATCATGCTTGATTGTGCATCATGTCTTGTTCATGCGTGGTGTGTTTACTATGTTGTGTGCTTCTTCTTGTTAGTTCCTGCTTGCTATGATCGTGAGGATTCGCTCGCTCACGCTTGGTTCGGCTTCTTCCGCTCGCCTTCTTCATGGACTCGTTCTTCTTCCTTATGGATTTCAGCAAGATGACCGCTACTGGATGTCACTACTATCATTGCTATGCTAGTTGCTTCGTTCTATCGCTATGCTGCGCTACCTATTACCTGTTTATCAAACCATCCCAAATTGCCATGTCAGCCTCTAACCTTTTTCACCATTCCTAGCAAACCGTTGTTTGGCTATGTTACCGCTTTGCTCAGCCCCTCTTATAGCGTTGTTAGTTGCGGTGAAGATGAAGTTTGTTCCTTGTTGAACATGGAGATGTTGTTCCTTGTTGGAACATGTTTACTTGTTGGGATATCACAATATATCTTATATTATTAATGCATCTATATACTTGGTAAAGGGTGGAAGGCTCGCCTTATGCCTGGTGTTTTGTTCCACTTGCCGCCCTAGTTTCCGCATATAGCGGTGTTATGTTCCGGATTTTAAGGCCCCTAACGCGGTCGTGGGTGATTTATGGGACCCCTTGACAGTTCGCTTTGAATAAGACTTTTCCAGCAGAAGGCCCAACATTGGTTTTACCATTTGCCTCACCACCACCTACTTTTCCTTGGGAGTCGCTCTCTTGAGGGTCATCTTTATTTAGCCCCCGGCCAATGCTTGTCTAAGTGTTGGCCCAACCGAGTAGATCAAGGGCCCCTCATGGCAACTCGAGGTTTGGTTTTACTCGAGGATGTCTCATCCGTGTTGCCCTCGAGAACGAGATATGTGCAGCTCCTATCAGGATTGTCGCGATCGGGCGGCTTTGCTGGTCTTGTTTTATTCTTTGTCGAAATGTCTTGTAGCCGGATTCCGAGACTGATCGGTCTTCCCGGGAGAAGGAATATCCTTCGTTGATTCGTAGAGCTTATCATGGGCTAAGTTGGGACACCCCGCAGGGTTTGAACTTTCAAAGCCGTGCTCGCGGTTATGTGGCGATGGGAATTTGTTAATATCCGGTTGTAGTAAACTTGTAGCAAACTCTTCTAAAATACACCAACCGTCTGCGTGAATCGTGAGTGTCTCTTTTCGGGGTTGATCGAGAGGAGAACACGGTTTCGGGTTATGTCTCGACGTAAGTAGGAGTTCGTGATCACTTCTTGATCATTACTAGTTGACGACATCGCCTTTGTTTCTCTTCTCGCTCTCATTTATGTATGTTAGGCACCATATATGCTTAGTCGCTGCTTTGCAACCTCACCACTTCACCCCTTCCTTTCCCTTTAAGCTTTGCTTGTCTTGCTACCCATGGTAATGGGATTCTTTGAGTCCTCGTGGCTCACAGATTACTACACCACCAGGTTGCAGGTACAGGTTTGCGATGATCATGACGTGAGAGCGATGTTTGCTTGCC
Source organism: Aegilops longissima (assembly GCA_021605205.1). Lineage (NCBI taxonomy): Eukaryota > Viridiplantae > Streptophyta > Magnoliopsida > Poales > Poaceae > Aegilops > Aegilops longissima. The sequence continues at coordinate 274,441,700 of CM038678.1, forward strand.
TTGGAGTTCTTCTTCGCTTCTTCTTGATCGGGGATAGGTTCCGTGTCGGCAGCCCAGGCTAGCAGGGTGGATGTTGTTGAGCTTCTGTTTATGTTTCATCCGTAGTCGGATGTTGATCTCTTGTATATGATGTTGATGTATTCTTGTGGCATTTGTGCCTTATGTATGTATCCCCATCTATTATGTAATGTTGATGAAATGATATCCACCTTGCAAAAGCGTTTCAATATGCGGGTCTATCCTTGGTGGGACCTTCGAGTTCCTTTTGGATAGGGTCGCATATTGGGCGTGAAATCAGCCCACAGCAGGGCCACATGGCGGGCCTCACCACAACCTGTGTCAGGACCCCGATTCCAAGTCACATCGACCTAGCCGGTAACACCTCATATCACTTTGCAGCCTCACGCACGGTATTCCCACGGGTGTCGCCATACCATGGCCCGGGACCGTTTGTGCCTTTTGGCTCACGTATATGATAGTGTCACTAGCATCCACATGACAGAGAACCCGGGCCGACATGGCTAGTCGTGAACCCAAAGTGGCACTAACCCATGGGGACAGGCATACATGAATCACATCGAGCATGTCGGTCATCAACGATGAATCTGGCTGTAGCACTGGCTAACAGACTCCGTAACCCGGGCTGTAGCAGGCTAGGCAGGACTCCAATGTCACCGTTCGACATTTCAAGGATAGACACAGAACGAAGTGAAACACATGTCGCCAGTCAAGTGTCCAGCAAGAGTGCTGGGCTAGCGTGACTCGTGAACTGGCTGCAGCGGACTACTATCGCCAGAAGCACTAGACTACATTTCCCATATGAGAGGCTGCCAAGGATAAACAACTAGATTGTCGGATCCCACTCATACCAAGCATTTCAATTATACACACAATATGCCCGATATGAGTACATACAACATGGCATCACAACAAAACTCTACAACTAAAAGTACTTTATTTAAAGGGCTCCGAGGAGCCATACATAACATGTTCATACAGATAGGGGTCACATGACCCGACACTCAAGTCATACAAACATACAAGCACATGCAGAAGCAAACTAGTCTGAGTACAGACTCTAAATAGAAAGAAGGCTTGACGAAGCCTTTCTATCTACAGTGGCCCTTCACAAGCCTTGGATCACCACCTGGGTGGCTAGTCACTCGTCAACGCCAAGGTCTACATAGAACCCATTGATGGGGCGGTGTTGTCGTCTCGAAAACATTAATTACAAACATGAGTACGGAGGTACTCAAAGAAGTCTTCCAATGTAATCCTACTATACATGCACATTCTCAAGAAGGTAGTGGAGTTATTGCAGCAAGCCAGCTTTGACTCTTGGCTAAGCTATCCTGCGTGACACCACTTGAAAAGCATTTGTCGCACATGAGTCCACTAATCACCATCACAATACTCCACCGTGGATCCTCTCTCGTCAACCCACGAGAGGGCCATCTGCGGTACTCACACTTATCTTGAGGCTTTTAGTAGTATACCTTTACTTGTCTATGAACTGTATAGGTGACCAAGTAGTCCTTTATCGCGGACGTGGCTATTCGAATAGTTTCATACCCTGCAGGGGTGTACTTCTTCACACACACTCTCACCACTTATCGCCACTACACGACATGTACTCGGCAACCTTCAAGCGGAAGCCCAGCGAGGGTGTCGGCCATGACCTGACTAAACACACAAGTCCCTAGTCTAGGTTTATCGCCTATTCAGGTTCCATCCGCAGGGAGTCTGGCCGAGGTTTCCACTAACGGCCCCGAACGATGTGTGCAGTGTTCTCGAGACACCAAACGGCCGAATCAGTACACCGGGCCACGTGCCTACCGCAACACAGCCCACCCCTAAGGTCAGCGCTGTGTGCGGCCCCCAGCATACTACAAACACCAGAAACTACTTTGCAACTCCCGGACAGAGGACAAGAGTGGTTAATAAGTAGAGAGGGTCCATTGGTTTCGGGCCCAATGCGTGGTAGTAGCTGAATCTTAAATCACACACACAGATCTCAGTTCTTAAGGACGGCTACAATGAAACAACCCACCATGTACTCCTACATGGCCTCTCATCGATACCTTTACCAAATCATGTTCAACACTTCACTCTCGTTACCAACACAACCTTTCACTCTAGTTCATCATCCCGATGAGCCAGACCTGACACAACTCTAAGCATAGCAAGCACAGCATGGTAGGAAACACAAGTATGGCTCAATCAACTCCTACACATACTAGTGGGTTTCATCTAGTTACTGTGGCAATGACATGTCATGCAAAGGAAGTGGGTTCAACTACCACAACACACAAAAGTTTGAATCGCGTTGTCTTAATGCAGTAAACAAGAGCAGAAGCGAGATCATGGGTTTGTATCGGGATGATCAATGGGTTGCTTGCCTGATGTAGTGGTAGTAGGGTACTGCCCTTCAGATGGATATTCGGGTTATCCTCGAGATGTAACCTACCACTTAAAGACACACGAACATAATCAACACATGACGATATGCAACAATATGATGCATGCTATGACCTGGCAATATGAATGTGAGTTGGCCTAATGCAAGCTAGAACAGAAAGGAATGAACTCATTTGAATCAAAGATTCAAATGTTAGCTCATTTAACATAGCCATATTAGTGCATTAACTTATTCTGCTTAAACAGCAAGGCTAACTTGTTCTGTTATGCATGAAACCATTACCAATAGATAGATTGAATTTTTCTGATCAAAATTCATATATAAAACTTTGCATTTGGAGTTACAGATTAGTTTCTATGAATTTTTGAAGTTTGCAACAATTTCTGGAATTTCCTGAATACAAATAAATCCAGAAATTAGTTATTGCGTCAGCAGTGCGTCAGGGTGACGTCAGTGGTCAACAGGAGCGTCCAGGTCAACCTGACAAGGGGGTCCCGCATGTCAGTAGTTAATTAAACTAACTAATTTTGGTTAGAACTAAACTGGGTTAATTAGCAGAGGGGGCCCCACTCAGTCAACTCAGTCAATGGGGTCAAACCCGCTGGCGTTTAGCCGCCGGCGAAGCTAGACGAGGCAGCGAGAGTGCGTTTGTGCATTCCGGCGACCAAATGGGCGGCGGAGGCCATCTACGTGTAGCCGGGGACAAGCCGCGGTGTTTGGTGGCGGTGGTTGAGCTCGGGGTGGCCGGAAACGTCGCCGGCGACGAGCTTGGCGGTCGCCGGAGTCGGGTGAGGATGGACCCGTGGCTACGGGGCACAGCAAGGCACGTGGTGAGGTGTGTTGGGCTCCTGGGAGTGCGGTGAATGCGGTGGTGTGCTCGGAGTCGAGCCAACGTGGTTGTGGCCACGATGGCGACGTGCGGTGGCGGCGGCGGCGTAGCGGGCTTCGGTGGCAATCGGTCGCGGGGCTCGAGAGTGAGAACGAGAGGGATGGGGAGGTAGCTGGGCTCACGGCGAGTACGTCGGAGCGGTCGGCGAGGTCGGGGACGAGCTGATGCGGTGGCGACGACGAAGGGCATCTCCGGCGGTGTTCGACGAAGACGGGGTCGGTGGAGGTGTTGCAAAGCGTGCGAGCGCTCGGGGCTCGGTCTGCTCGATGTAGTCGATGATGGCCGAGCGAACAGACACGGTGGCGTAGCACGGGGATGACGGAGGACATGAGTTTCACGGTGGCGCGGGTGCGACGGCGTCGGCCATGGTGCGGGCGAGCGAGGGAGAGGAGCTGGGGAGGAGAAAGGGTGTCTGCGAGCTCGGGGGAGGAGTGCCCGACCGAACCGAGGTGGCAGGACGGCAAGGGAGGACGGCGGCGAGCGCGTGCGCGTGGCACGCTGGTGCCGCTGCCGAGCACTGCTGCTCGCTGGCCAAGCCAAGCAGCTCTTTGGAGCGGTGGTGGGCTGGGCTGGCAGGTGGGCTTGCCAGGTGGCGCCAGGTAAGCCTTTGCTTTCTGTTATTCCTTTTTCTATTATTCTGTAAGTTTGTAGACTTACTAAAAATAGTTAGGCGCTTCTAAAAATCCTGAAAATAATCAGAGGCTCTGTTTAGAAAATCTCCAACAGCACACACTTATTTTCAGAATTATTTGAGCATCCAAAATATATACTAGCATTTAAATACCCGGATGCAATTTACATATTATTTAATTCAGTGACCTTCTGTTGACCTAGAAAAATGTGCACCAATTTTTGCCAAAGGTTCTAACCCAAGACAAAGAGGGTGAACTTTTAGAAGGGCATTTCAGGTTCATTGAAAATATTTTTAGTAAACCTTAATTGAATTCAGGGGGGGTTCTGGGGGTTCTGTCTTCCCCAATTCAAGTTTCTGATGAAAGGTAAACATGATGCAACACTCTAATGCATGGACTAGCTAGGATGTGACAACTCACCCCCACTCAAAAGAATCTCGTCCCGAGATTTTGGATCCGTCGGAAAGAAGGTGGGGTACTCAAGTCGAAGACGATCCTCCCTTTCCCAAGTAGCTTCTTGCTCGGAATGGTTTGACCATTGAACCTTGAGAAACTTGATATTCTTGCGTCGAGTGGTACGCTCGGCTTGATCAAGGATACGAACGGGATATTCTCGATAGGTGAGATTATCTTGGAGATCAAGCGTTTCGTGGTCCACTCCATGGATAGGATCTGAGAAGCAACGCCTGAGTTGGGAAATGTGGAAGACATCATGAACTCTGGACAGATGCGGAGGTAGTTCCAATTGGTAGGCAACTTCTCCTCATTTGGCAAGAATGCGAAAGGGTCCAATGTAACGAGGAGCCAATTTGCCTTTGATACCGAATCGATGGGTTCCCTTCAAAGGAGTAACCCGAAGGTAGGCCTTATCGCCAACTTCATAAGACATAGGCTTATGCTTGCGGTCATATTGGCTCTTTTGACGAGATTGGGTTGTTTTCAATTTCTCACGAATAACGCGAACCTGATCTTCTGCTTCCTAGATCATATCCGGGCCAAAGAGTTGTCTTTCCTCGGTTTCTGACCAGTTAAGAGGCATTCGACATTTTCATCCATAGAGAACTTCGAAAGGAGCTTTGCCCAAGCTAGCATGATAACTATTGTTATAAGCGAACTCGGCGAATGGAAGGCATTTCTCCCAATTCATGCTGAAAGAGATGACGGAAGCTCGAAGCATATCCTCCAGAATTTGATTGACTCGTTCTACTTGCCCACTTGATTGAGGATGGAAGGCGGTCCTAAAAGAGAGACAAGTTCCCATAGCATTTTGAAACTTTCCCATAATCGAGAGGTGAAGAGACTTCCACGGTCTGAGTTAATCTCCAATGGGACACCATGAAGAGACACTATTCAGAAGATGTACAAATCAGCTAGCTGGCTAGCGGTTATACTCTCATGAACGGGTAGGAAGTGGGCTACTTTGGAAAGACGGTCGACAACAACGAAGATAGCATTATTCCCTCTCTTGGTCCTGGGAAACCCGGTAATGAAATACATACCAGTTTTATCCCACTTCCATTCAGGAATTTCCAAAGGTTGAAGGGTGCCAGCAGGCCGTTGATGCTCTGCTTTAACTCGACGACAAACATCGCAATTAGCAATGTATTGAGCGATTTCTCTCTTCATCCTAGTCCACCAAAACCTCTCGCGTAGGTCTTGATACATTTTAGTACTACCGGGATGAATGGTGAGAGGGGATTCATGAGCTTCCTTAAGGATCAATCGCCTCAGGTTGCGTACCTTGGGAACCACTAGACGGTTTCCAAAGGACACGACACCTTGTTCATCAATGGATAAACAATCTGCGACTCCTTTCTTGATGTTTCTCTTTGTACGGGAGATTCCCGGATCTACCTTCTGTGCCATGATGGTCTGATACGGAAGGGTAGGTTTCTCCACCAGGGTGGAAAGGAATCCTCGAGGAACAATGTGAAGGTTAATCTTACTAAATTCCTCGTAAAGAAGTGCTTGACTTTGTTGTAACATTAGGTTGTTACAATAAGATTTACGACTTAGTGCATCAGCCATGACATTGGCTTTGCCTGGGGTGTAAGATATTCCTAAGTCGTAATCCGTAATCAACTCGACCCAAGGTCTTTGTCTGAGATTCAAATCCGGTTGGGTGAAGATGTATTTCAGACTTTGGTGATCGGTGTAAATTTTGCAACGATTACCAAGAAGGTAATGTCACCATGTTTTGAGTGCATGGACCACTGCTGCAAGCTCTAGATCATGTGTGGGATAGTTATCCTCATGTGGACGCAACTGTCGAGAAGCGTAGGCAATCACATGACGATCTTGCATGAGTATGCAACCTAGTCCTTGTCGCGAGGCGTCGCAATAGATAATAAAGTCCTTAGAAAAATCTGGTGGAACAAGTACGGGAGCAGATGTCAGGCGTCTTTTCAGTTCCTGAAAGCTGAACTCGCACTGTGGGGTCCACTCGAACTTTTTATCTTTCTTGAGGAGTTCAGTTAGAGGCTTAGCAACCTTGGAGAAATTCTCGACGAAGCGGCGGCAATAGCTCGCTAAACCAAGGAAACTCCGAACTTGCTTGACCGATTCAGGTGGAGTCCAGTCAAGGACGGCTTGAACTCGCTCGGGATTGACAGCAATGCCCTTACCAGAGATTACATGGCCTAGATAGGTTACTTCTGGCAACCAAAACTCACACTTAGAGAATTTGGCATAAAGGCGATGCTCTCGAAGTTTCATCAATACTAGCCTTAGATGTTCGGCATGTTCTTCCTCATTCTTGGAGTAGATGAGTATATCATCGAGGTAAACCACAACAAATTTATCCAAATACTCCATGAAGATCGAGTTCATTAACCGAGAGAAGGTGGCTGGAGCATTGGTTAACCCGAAGGACATGACGGTGTACTCGTATTGGCCATAACGAGTAACAAAGGCCGTTTTAGGAATGTCCCCGTTCTTGATTTTGATTTGATGGTAGCCCAACCTCAAATCCATCTTGGAAAAGACTGAGGATCCAGTGAGTTGATCATACAGGTCGTTGATCCCGGGAGCGGATACTTGTTCTTGATAGTGACCAAATTGATGTGTCGGTAATCTACAACCATCTGATCCGTTCCATCCTTCTTCTTGACGAAGAGGACGGGGCAAGCCCATGGAGAAGAACTAGGATGGATGAAACCCTTTTGCAAGGACTCATCGAGTTGTTTCTTAAGCTCGCTAGTTCTAGGGTGCCATCTTATAAGGTCTTCTAGAGATTGGGACGGTTCTCGAACAAGGTCTATCACGAACTCGACATCTCCGCTGTGGAACACCGGCAGTTCCTCCGAAAGACATCCGGGAAGTCACGGACTACCGGAATATCTTCAAGGTCTGGAAGGGGGTTGGCATTTAAGGAGTAGAGCTGACGCTTGGACACTCGGGTCAAAACATTGACTGTCTTGCCCGAAGGATGGGTGAGTTGAACAGTTCTAGTAGAGCAATCAATCTTAGCATAATGGGCTGACATCCAGTCCATACCCAAGATGATGTTTATGTCCGAGGACTTGAGAGCTATTAGTGATGCAAGGAAAACTAATCTATCGACAAGAATTTCATTCCCATGACTTATTCTAGAGGTTTGCCATCTAGAACCAGGAGTCTGAATTTCCATGGAGGTGTGCATGTCACAAAATGTGGTGTTGTGCAATCGAGCATAGCTCTCAGAAATAAATGAATGAGATGCTCCAGTATCAAAGAGAACAGTTGCCGGATGGCAATTAACAAGGAGCGTACCGAGAACGACGTTGGGATCCTCATGGGTCTCCTCAGCTGAAACGTAGTTGACATGGCCACGAGCAGTGGCGGCTGGTTTGGCGTAGAGCACCTTTCCTGCTGGCTTACCACGGCCAACAGACTTTCCGATCTGACTGGGGTTGTTCTGGGGACACTCACGGATGTAGTGACCCGTCTCTCCACACTTGAAACAAGTTATCACATTGGGACGTGGAGCAGCATTAGCAGCGGGGCCACCATAGGCCTTGGGCGGTGCAAACTGCTGGTTGGGGCGAGGCGCCTCAAAGGATGGCCTCGGAGTGAATCTGGGTGGCAGAGCGGTGCTTGGAATCCACACTCGGCGCTTCTGAGATCCAGAGCCGGATGAAGAACCAAAGTCACGGGAGTGCTTGCGTGAAGCTTCAAAGTCAGACTGTCCCGTCTCAGCACTGATAGCCTTGTTGACTAACTTCTGGAAGGAGGTGCACTCGTGCAGACGAAGATCACGGCGAAGCTCGGGGCTAAGTCCCTTGCGGAACCTTGCCTGCTTCTTGGCGTCGGTGGATACTTCTTCAGGAGCATAACGTGCTAGATTTCCAAACTCACGACTGTATGCATCTACATGTAGTCTACCTGGGTGAAATTGCGAACTCTTCCTCTTACGATCCATGAGACCTTCCGGGATGTGATGCTCACGGAAAGCCGACCGACTCATCCTGTAGTGATTTGGCCAACCGGGCGATAGCCTCAAATTTTCCCACCAAAGGCTAGCGGGGCCTTCGAGGTGATAGGCGCAAAGGTAACCTTATCAGCTTCAGCCACGTTGGCGTAACGTAGCTTGTGGGTGATGCGAAGCTACCATCCGCATCGAGAGGCTCAATGGAGTGTTTAAACTTCGTGGATACAGCTTGACAAAGTCATTGATTGACACCAGGTCATTCCTTGGTCTGGCGTGCGGTATTCTACTCAATCCGCCCAAAGAAGCGATTGGTCTCACGCTTGTTTCTGCTCGCCTCCATCATAACTTCGGCCGAGAAGGCGGTTGAGGGAGATTAACATTCCTAGTTTGCTGGCTTCACCCCGCCCGGAGCAGCAGGGTTGTTGCGGGTGTTGACCATCCTAGGAAACAAGACACGGTTTAGACAAGGATGGAAAAATTTGGCAAGGAAGTGCGGAATGTAATGGATAACACGGAATGCAGAGATGTTCATCCGTATGACATGGTAATATAGAAACTGCCATATATATACCAACGGTCATACACACCATTCATAGTTTAGTACAAGCCGGGCTAGAGTACAACTACGGTGAAAGGCATTACATCTCATCGGAAGCATTCCAAGCTCCTATACATTATTTTTCTACACTTCCGGAATTGATACACACTAAGTCATATTCCACAGGTCACGGAGGACGGTGGAAATACAACTATTACAATACTAGTGATACTACTACTAACTCAGACAGCTCCGTAGTAGTCCTCATAGAAGTCACCTCCATAGCCTGGAAGCTCAACATGATTATCCGGAAACAGACGGTCCTGAGGAGCTTGTGGACCATAGGGGCTAGGATGAGGTCTTGGACCAACAAACGGTGGCCTGCGGGGACCACGGGGTGGGGTGATGCCTCCCACATCACGCCAATCCACCATGTCTGGCAGAGCAGACCTCACAGGATACAGATCCCTCGTTTTCATACATCTAGCTTGCACAGCCGGTGCAAACCGAATTAAAATGGCCCAATGATCGGCACGGGTGTTGAAAAGCTCCAGTCTCAAGGCCCAATTGTCTCGGTCCTTATCCTCGAGCATCTCAGCAGTGGTGCGGGTTACTGAGTCCTCCTGAGTGGAATCAGCATAGATAGCCTGGAGATAACCTAGCGCCCCCAGGAGAGAAGCTGGCATATAACGGAAGTCGGTGTTCCGAAGCAGGCCAGTCCTGACTCGCATGATGGTCATCATAGAGTATGCAGCATCCTGCACAGCCATCTCAATAGTGACCCCGAGTCCATAGGAGCAAAGTGAAGGGCTCAATCGATCCAGATAAGAAGGAAATATCCTGACAGTGCAGAGGTATTGGCTTTGATTAAAGTCTCGGAATTGCTCTTCGACGGTGTATTCGGGATACCAACGGTAACCCGTCTCAATCATAACCCGGACTAACATAGCCGTATGACCGGGCATATCGATGCACCTGGTCAGGCGAACCACTTGGTTTTGTGCACGAGTGGCCATCTGAAACCACATCCACAATGCAAAGACATTAGAATTTCTAGGGGAAATCGGACAGCATGACAGCTGTAAATGCTCAAGAACAGATTTGAGACATTCAAAATCATATTGCAAAACCACTCAACAACATCATATGAAGGTTCTGGTTCAACTGATAACATACTAAAAATAGTAGAAACTGAACTAAGGCTGGTAACCAACAATCCTATAAGTTACTACGGATTAGTAACACGTGAACCTGATAGAGAGAAGAGAGCCTAGTCCTATACCCACGTAGAATGAGAAGAGGATGACTCATATCAGAGGGCATAAGGTAAAGGAGTAAAAATAGCCTTACGCCCCTCCCACAATCAATTCCCTACATATAACTAAAGCATTTCTAGACTCGACATCGACCAGTTTGGCTTAGCGAACCTACAGCAGTCCGCTCGATGCCAACGCTGTCGGGACCCGATTCCAAGTCACATCGACCTAGCCGGTAACACCTCATATCACTTTGCGCCCTCACGCACGGTATTCCCATCGTGTCGCCTTACCATGGCCCGGGACCGCTTTGCGCCTTTTGGCTCACGATATGATAGTTTCGCTAGCATCCACATGACAGAAGAACCCGGCCGACATGGCTAGTCGTGGAACCCAAAGCGGCACTAACCCATGGGGACAGCATACATGAATCACATCGAGCATGTCGGTCATCAACCTATGAATCTGGCTGTAGCCTTTGGGCTAATAGGACTCGACAACCCGGCTGTAGCAGGCTAGGTTGGACTCGGATGTCACCGGTGACATTTCCGAAGGATGTACCACGAGAACGAAGTGAAACACATGCCGCCGATCAAGTGTCCAAAGCAAAGAGTCTGGGCTAGTGACTCCGGTGAACCGGGCAGAAGCGGACTACTATCGCGCCAGAAGCACTAGACTACATTTCCCCATATGAGAGGCTGCCAAGGATAAACAACTAGATTGTCGGATCCCACTCATACCAAGCATTTCAATTATACACACAATATGCCCGATATGAGTACATACAACATGGCATCACAACAAAACTCTACAACTCAAAGTACTTTATTTAAATGGCTCCGAGGAGCCATACATAACATGTTGATACAGATAGGGGTCACATGACCCGACACTCAAGTCATACAAACATACAAGCACATGCGGAAGCAAACTAGTCTGAGTACAGACTCTAAAAAGAAAGAAGGCTTGACGAAGCCCTTCTATCTACAGTGGCCCTTCACAAGCCTTGGGTCACCACCTGGGTGGCTAGTCACTCGTCGACGTCAAGGTCTACATAGAACCCATCGGAAGGGGCGGTGTTGTCGTCTGAAAACATTAATTAAGCAAACAGGAGAATTCAAACCCCTTATGTTCCAATTCAGAATATTCCAGGATCTGTTCCTACTCATGGTTTTACTATCTGTTTGTGAAGTTGATACCAGGCCCCATCTCCTGGTATAATAACATACTCATGAAAAATATAGACATGTGTAAGCTGAGACCCAGTAATGTTTGAGAGCTTATGCAAGCAATGACAAAAGGTATGACATCTCATCAATAACAAGAGATACAGATTAAACCCCACATTCCTGCTAGGGAGAATAAAATTTTCAACATCTTCATAGCGACCACAATTCCATAGTTCAACCGGTGAACAAGATAGCGAGCAGGGTACCAAGTTCAAGACAGACACCAAACATGTTACTCTATGTACCATAACACACGATAACAGCAAAAATCATGCATACAACCATCAAACTAGTTTTTCTCGAGTAACCACGGTGCTAATATTAATGTGGCAGATCATCATGGCACATCCTAAGGAGTTGTAGCACTAGTGACCTTGGAAACCTTGGTCACATCCTCCTGGCCCTTCTTCTTGGGCCTTTTTGAGAGCTTGTCCTGTGCCTCATCCTCAGACACCTTGCAAAAAGCTTTTGTCAAGTTTTTGACCACTTTATTATGCACAGTAGGAGGAATGGCATTACAAGGTAAGCAAGAGTTGACATCACATGTCTTCCTTCTATAACCATTGTTGTCTTTCTTAATTCGATCACTTCTTCTTACCTGAGTCTCCACAAGAGGCTCTTTTTCTCTCCTCTTCCTTGAGACAGCTTCTCCTAGAGACAAGTGAATGACCTTGTTGGGGGCACTTGCTGGAGTGGGCTTCCAGCTCCACTAGAGGAGTGAGCAGCAGGGCATATACCCTCATTTTCCTTCCCCAGACACAACATTATTTCCTTGCAACTAGGGGCCTGTGAAGCAGGAGGGGCATCAGGAATATGAAATAAGATGGTCTCTTCAGTATCACAATTGGCAGTAAGCAGTTTCCACAGTTCAGATTTCAGCAGATGCATGACCCAACCAAATTTGTCAGGAGTAAGGAGAAGATGGATTATGAAGTTAAACCAACTTACAGGTATGTCAATTTTGAATGTATTTGCTTCTCCACCGAGTTCTTTGGAGCAAAGTGCTGAATCCACAGGCCCAAACCTTCCTAAGAAATCAAATGGGCACCATCAATAATATCCAAGGCATGATTTTGAACTAATTCATGAATATCGAGTAAAGTGGGAGAGTTAACTAGAGAGAATCTCTCCATACCTTTACTTTGCCCAGCTTTGGAAGTGCCAACCTGAACAATGGGAACATCTGCTTTGCCCTTTAAGTTAACTGTGGGCACAAAGCCCTGTGATTCACCTTGCATATCATGTACAGTCACATTGTCCCTGTTTATAATACCAGCCATGACCTGGGAATCAGATGTAGCATTACCCTCATGAATCTGAACATGGGTTTCTTCTGCAGCAGGAGCAGCAAAAGGGTCACTCTGAGCAAGAGGCCCTTTTGGCCCTGGATTTTCATCATCAACTCCAAGGGTTTCTGCAGCAAAGGGGACTGCAGCTTGTCCAACAATGTCCACAGCAAGGGCCACATGCAAAGCCTCCTGATCAGGCATAGGGGCCCCCACAACTAGCTGTTGTTCCAAGCCAGCCAGATTCTCATTCTGATGTACAGGACCATCCTCTTCTCCAACTGCTTGATAAGCAAGAATTTTTTTTTGCAAACCCATGCCTAGAGGGTTGACTTGAGCAGCTTGATTAACCTCATCACTGGCAATGTGAGTGTTAGACCAAATACCATCAGACAGAGAAACTGTGGTGGTGATGCTGCTATTGGGAGCACCATCCTCCTGCAAAACTGGCATGTCCTCCTGCTGTTGGTGTGGTTGTAGCTGGGAATGTGAACTGGGGAAAAGCCAGTGGCCCTGCTCATCCTGCTCTTCCCATGCATCCCAACCATCCTGTTGTGTAGGCTCATTATGAACTGGAACAGGGTGAAAACCTGGGAAATCGTTGGCATGTTGAGGAATTGGGTGTGGATCAACTCCAGGTGGTGGAATAGGATCTTCATCCTCGGGTCCACCTCAAGCATTTCTTCTAAAAGAACCTCAACAGAACTAGTCCAAGACTCTTCCTCGAAGCACTCTCCCTCGACCACGATGCTTTTTGGTATGTCAATGAGCTCGTGAACTCGCCTTCACCAGGATTTTTCCTCGGAGTGCATCCTCCTTTTCCCAACTAATAATTCTTCCCCACTTAGCAATGGCGGCTGCAATGTCTTGAGATTGCAGTAATCAAAAGGACACCCACAAACAAAAGCCAACAAGTTCTATTGAAATGCATCCTGCGTCAGTTCCTGCCTTTGTTGTGTGGAATGAAGGAAATAAAGACGTCTCCGAAAGGATGCGGACTGTGTCTGATGAGGCGATCTCTATCTCTAACATGCCGAAACTGAACATAGGCCTCCCCAAAAGGGCATGGCTGGATTTCTCTGAATCCAACCTCCTCATCACCTTGCAAGAACTCCTCAAGAACATCTCTAACATTTGGAAAAAATACCTCGTTTGGATGTGGGTGAATGATTGCTATCGCCCAGTCCTCATGCCTTCTTGGTCTGTGCGGCAAGATTGCCCTCGAAACCCCAGTACGCCCCTCCACCTCGAGAATCTGGAACCCATGGGGAACAAAAGGAGCTGGGTCGATGGGAATGTTGGCCATTGTCAAAGCCAAAGCTTCCGAAGAGCGAGGCACCAATGCCTGCTCCGCCGATGTTGGAGAAGATGGCGAGCTTGCCGAGGCAAGAAGCGGATTCTTACTGTGAGTTGCCTTGCCATGCCATTTATTTCTCTGTGGTGAGTGGTTCAAGCTCCTGCTATGCCTACTTATTGTTGTTCCTGCCTTGTTTAAATCGTAATATAACACTAGGTTTACATGGGTGCTATCATATTTTATGATCCTTTTTGCTTATGGTCGATGAGGACTTTTGTTCTATGAATTAGTAGATTCATGCAATGCCTTTGTTTGCCATGTTAAGTTCCTGTAACATGTTGTTTGATAGCTCTAAACATTGCAACGATGTTATTTCTGATAAGTCACAGGCTATTATGTTGCAATCTTGCCATACGTGTTTGAGCATGTTCTAGTGATTTGGAGATAGCTCAGTGTTCATGTTTTGTAATGCTTTACCTGTACATCATGCCCATGCCTTTTGTTATTATGTTGGGGTGCTGTAGTATGTTGTTTTGATGCTTGCAATATGCCTAGTTCTTTGTTTGGATGATTGTTGTCATGACTTGTATAGTATGTGTTGCACCGTTGCTCCGTTTTGAGTGTACTCTATATGAAACTTGCTTAGAATTGCATGTAGTTTCATATTATCGTGTTGCATCCTTATTTTGAGGTGTTTGCTTGATGTTTATAGCATTTTGCATCAATGCCATGCTTATCTTGTTTTGCTCATATCTTCTAGTAGTAGCTCAAATTAAATGAACTTTATATGTAACTTGACCAGATTTTTCGTGTAGATCATCGTGGTGCATCTTAACTTGCTGTTTAACAACTTGAACATAAGGTTTATTCATATCTGGACCAATTTCAGAAATTTGCATATGAGGACTTACAGGAATTGTTCTATGTTGTTCTGGCCTCATTAAACTTGCCTTGATGTGTTGCTCTTGTTTGCATCATCTCTTGCCATGAGTAGCTTCATGTAGTCTTGTCATGCATCATGCTTGTTGTTGTATCATCATCTTGTTCATCGTGGTGTGTTTACTATGTTGTGTGCTTCTTCTTGTTAGTTCTGTTTAGTTCGATCGTGAGGATTCGTTTCGTCTCTTAAACAGTTAGAATCTTCTTCGTTCTTCTTCTTGGTTTAGGCAAGATGACCGCTTCTGGATGTCACTACTATCATTGCTATGCTAGTTGCTTCGTTCTATCGCTATGCTCGCTACCTATTACTGTTTATCAAACCATCCCAAATTGCCATGTCAGCCTCTAACCTTTTCACCATTCTAGCAAACGTTGTTTGTATGTTACCGCTTTACTCAGCCCTCTTATAAGCGTTGTTGGTTGGTGAAGATGAAGTTTGTTCCTTGTTGGAACATGGAGATGTTGTTCCTTGTTGGAACATGTTTACTTGTTGGGATATCACAATATATCTTATATTATTAATGCATCTATATACTTGGTAAAGGGTGGAAGGCTCGGCCTTATGCAGTGTTTTGTTCCTCTTGCCGCCCTAGTTTCGTCATAAGCGGTGTTATGTTCCGGATTTTGCGTCCCTAGCGATTGGGTGATTATGGGACCCCCTGACAGTTCGCTTTGAATAAGACTTTTCCGGCAAAGGCCCAACATTGGTTTTACCATTTGCCTCACCACCACCTACTTTCCCTTAGAGTCGCTCTCTTGGGAATGTCTTTATTTAGCCCCGGTAATGCTTGTCTAAGTGTTGGCCAGACAGCTCAAATGGGGGCCCCCTCAACTTCGAGGTTTGGTTTTACTCGTAGGATGTCTCATCCGGTGTTGCCACGAACGAGAATATGTGCAGCTCCTATCAGGATTATGTAGCATCGGTGACTTCTTTGGTCTTGTTTATTCTTTGTCGAAATGTCTTGTGGCAGGATTAGAGGTGATCAGGTCTTCCGGGAAGAATATCCTTAGTTGATTCGCGAGCTTATCATGGGCTAAGTTGGGACACCCTGAGGTTTGAACTTCGAAAGCCGTGCCCTTGATTATATGGCAGATGGGAATTTGTTAATATCCGGTTGTAGTAAACTTGTAAACTCTTCTAAAATACACCAACGTCTGCGTAACGTGAGTGTCTCTTTTGGGGTTGATCGAGAGGAGAACACGGTTTCTGGGTTATGTCAGGCGTGAAGTAGGAGTTCAGGATCACTTCTTGATCATTACTAGTTGGCGACCGTTCCTTTGTTTCTCTTCTCGCTCTCATTTAAGTATGTTAGGCACCATATATGCTTAGTCGCTCTTTGCAACCTCACCACTTCACCCTTCCTTTCCTTTAAGCTTTGCTTGTCTTGCTACCCATGGTAATGGGATTGCTGAGTCCTCGTGGCTCTGATTACTACCACGATTGCGGTACAGTTTGCGATGATCATGGCGTGAGGCGATGTTTGCTTGCCTTGGGTTCTTCTTCGCTTCTTCTTGATCGGGATAGGTTCGGTCCTGACACAGGCTAGCGAGGTGGATGTTGTTGAGCTTCTGTTTATGTTTCATCCGTGATGGATGTTGATCTCTGTATATGATGTTGATGTATTCTTGTGGCATTTGTGCCTTATGTATGTATCCCCATCTATTATGTAATGTTGATGAAATGATATCCACCTTGCAAAGCGTTTCAATATCTTGGTCTATCCTTGGTGGGACCTTGAGTTCCTTTTGGATAGGTCGCATATTAGGCGGCAAATCAGCCTGGCGGGGCCACATGGCGGGCCTCACCACAACTGTGTGGGACCCGATTCCAAGTCCCATCGACCTGGCGGTAACACCTCATATCACTTTGCAGCCTCGCATACGGTATTCCCGGGTGTCGCCATACCATGGCGGGACCGTTTGTGCCCTTTGGCTCCGTATATGATAGTGTCACTAGCATCCACATGACGAGAACCGGGCGACATGGCTGATGCGTGAACCCAAAGTGGCACTAACCCATGAGACGGGCATACATGATCACATCGAGCATAGCCGGTCATCAGCGTATGAATCGGGCTGTAGCAGGCTAACAGGACTCCGTAACGGGCTGTAACAGCTGAGCAGCAGGACTCCGAATGTCCTTGTCGACATTTCCCGAAGGATGAACCGCGAGGCAGTGAAACACAGGCCGCCGGTCAAGTGTCCAGCAGTAGTCTTTGGGCTAGCAGGACTCGATGAACCGGAGCTGCAGCGGACTACTATATAAACAGGAAGCACTAGACTACATTTCCATATGAGAGGCTGCCAAGGATAAACAACTAGATTATGGGATCCCACTCATACCAAGCATTTCAATTATACACACAATATGCCCGATATGAATTACATACAACATGGCATCACAACAAAACTCTACAACTAAAAGTACTTTATTTAAAGGGCTCAGAGAGCCATACATAACATGTTCATCACAGATAGGGGTCACATGACCCGACACTCAAGTCATACAAACATACAAGCACATGCGAAGCAAACTAATGCGAGTTACAGACTCTAAATAGAAAAAGGCTTGTGACCTTTCTATCTCTGATGGCCCTTCACAAGCCTTGGATCACCACCTGGGTGGCTAGTCACTCGTCAGCGTCAAGGTCTACATAGAACCCATTGGATGGGGGCGGTGTTGTCGTCTGAAAACATTAATTAAGCAAACATGAATGCCCAGGTACTCACAAGTCTTCAACAGAATCCTACTATACATGCACATTCTCAAGAAGGTAGTGGAGTTATTGCGGCAAGCCAGCTTTGACTCTTGGCTAATATCCTCGTGACACCACTTGAAAAGCATTTGTCGCACATGAGTTACTAATCACCATCACAATACTCCACCGTGGATCCTCTCGTCAACCGAGAGAGGGCCATCTGATACTCACATATCTTGGGCTTTTAGTAGTATCCTTTACTTGTCTATGAACTGTATAGGTGACCAAGTAGTCCTTTATCGCGGACGTGGCTATTGAATAGTTTCATACCCTGCAGGGTGTACTTCTTCACACACACTCAAAACTAGCTTTTACGCAAGAATTTACCTATATATACATGCCTTTGTTGTATCTTGAACCAAAACAAGGGGTTGCTTGCGAGTACATTCAAAGTACTCATTGGCTTGCCAACTGGTTGGTTTATTGGCGAGGGCATGAAAGAACATGATATGATGATGAATACTTTGGTAGCGAACATGCGAGCTAGGGCGCTTCCGGTCGGAATGCACTGTAGGGTTAAAATGGGATGGCATGGGTCCAAGTTATCGGCAAGATTTCGGTGTGATGTTATATACTCAAGACTAAACCATAATGGTCCTACTTGTGTATCTGGTATGTATGGATGTAAGACTCTTGTTATTCAGCCTATTGTGTTTGGTGAGCATTGATCTACAGGATCACGCAGTCTGCGTGCATTGATTGATCTCGACTTATGAGTCAGGGTCCCCACATAAGGTCGGTAGCTACGTCACATTGACATACTACATACACGAAACTACTTTTGCAACTCCCGGACGAGAGGACAAGAGTGGTTAATAAATCGAGGAAGGATCCATTGGTTTCAGGCCCAATGCATGGTAGTAAATGAATCTTAAATCACACACAGATCTGAGTTCTTAAGGCGGCTGACTATGAAACAACCCACCATGTACTCCTACATGGCCTCTCATCGATATCTTTACACGTCGTGTTTCAACACTTCACTCTAGTTACCAACACAACATTTCACTCCTAGTTCATCATCCCGATGAGCCAGGGACGACACAACTCTAAGCATAGCAAGCACTGGCATGGTAGGAAACACAAGTATGGCTCAATCAACTCCTACACATACTATTGGGTTTCATCTAATTCTTTATGCAATGACAGGTCATACAAAGGAAGTGGGTTCAACTACACGCCAACACACAACAGTTTGAATCACGTTGGCTTGTCGATAAACAAGAGTAGAAAGCGAGATCATGGGTTTGTATCGGAATGATCAATGGGGTGCTTGCCTAATGTGGTGGTAATGCAGTCTTGCCCTTGAGATGGATATTAAGGGGTTATCCTCGGGAGCGAACCTACCATGAAAGACACACCGAACATAATCGACACATGACGATATGCAACAATATGATGCATGCTATGACATGGCAATATGAATGTGAGTTGGCCTAATGCAAGCTAGAACAGAAAGGAATGAACTCATTTGAATCAAAGATTCAAATGTTAGCTCATTTAACATAGCCATATGTGGCGACCAGTTTTCCGGTTAATATATTCCAGAAAATGGCCGTCGTGCTCACCAGCCCCAGGATTACTGTTAGCTGATGAGGCACCAACTAGATACAGAAATTCAAGCAATATCAGAAAATATGTAGTACAAGACCATTATAGTGCATGAGTACAACGATTGGTTTCTAGTGGTTGATGGCGGAGCGGTTTTGCGGATCATTAGTGTCTATGGGACTCCATTTCCCACAGGAACAGCTGACTAGGATAACTCCTATCTTCGCGAGGCTGCTATCACCATTGCTTAGGTACCGGGGCTGTTATCGCGGCGCTCCTCTCCATGCAAGAAATCTGGCCAAGACAATAGCCAGGGACAAGCCAGTGAGTACATTGAATGTACTCGCAAACATTATGAACACGGGAATAATACAAATGATAATCGTGCACGGAAATATTCTATGATCGCATTGTTAGTCATAAAATAAAATCTCTGATGCATGCAAATAGGTTATTTATATGTAACAAGAATATAAAGAGACAGAGTAGGAAATAAAATGCACACTTCGGATGTCTGAAGCGACGTCTCGAAGTGATGGTAAAGAACAAGCATGCCTCATTCGGGCGTCTGAGCGACACCACATAAAGGGCTTATAAGGGAAATAAATAACAAGTAATGCCACAGTCGGGCGTCTGAGTGACACCACATAAAGGGCTTATAAGGTAAATAAATAACAAGTAATGCCACAGTCGGGCGTCTGAGCGACACCACATAAAGGGCTTATGAGGGAAATAAATAACAAGTAATGTCACGATCGGCGTCGGCGACACCACATAAAGGGCTTATAAAGGAAATAAATAACAAGTAATGCCACGATCGAGGCGTCTGGCGACACCACATAAAGGGCTTATAAGGGAAATAAATAACAAGTAATGCCACGATCGAATGCGGCGACACCACATAAAAGGGCTTTTAAAATAAATAATCACAATGAATATCAGGAGGTAGAACGTCCGAGGATACTCAATAATTCAAATCATATAATGGGTTAGTCCACAATAAATAATAGTCATGATCATCATAAGTCACAAGTCATGATCCCGATTGGATTTAACGGTTTCTCCTCAGAAGAGCCGACACTAAAGACCAACACTTGACCCATCGGAATGTAATCCTTAACCATGGACACGGCTATTGAATAGGTTTAATCTCTGCGAGAGGGTGTACTCTTTACCCACAAGCAGCAGTTCCTTTAGTCCATCGGGGCTAATTCCGTCTCTGACCTTTTTGTTGAAAACACACCTAACTTGCACACAGGTTTAACTCACGGTGTATGGAAATCACCCGACACATTAAGCAAAACTCTAAGTGGGAGGCTACAACCTCGGCGTAGCATGGGATCACAAAAAATTTATACATGCGCAAACTAGAGCTACCCTTGGCTGGCAAAAACACCCATGCCCCGGGTCGGATGGCATGCCTCAGGGATGCCTCCACCGTATCTTCCATCATGGCCTCTCATGCAGTGTGTGCTGGGAAATGGGTTGACAACTTATTGAACCGTACCCCGTATGGTAGGGACAAGTGGTAGTCTGAAACAAGTATGTGGGTTCTGGAACAAGACTCGGTCTCTGAATGAACTCAGGGAGGTTTAAGTATTCCCTGCATGATTAGCATATACTGAAAATAGTACATCCAACCGATAGGATCACCACTCATCATACACAGCCGTGCCATAGGACACAGTCGTCTCGGCGAGGATCTAGGGACAAGCTCGGGTCTACCCAAGGCGGAGACTTTCCGTCTTCCTTCGGTGAGCACGAAAGGCATATGAGGATGATCATTATCACAAGCATGTCTATTTCCCGACAGAAATCACTAACATGCATCCATGCAAATGATCATATCACATGAAATAACAAGTATTCGAAATGAGGTGGTGTTATAAGCGTTATTCGCGAACACATCAAAAATATTATACCGGTTCAGAATGCTTGCCTTCAAGGTGTGGAAAGTCAGTGTGCATTCCAATACTTTGAAAGTTTGCTCCTCTCTCTTCAAAATCCTATTTGAAAAATATTTTTGAATCAACACACATTTCCAAAACAGCACAAAAAAGTTGTCTGATTTTTTTTAAAATAAATCTTAAAATAAACTAGACAGAATTTTAGAGATGTAGGAAAAAGAATCAATTCATTTGGAGTTATATTTAAAAACTTATAGCCGGTCAAAGTTTAGTCAATATTCTGGTTTTTAAAATAAAACAGAAAAAGAAAAACGCTTCAAATTGAACACGTCGAACACGTACTTTGGAATTACGTTTCCACTTAAGTCAGCGTGGACTGCGAGGGGAGTCGCTGACAGTGGGTCCAGGGGGCCTACTAGTCATGTTTGACTAGTCTCCCCTCTCTCCTCTTCTCTGCCCGGCAGGCGGGACTCGTGATCGTCCGCAATGAGCAGGGGTTCCTCACGGGGCCGAGGGGCGGAGATGGATCAGCTGATCGGTGCGGAACTCCCGATGGTCGTAGGGTCGTCGGAGGTGGAGAAATCGCCCGGCTGAGCTCCGCATAGCGGAGGAAGCCCGGTGGATTTGGGGATTCGGCCATGGTGGTTCGTGAGTGCGAGATGTTGGGCGGCTCCAGTGAGGTCATGGGGAGGAGGATGGAAGCACAGGAGGGGTGCAGGGCTTTGGCATTGGCCGTATTTTGCCGGAGGCGAGGTGGCGGCCGACCTGCCGGAGTTGGGGAAGAGTGGCCCCGGCCAGCTGGGGAGGAGGCTCCTCGGCTCAGTGAGGCTCTTGATCGGCCTAGGCAGGATCGGGGGGCTTTATATAGCCCGGCGAGGTCGGTTTCCGTGGCTGCGGATAAGCTCGCCGGCGAACCGCCTTGCTGTAGCCAGGGCGTCGTGGTGGCGACAAGCGCTAGGGGACGACTTGCGGATGCGCTTGCGAAGCTCCAGGGGGAAGGTGGCGAGCGGGGAAGGCTCGGGCGGCGCCGACCTGAGCAGGGCTCTCGGGCGGCCGTGGCGGCTAGTCCTTAGCCTGCTTGGAGAGGCGGCGAGTGCAGCAGCGCGTTGCGGTGAGGAGGGCGTGTGGCGGCTGCTGCGGCGGTGGCAAACCAGGAGGCGGCGTTGGCTCGCAGCGCGTCTGCAGCCAAACGCGCCTTCTGGCGCCCGAGCACGCCGGGCGTGTTCATTGAAAAGCCAGGGTAGCCTGGCGTGCTTGAGCGGGTGGCAAATGTGAGGAGCTAGTTTAGGGTTAGCAAAGGGATCAAGGGACATGGTGGATAGGTCAGGGGCTCAAGTTCACAATATAAACTTGAAATCATGCCAAATCTGTTCATGCCCACGGGGTGTTTGACAAAATGCCAGAGGCATCTAGGCAGGTCTTGGAGTAGTCAAAAACTCCAGATAGTGGTCTCATTAGGTGAATAAAAGGGTGGTGAGGTTAGGTGGCCAGATACAGAAACTAGTTAGTGCAAGATTTGCAAAAACTCAAATCTGGACAGGAGACAAATGACATCACTTCTTGAACCAAAAATGATCCAATGGGTGCATGCTCCTGGACTTAGGGGTTTAGTAGGCTGGTCTACAAGCAGGAGAAAGAATCAAGGGCTAAAGAGCAAGCAATAATATGGATGATGTACAAACCATCATGTTGGACTAGAATGAAGATGAGGTTGATTCACTCAAAATTTTCAAATAACAACACTAGGTTTTTGCATAAAGTTGAATCATAGGCTTCTACTAACATCCCATAATTTTGGTGGAGGCTAGAAAGAAGTATTTAAATAGGTTGTAGTGCAAAAATTTCCCACTGGACCAGAGAATAAAATTGGGTGCAGAGCTCAAAATATCTAGGGAATGAACTATCTCTTTGCATAAAAGTGGTTTGGTGACATCACAAGACATCCCCAAATTTTGGTGGAATTTTTGAAAGAAATTATAAAAGGGTTGTAGTTCAAAAAGGACCATAAAACCATGGGAAACCATTTTTTTCAAGAAAATAAAGATCATGGAGATTATTATATAATTAATTCCTCTGATGAAAAGAAAGGATTTTTCTTGAGAGGATAAACAAGTCCAATAACACATTTTGAAAAGTTTTTACTAGGGGTGAAAACTCCACAACTTAGGGAAAAGAGAGACTTTGAAATCAAGATTAAATCCAGAAAAATAAAAATTTAATTTTCCTGGCAAAATTTTAATTGAACAAACAAGGTTAAAATTTTTGGGGTGTTACACCATATTAGTGCATTAACTTATTCTGCTTAAACAGCTAGGTTAACTTGTTCTGTCATGCATGAAACCATTACCAATGGATAGATTGAATTTTTCTGATCAAAATTCATATATAAAACTTTGCATTTGGAGTTACAGATTAGTCTCTATGAATTTTTGAAGTTTGCAACAATTTCTGGAATTTCCTGAATACAAATAAATCCAGAAATTAGTTATTGCGTCAGCAGTGCGTCAGGGTGACGGCAGTGGTCAACAGGGGCGTCCAGGTCAACCTGACCAGGGGGTCCCGCATGTCAGTAGTTAATTAAACTAACTAATTTTGGTTAGAACTAAACTGGGTTAATTAGCAGAGGGGCCCCCACTCAGTCAACTCAGTCAACGGGGTCAGACCCGCCGGCGTTTAGCCACCGGTGAAGCTAGACCCGGCGGCGAGAGTGCGTTTGTGCATTCCGGCGACCAAATGGGAGGCGGAGGCCATCTACGTGTAGCCGGGGACAAGCCGCGGTGTTTGGTGGCGGTGGTTGAGTTCGGGGTGACCGGAAACATCGTCGGCGACGAGCTTGGCGGTCGCCGGAGTCGGGTGAGATGGACCCGTGGCTACGGGGCACGGCAAAACGCGTGGTGAGTGCGTTGGGCTCACAGGAGTCGCGGTGAATGCGGCGGTGTGCTCGGAGTCGAGCCAACGTGGATGTGGCCACGACGGCGACGTGCGGTGGCGGTGGCGGGTGCGGCCGTGCTCGGTGCAGTCGGTACGGGGCTCGAGAGCGAGAATGAGAGGGATGGGGAGGTAGCTGGGCTCACGGCGAGTACGTCGGGAGCGGTCGGCGAGTTAGGGGCGAAGCTGATCACGGTGGCGACAACGAAGGGATCTCAGCGGTGATCGCGAAGAGGGGGTCGGTGGAGGTGTTGCGAGCGTCTGGCGCTCGGGGCTCGGTTTGCTCGATGTAGTCGGCGATGGCGAGCGAGCGGACCGCGATGGCGCAGCAGGCGGCGGAGGGCCTTGAGTTTCATGGTGGCGTGGGCGCGCGTCGGCCATGAGTGCGAAAGGGACGAGGAGAGGAGCTGGGGAGGAGAAAGGGTGTTTGTGAGCTCGGGGAGGTGGCCCGAGCCAAGAGGCGAGAGCGGCGGTCTTGAGGGAGGAGGTAGAGGCGTGAGCAGCTGCGTGGCTTGTGTGGTGCCGCCATCGAGCACTGACTGCCTGCCTGGCCAAGCCAAACAGCTCATTGGGGCAGTGGCTGGGCTGGGCCGGCAGGTGGGCTTACCGAATGGCGAGGAGTAAGCCTTTGCTTTCTGTTTTACCTTTTTCTATTATTCTGTAAGTTTGTAGACTTCAAAAATAGTTAGGCACTTCTAAAAATCCTGGAAATAATCAGAGGCTCTGTTTAGAAAATCTCCAACAGCCCACACTTATTTTCAGAATTATTTGTGCATCCAAAATATATACTAGCATTTAAATGCCCAAAAGCATAAATTACATATGATTTAATTGGTGACCTTACATTGACCTAGAAAAATGTGCACCAATTTTGCCAGAGGTTCTAACCCAAGACTAAGAGGGTGAACTTTTAGAAGGGCATTTCAGGTTCATTGAAAATATTTTTAGTAAACCTTAATTGAATTCAGGGGGGTTCTGGGGGTTCTGTCTTCCCCAATTCAAGTTTCTGATGGAAGGTAAACATGATGCAACACTCTAATGCATGGACTAGCTAGGATGTGACAACAGGACGCCGTCAGCAACGACCGGGGGCTTCTTCAACACCAGCACGGCCAGCAGCG
The DNA here is from genome assembly GCA_021605205.1 of Aegilops longissima. Taxonomy (NCBI): domain Eukaryota; kingdom Viridiplantae; phylum Streptophyta; class Magnoliopsida; order Poales; family Poaceae; genus Aegilops; species Aegilops longissima. Next base: position 274,466,859 of record CM038678.1, read on the forward strand.
TAGGGGGCTCCGCTGCCCCCATGCCGCCTGTGATAGGCATGGGCGTGAGCGTCGCCCTCCATTCCCCTGGCCGGATGCCACGCTACCATCCTCAGGATGCCACCCTGGGCCGAGCGACATGGAGCGTGGGGCACTACGGTGAGGTGTTCGGGGTGACGGCTCCGGAAGCCTATGTACCCCGCATGATGGACCAAGATGCATGCCGGAGGGCGACCCGGCTCATTCGTTGGAGAAGATTGGGGAGAAGGGGCACTAGGAGCCGAACCCTTCCAAGAATCGAAGGAGAACTACAATGATCGCACCGGCAACGGCAACTACAGGGTACCGCTAATCTCTCAGGAACAGGCTTACGCTAACCACGGGCTGCAGGTGAATCAGGTTGGAGCGTCGATCGACGACCGTGGCAGTGACAGCCTTTCCAACAAAAGAAGCTGTTGGGGGCAGCGGGAGAGCCAGGAGCAAGGCCCCTCCAGCGTCATGCGACACTGGCGACACCCCTAAGGTATGCCCTCTGCCGGGGAGGCCTCGACAACCCTTCCCGGCGGAGGGACACAGTGGTGCCGAGGGCACCCCGCTGGCGTCTTCTTTCCCTCTTTTTGTGTCGTCCTGATGACCGGTCGGCTCAAAGGAGGTCAAGGGTGGCGCAAGGCGAGGCCCTCGACTGGCGATATGAAGCAAGGCCAGTAACTGTGAAGCTCGCCGCCCGTGACACTCTCACGTAATAATGAGTTGGGGTTGTACATGCCCCGGAGTCTCAGGGGTGCCGGCCTCAGGCCCTGGGGCTCCCTCCCACGCCTAGTGGCAGCACTTAGCTCCGTGCTAGTGAGAAGACTTGAAGACCAGAAGACTAAACTAGGTGCCGGACGCGGCCTTTCGCTTTGGATCTCTCTTTCTGTAGCTTTGCTTCCTAGATCTGGATTTAAGTTGAAACCGAGTTTTTATCATTGCGCACGGGGGGTGCCTTTTATTGCTCGAGCAATTTCTTGCCTTCTGGACCTCGTTTTGTCTGGGACTCATGTCCGTCGCCTTCCCCTCACACGAGCTCCTCATGGCGGGACTGCATAAAGCGCACCGCCAAGTGTGCTAGCACTACAATGGCGCTCACCTCTTGGGGCCCCCTTAGGCAGGCTGACAGGCTCCATGAGGTTCTCGAAACTCAGCTTCTCGCGACCCAGCTCAAAGCTGGCACTGACTAAGGTAAACCATGACAGAGAATTCACTTTTGAACTCTGAGTTCACGAGGACACAAACTCACATCGCATAGGAAAGTAAAAACTGCAATTTGCTTACATGAGGGGCTCCCCCTCCCAAAATGCTCTTACAAGTTTTCCAAGGGCCACGACCGAGCTTCGTGTGCAGGATGAAACGACAGGAGAACATGGGATCAGCCAGAAATGTAGCTCGCTACATCACCTGCGGATGCGTCACTCGCGTCATCATCGTCTTCATCGACATCGTCGCCGCCCCACCAGCGACGCCCCAGACACTATCGTCAACCACGTCGCCTTTGTCTGCGGCGACCACCACACCGTCATCTTCCGAAGTGAAGGCCATGACCAACACGCCCACGTTGTCTTCAACCCAACGCGCGAGGTCATCTCGGACGACCGTGGGAGCGGGGGCGATGGCCGCGTCGAAATCAAAGTTAGAATTCGGCATTCAAAAGGTGGTGAAGACCGGGGAGAAAGCGCTCAAGCAGGCCGCCCCTTTCCTCCTGGTGGCGAGCTCTAGCAGAATCGAGCCTCGGTAGCGTCACCACCTCGATGAAGAAGATCGGATGGCTGGCATAGTCATTGGTGAGGGCGGCACCTCACGTTGCAAATATGGCCCAGCCAGCGGTGTTGGCCCTGTTTTGGAATCTGAAGCATAGGAGCATGCTCACGCTCGGCGTTAAATCGTTGGAGCACTTCCTCCGTGTTACCGTACCGCGACCTCAGCGTCATCAACCCGACTCTGAAGGGAGCACAGCTCGGCGCGGGCCAATCCGCCGTCCGCACTTGCCGTAACGGAGCGGCGGGCGTGGCCTCCAGCGGCGCCTCTCGGCCTCATCCATCACAGGCACGAGGCAGCGGCCTGCCCGCATCAACGCCCGTACCAGCGAGCCCGGCTTCCAGTCGTACCTACCCTCCAGTCAGCGCGAACCTCGGCCACCGGCGATTCACCTCCTCCTCAACTCCGGCCAGACCAGCGGTATCTTATGCTTGAGCAACAGCGTTCCCTACGTCTCCGATCGCTCGAGCTTGAGGCTCTGCGCTCCCGGCTTCGAGGCTAGCGTCTCTCAGCCTTCGGACCTCCTCATCCTCATGGCGTCCCCTCAGCGATGCAAGAGTGGCCCTACGTGCCTCCACCTGCTGCTCATGGGATGTGCTCCAAGCCTCGAGATCCCACGCGTGTTCCTCCGCAGCCTCGCCTCGGCCTTCGCATTCTCAAGGTCGCGCTGATAGCGACCGAGGTTGACGGCCACCCTCAGCTTGCGCTGCTCCTCCACCAGCCGGAGACCTTCGGCCTCAAGGCGCGAGTCAACACCCACAAGCTCTTCACCAAGTCGGCTCATCGCGCCCATCGCCTCCTGGAAGAGCTCGTGACGAACCATGCTCCACCCGCGCTTGAACTCAAACGCTCGATCCGCCTTGTCCTCCACCTCGGGGGCTGCGGGGGGTGCCAAGCGGCGCGCCACCCCCTGGCAGGGGGCTGGGGGCTGACGCCGCACCTTGCGCCAGCCCGTCCTTGCGAGAAGCCCAAGCCGACTGAGGCTCGCTGCTTGAAGAGGAACCAAAGATCAAAGACAACCAACTGTTGCCCATGAGCGAAGGAGGAGGAGCCTTGGCCCGCGCCGCCAAGCTCCGCCCGGAGACTACTGGGAGGGATGGCCAAGATCTTGGGCTCAGTCTGTGAATGGCGAGATGCTCCCGACCAGCCCAGCTCAAAGGGCAGTAGGAGGACTAAGGCAGCTCAAGGCGGATGGGGGAGTTGATGAAGGAGGAGGCCGCTTCTCGGGAGGCATAGCAGCTTCAACGGAAGGCCATGGAGGAGGCGGCGTCGGGATAAGGAGGCTACGCATGAAGCCGTGACAACAAAAGGTACTTACGTGTAAATGGCGATGTACTTCGCCGCTTCAACGGCCCGAAGATGTTGCTGCCGCTAGGGGATCCTTTCCTCTTGCGGAGCTCCTCGAAGTCCACACAAAGATGACTGAAACGCTGGACATGATGGCCGGTACGCAGCGGGGCCGAAGAAGAGCCTGAAAGGATATCTTCAGGGGTGCCCGATTGCAGCAAACTGGTTAAACCAAAGAGGAAATGGGGACGCTCTGCGCACTGGCGCCTGCCTGGCACCCGCCTGGCGTCGTTCGTCATGGCTCACGTCACGAGTGCCTCGTGAGGTTTGCCCTGCCTTGATATCTCCGCTCCTCGTGAGCCTGCCTGCCTAGGCCACTCAAGAGGAAGTCTTGCATCGTCCGCCTAGCGAGGCTTGGACCCTCGCGAAGGTCTTGGATGCCTTGTTGATGAAGAAGGGCCGTATGGCCCGCCGCTTAGCCACGCCATGGGTCGTAGGCAGGAAAGCCTGGGGACCCCCGTTCCCAGAATGCCGACAGTAGCCCCCGGGCACAAGGCGCGCTCGGGCTTGGCTTCGCGGTGAAGCCAAGGGTCAAGTTCACAGCACCGCGGGTCCCAAAAGCCTGCGGCCTCGGTCGACGCATGGCGGTTGATGGGACGTGGGCGTCTCCGCTTCCCCACGCTGCCTCGGCAACTGCTCGCCCTGACAAAGGCTGGCGCGGCAGTTCTTTCCTTCATTGCTTCTTCCTTGCCTTGCTCCAGATCCCCTTTCTCGCCCTTTGCCGCTTGCTTCCTCCAAATCTGATCCACCATTGCTCTGCTTCTGCCGCCCATGGCACCGCGCAAGGTCAAGTCTTCCTCAACGCCGGCTTGGTATGAGCCGACCCTCGAGACGCCCACCGTCACGGAGAAGAGCCTCGCCTCCTTGCGCCTACTGACAGCGGACGAAGGCAACGAGTGGGGGAAGACGGAGCTTTGGCTCGCCTTCGACGAGCCGGAGCCATAGGGAAGCACCTTCTTCCCCTTCTTCTTGAGCAGCGTCGCCGTCAGGTTGTTTCCTCCTTTCTTTGATTTCTTTTATGAGGTCCTCGACCACTACGGGCTGCATGCGTTGCACCTCCATCCCAACTCTGTCCTCCTCCTATCCATGTTCACCTACTACTGCGAGGCATACCTAGGTGTCATGTCGTCCGTGGCGCTCTTGCGCCATTTCTTCTTCCTCCATGTCACCGGCGAGCATATTACCGGATTCGCTAATTTTGTCGCCTGCAGCAAGGCCAACTCGATCTCGAGCACCGGGAAGAGGGCCGACAACATCCGATCCAAGTGGGTCATGATGGATGCACAGCGCGCCGACCCGCACCTGGAACTTCCCACAGGGGCGCCTCCTCCCAACGGGGGGTGGCCCAAGGCGGAGCTTGTAGACGAGCGGGCATCGCTGGTGCTGGGGCAGATGATGACAGATCTAAGGCCGAGCAATGCAAGGACGTCGAAGGTGATAGGGGCGATACTCCTGAGGGAGTTCTTGCTGCTGCAGGTTGCCCTGCTCGGTATTCGCCCCCTCACAGGAGCTTGACGAAAAGGAAACCAAGACCCGTGAGGCCGGGAACTTGCACGATGATTTGGGTGGGCCGCCGTCTTGCGCCTCATAGTCGGGACTACCACCGAGTACCCGCTAGCACCTTCCTTCCCTGTTCAAGCGCAGGGACTGGGAGGAATCGTCGCCTCCAGGCCGACTTTTGATGCGCGTGGGCTGGTGCAGCCCGGTGGCTGAGAAGCCCCTATGGCGCAGAACCCGGTGGAGGTGTCTTCTGGTGAGTCCCTCGGAGGGGGAGAAGAGGGGGAGGACTCGGAGAAGACCCTGGAAGAGGTGGGGGAGACTCCCCCTCTAAGCAAGGCCGAGATCCTCCGCGCCCTTCCTGATGACGCCGACGCTGATGCCCGCCAAAGGGAGGGGGAGCAACCTCCTATCCCAATGAAGAGCAGGTCGTCATTGGTGGACCGAGGTGCTGCCTCCACCCCAACACCTCCTGGGGTTGGATCCGGCTCTACCTCCTCTACGCCCGGCGCCACCGGTATCAGAACTCCTGCCCCTCAGGTCCCGCAGCTGTCAGGCCTCAAGATTCTCAAGCGGTCGGTGGAATACGTCACAGTGGATCGGTAAGTGTCCTGGGCTTCACTCTGTCCTTGGTCATGCTCGTTGTTTCCTGATGTTTGCTCCTGGTTGATCAGGCTTACACCTTCGGCGAAGAAGAGGAAGAAGGATTCGGCGGCCGTGCCTCCCTCCGCAGGGAAAGGACGCAACAGCGCCCGTGTCTCCCCAGCTCGGTCGTCCTCGCAAGGCCAAGAGGAGCCACGCCGCGTGGAGTTAGACCCCATGGCCCCCTGGCTCCGGAGGTGCCGGTACTTGGCGCGACTGACAAGGTCCTAGCTGCTTCGGAACCCGCGGTCTCCCAAGCCCTGGTAACGACGTCGTTTCCTCCTTCCGCTGCATCTCCACTTCCTAGTCCTTCTTCTCCTACTGCCATCTTGGAGCGTGCCATCTCGGAAATGACCCAGCTGCGGGCGGATCTCCTGAGCGTGGACCCGCGCTTGGTGGCCGGGCATCTGGAACTAGCCTCTGGCTAGCTTCTCTCTGATCTGGCAATTCGTGCGGTGCTGGGCCAAGCTGCTGCGGCTTCTGAGAATGACAAGCAAGGCGCCGCCAGCGCTGCAGCCGATCGTGAGGCAGCGCTGAAGGACGCCAAGGCCACCCGTGACCGCTGCCAAGAGCTGGAGGGCAAGTTGCAGAGCCTGCACGACAAGCACGCTGGAGAGGTGCGCTGCCGCCAGGAGAAGGAGGAGATGAAGGCCCGGGAGGAAGCCGTCAAGAATCGAGATGCTGAACTGGTGGAGCTGTGGAAGAAGCAGGCGGACGAGCGCAACCGGTTGGAGGAGGTGGAGCGGAAGATGAGGACGAGGGAGGCCGATCTTGACGACAAGGTGCGAGTCCTGGCGGAAGATCGCGTGGCCTTCGCCGATCTCGAGAGGAGATCACGCGAGGCGTTGAGGACACTCTACGAGCGCGGCCTGGAGAAGCCTCTGGACACCGACGAGGACGGCCCCGCCCAGCTTCTTCCAATCATGGTGAAGGCGCTTGAGGAGGTCGTCGACGGCCTCGCTCCCATGGCAGAGGCAGAAGCTCGCGTCCTGTCTTCAGCTGCACTGACTCGGGTCTTCAGCCATCTGCACCACAATGACCCCAATGCTCGCCTTGACGAGCTGCTAGAGCCGATGGCTGAAGATCAATACGAGGCAGCTGTCGCAGCTGTGTAGGATCAAGTGGGGCCTTGCTGAGAAGGTTCCGTGGCTTTGTCTCCGCTCCTCTGTCCGGCATCGTCGACCTTGTGGCTAGTGGTGAAGACAAAGCCAATTACGAGTGAGTGCCTTCCGCAGGCGTTGGCGACGCCTGGAGGTGACCCGCGGCAAATTCTCATGTTCCGTTCCCGTGACATGTAACCGGCCTCGTGGAGGCGTTTAGACTTTTATTTGGTATTGTGAGGACAATATGCTTGTAATATTTGCTTCGAGATTTTACGATTTCCTTCCTATTTGCTTTGCGTCGTGATCGCAGAGCGAGCCCGGCCTTGTATACCTCAACCGCCATTGGGCGGCCAGGAGACCGGGACGGACCAAGGGTGAGGCTACATGACCAGATTAGGCTCTGAGTCGCGATGCTCAGGAGTCCCCTCGATCTTGCAAACAACATATAGGGAGAGTTCGCTGGGATAGATTATTGTTCTACGTCGGCAAAGCCCAGCCCCGCGCAAACCCCAACCGCCATTGGTCCGGCCCAGGGACCAGGGCGGACCAAGGAGTGAGGCTCGTGACCAGTTAGGCTCACGAGTCGCGATGCTCGGGGAGTCCCCTTAACGATGCAAACAATCCCGTACCTGCCCTGCCAAGGCCTCGGGAGGCGGCGTGATGCCCAGGTCCGGAGGACCTGGTTGGAGTGGCGTCTTGGCTTGGGCATGACCCGTGCAGCCCGTGCCCAACCCCATGTCGGCTTTCCCTAGGGGAGGCGTTGCGGTAAGGCTGGGCGCTGAGTTACAGGCTCCTGGCGTGGGCACGACAGGTGGGTCGCCCTCGATTATTTATCCTGGCCTTGAGCATAGTGCTTCCACTTGTGCAGGCATAGCCGCTCTCGGCAGATGTCGTCGGCCGGTAGCGGAGCATGGTGCTTCCGCAGGCGTGGGATGGGGGCCCCTCCGGGAAGCCCCAGGCGTGTCAGCCCGCATACGACACGTGGCTTGCGGCGGCAGGGCTGTGAGGTGTGTGGGCACTTTCGTGAGCCAGCGCGGGACTCACGAGGCCCTACCTCAAGCATGGCTGCGCCTGGTCTTGAGTCTTGGTGATCAGATGTTCCTGCAAAGGCGGTTAGATGCAAGCACTTCTCGTCCTCAATTCCGGCCCTCGGCGAGCTCAGCCGCGGCTGGTATGCCAGGTCGCGATCTGTGGTCAAGGCCAGTGGGTGAGGCTGGAGAGCGATGGAAGCTCTGAGTCGTGATGCTCAGGGAGCCCCCTTAACGATGCAAGCGGATTGCATAGGGTGAACAGGCCCGCGGCTGGCTGAAATCGAGCAGGAGATAGCTATTCACAGGTTAAGAATAAAGGGCAGATTGACTTGGATAAATGCAGGAAGATACATGCCACTTGGTCTGGCCCGAGAGGCTTGGGGATGATGCAGCCCGAGGGGCGCCCCCAGCAAGGTAAGCTAAAGACTTAAGCAAAGGGATACATGCCACAGGGACGGACCCGTGTGGCCAGGGAAGAATGCAGCCCGAGGGGCGCTCCCAGCTTAAACAAACTTGAAAGATGTCACCTAGTTCTGTAGACGAAGTAGAGTTGGTGTATCTGAAGCCACGCATTGAAGGGGTGACTCCTCATGAGCCACCGGGACCCCGAGCCTCGGGGCTCTGGGGGATCAGGAGGTTCCGTGAAGAGCGTACCCATCTCCTCTGAGCAGCGCAGATCTGGCCTCTGAGGCGCCGGGACCTGCGCAAGTTCTGCGTTGATGGGCGGCGCACGCGGCAAGCGAAGGGCATGCGAACGTAGCTGTGTGGTGGGGCCTCACAGCAGCCCGCACGTGATGGCCAGAAGCGCTCCTGAGATGCGGCCCTGTTGAGCCTTGGGTCATCGACGCAGAGACGCAGCCCGGCATCCTCGCCCGGATGGGGTGCTGTGCCCTGTGTGCGGCTGTGGCCGCGCATGGCTCTTGCTTCCTGCAATTCTTGGGTGATCTTGGTGCTGAACTCCTGGATGGTGGGCACTCCTTGCCCTGTGTTCTCTTGAGGGAAACATGCCGCGAAGCACGCCTCCAAGTGGTGCCCAATTGCCTCCCTCGTGAGGTTGGCAAGGTCTGAGGCCCTCCAGAAGAGAGCCCCTGATCCCTGCCTGAGGAGGGCACCGGGCGCGCTTTCCTATGCGATGGAGGGAGGTGCCCCTAGAACAGGCGCTGATCCTGACGAGGCTCCTGACGCGACACCATCTCCTTGGGGTCCTGCGCGGCACGGCAAATTCTTCTCGGGGATGGTCTCCGGAGGGCCTTCACTTCTACTGTCGGGGTCGTCGATTGCTGCGGCTTGAAAGGCGCGCTCAAGAGAGCACACCGCATCCCTCTCTTCACACGGGAACGTGATGATTCCTCCGCTTCCCGGCGTCTTGAGAACGTTGTAGCCGTGATGAATGACTGCCATGAACTTGGCCAGGGCTGGATACCCAACGATGGCGTTGTACGGCAGGCGGATGTGTGCGATGTCGAAGTCGATGAGCTCGGTGCGGTAGTTGTCTCGCTTGCCGAAGGTGACAGGCAAGTGGACTTGCCCTATTGGTGTGGTGGAACCATCAGTCACTCCTGAGAAAGCTTTGGTTGGCTGGAGCTGCTCATAGGGCACTTAAAGGTTGTCGAACGTGTCAACGGATAGGACGTTGAGCCCTGCGCCGCCGTCGATGAGAGTCTTGGTAACTTGCACATTGCTGATGACTGGGGAGCACAGCATAGGGAGTGCGCCAGCGTTGGCTGCGCACTTGAGCTGGTCTGCCGAGTTCAAGGTGATGGCACATTGGGACCACCTTAGTGGGCGCGTGGCCTCGAGCTTAGGGAGCGCGACGTTCACCTCGCGAGCGAACTGTTTGAAGATGCGCTGAGAGGGTGGGGCTTGTGCACCGCCCAAGATGCAAGCGATTGCACGTGGCTCCCGGAAGCCCGCAGCCCCCTCGTCCTGGTGGTGGTCATTGTTCCTTCTTGGTGGCGGTAGCGGGGGAAGACCGGTGTTATCCTGGGGGTGATCCTCATGAGGCGGGTCCCTCCAGGCGCCCTCGCGAGGTTGGTCGTGCCAGCGATCCTCGTGAGGCCGGTCGCGCCACTCCTGGAGCGGGCCACGGTCGTCCCAGCGTCCGCCTCCACGTCCTCCTCCGCGGCCTTTGCCCCGATCATTGCACTCGGGGCGTCGACCGTAGCGTCCTTCTCGTATGGCCCTAAGCTCTTGGCAGTCGCTGGTGTTGTGGGTGTTCAGGTTGTAGAAGGCGTAGAACGGTCAGCCGTTCTTGGACGACTCAGGCCGATCTCTACCTCCTTGCGCTTCATGTCCTTGGCCTTGGACTTATTTTCTTCCGCTCCTGCAGCTGGCAGCTCGAGGAGAGAGAGACGCCCTTCCTCAGCTCTAACGCACTTGGTCGCTAGGTTGAACAGCTCCTAAGAGGTGCAGAGCTCCTCGTGGATAGCCAACTCTTCCTTCATCTTGACATCACAGACGCCGTTGAAGAACGGGGAGATGATGGCCTCGTCCGTGACCTTGGGGATATTGAGGCGGGTGTTGTTGAAGCGCTGGATGTACTTATGGAGGGTTTCTCCTGGCTGTTGGTTGATGGGGCACAGGTCACCCGTGGCCAGTGGGCGGTCGTGAGTGCCTGGAAGTTGGCGACGAAGCGGTCGCGCATCTCATCCCAGGAGGAGACCGAGCCGTGCTACAGGTTCAGGAACCAAGAGCGGGCCCGATCCTTGAGAGCCATGGGAAACCAGTTCGCCATGACTTTTTCGTCGCCCTTGGCCGCTTTGATGCTCATCTCGTAGAGCTGCAGGAACTCCGCGGGGTCCGCGGTGCCGTCGTAGCGAGGAGGCATGTCTGGCTTGAACTTGCCTAACCAGGCGACGCTACGCAGCTTGGAGGTGAAGGCGCGGTAGCCGGCTGTGGTTGTCGGGGCCCGCTTCGGGGGTGGAGCTTGGTCTTGACGGGGTTCGTGCTGCGCTGCTGCGGGCGGTGCATGGTCTTGACGAGGTAGCGCGGGGAGCGCCGACGCAGCTTCTCACGGCCGCGGGATTTCTTGGCAGCTTCTTTCTTCGCGCGTGTGCGCCGGGCGCGGTGGATCACGCCGCAGAGGTGTGCCCCTTGGTGCCAAGGCACCGTCTCGGGGGTGAGGTGGTGGAGGCATGCCATGAGCCCCGTCGCCCGTGGCTGGTTGAGGAGGCACAGAGTTGGACGGCGCTGGAGAGCCCCCTGCGGTGCGAGTGAGCTCGGCGACGCGGTAGAGCCACTCCTCGTAGATGTCATCGACAGGGCGGTAGCGCAGGAGCTCGTTCGCCGCGATGATCGCGGCTCGTGCCACCATGGGAGCACGGTGCGCGCGGGACGAAGAGCCGGCAGGGGTGAGCGATAGAGTAGCGGTACAGCCACCTTGCCGCACCGAAGGATGCAGCAAGGACGCCTGCTGCTCGTTCCCCGCAGGGCCGGTGGCGGCGTTGGCGACGGGAGACCGAGAGCGACGAGGTGGCCCGCCTACAGGAGCCGTCTGAGCGAGGCAGGCGGAGAGGGAAGCCCGATGCTCAGCTCGAGCACGCGAGCGTCCGCCATGGAAACGACGGAGCGACGGAGCAATGAACCGATGGAAGGGAAACCACGGCGCACCCCTACCTGGCGTGCCAAATGTCGGATGTGGGGTTCCGGCAAACCCTTAAGGTTCGAACACTGGGGTGCGCGCGAAGTCTTTTCCTCCTACCGATCTACGCTCTAGCTCACTAAGATCTTGCGGACGAACTTGACGAACTCACAACACAGAAAAGAGACACGGGGTTTATACTAGTTCGGGCCACCGTTATGGTGTAATACCCTACTCCAGTGTGGTGGTGGTGGATTGCCTCTTGGGCTGATGATGAACAGTACAAGAGAAGAACAGCCTCGCGGGGCCCAAAAGCCTCCGGCCTCGGTCGGCGCGTGGCGGTTGATTGGACGTGGGCGTCTCCTCTTCCCCATGCTGCCTTTGAATCCGCCCGGCTATGCGGCCCCGGCGGCCTACACAGTTATTCTTCCGCCTCTTGCACCTTGCTTCCCCAATTCCTGTGCTTCCTTGCGGCTCTGCTTCTCTTCCCCATTCTGACTCGTGCTCCACCTGCTCCATAGCCATGGCGCCCAAACAAGCTGAGAAGGGGAAGAGTCCTTTGCCTCTTTCGGCCGCGCCTCCGCTCTTCGCGCCTGTGCTCGGCCGGTCTCGGGTGCTTAACGACGAAGCCATGGACAAGGTGCGCCCGATGCTTGCCTCTAGCTTCAATGAGTGGGTGGAGACGGTGGCTTGGCCCGCGTCTCGCGCTCGCACGGTCCAGACGACCACCGAGATCCCAATCTTCATAGATGCCCTCTGGGCAGGCCTGATTCCACCCTTCTCCGCCTTCTTCAATGCTGCATCTCGATCCTCAATCCGTGACACTACTTGCCGTCTTCGCCTTCGTGTGCGAAGCCATGGTGGGCATCGATCCTTCGGTGGCTCTCTTCCGCCACTTCTTCTCGTTGCATCTGGCCGATCCTCAGCAGTGCTCGAGGTGCATGAGCTTCCAGGCTGTGGCTGCGACAGCATGCGAGGGGATCAATTTCGAGCTTCCTCCATCCACGGATGACTACCGGATACGATGGGTGTTTGTTGATGCTGGTGTGCTCAGTCCTCTGCTTCAGGCTCCATCGGGGCCCACTGTTCCTAACCCCGGCTGGAGCCATCAGTGGCTCGCGAGCCCCGTCCTTGCTCGTGTATGGGTCAGGTTGAAGTTGTTGTAGGATCGCGCCGTGACTGCGCTGATGGTGGTGAAGGAATTCTTCCAGCGTCGGGTTGCTCCGCTTTAGCGCCATTCTCACCCAATGTGGACCTTGCTTAGCAGCCAGGATCACATGAGGTTTCAGGAGTCCGGGCTCCTCCTTGGGATGCGGCGAACAGTGCTTAGGGTCATGATGGGTGTCTCTCTGCAGGCCGAACTACCCAGGAATATCTACCTGCTGTACCGCTGCAAGAATAAGGATGAGTTTGTGAAGGACATGCCTCTCTTCGATGAATAGGGGCCGCGGCCAATCAGCCTAGAGGGGCCTCATGAGAACCCCGTCATCATGGTCCCCTTACTTGCCCCTGATGCTAAGCTCGCCCCAAGTGACGGAGCAGGTGGGCGAGCTCAAGCGGAGACTGGCGGCTCGAATGCTGAGGAGCACGCGCCGAGTGGTGACCCTGTGGCATCATCCTCATGAGCTTGCCACCCCTCTCCTGGGGCGTTGGTTGCTGAGGAGACGTTGCCTGCGGCTCTTGAGGCCAAGGCTCCGGGAGCCTCGGGAGGTCGTAGCGAAATGGTGCCCGGCTGTTCACCGCAATTGAGCACCACTGAAGACATTCTCCCGAGTTCTTCTTCGGTCCCGTTGCGCACCGGCCATCATGTACAGCGTTACAGTCGTCTTTGTCTGGACTTCGAGGAGCTCCGCAAGAGGAAAGGATCCCCCAACGGCAGCAACATCTTTGGAGTGCTGAAGCGGAGGAAGTACATCGCCATTGACATGTAAGTATCGCCCAGTTGTGGCTTTCCATGTGCTGCTTTCTTCTTCTCACGCTAGTCTTTCAGGGCTCCTTCCACTGAGGCTGCTGGATCTCCCGAGAAACGGCCTCCTTCTTACTTAACTATCCCGCCAGCCTTGAGCGCTCCGAGTCCTGCCCCTGGGGCAGAGTTGGTTGAAGGGGCGCTCATGCCTTCCTAGCATTCTGATCCTGTGGCCTCATCACTCCTCCCCATTGGCCTGACTTGGAGCTTGGCACGCGTGCCCAAGAATCCTCCGCTGATCTTTGGCGGTAACTTGTTGGCTTCGATCCTCGGCTCCTCCTCGAGAAGCAAGCCCCATCAGGCTGGGGCTTCTCGCGAAGACGGGCTGGTGTCGGGTGCACCGCCATCCCCCGGCCTCCTGCCGAGGGGTGGCGCGCCTTGTGGCGCCCCGCCTGCAGCCCCCGAGGCGGAGGACGAAGAAGGCCGGGCGTTCGACCTTGAGCGCGGGCGGAGCATGGTATTCCATGAGCTCTTTCAGGAGGCGATGATTGCGATGGGCCGGCTTGGTGAAGAGCTCGCGAGTGTTGATTCGCGTCTTGAGGCTGAAGGTCTCCGGCTAGCAGAGGAGCGGCGCAAGCTGAAGGTGGCCATCAACCTCGGCCGTTACCAGCGTGACCTTGAGAACGCGAAGGCTGAGGCGTCTCTCAAGATTTCCTACAAAGCCCGCTCTCGAGCCTTGGAGGAGGCTCGCGAGGCTGACCGCCTCCGCAAGGCTGCGGAGAAGCGCGCGTGGGAACTCCAGGCCTGGAGCGCGTCTCTTGAGCAGCAGGTGGTGGCGCGAAGGGCTGCTCTTGCATCGCTGAGGGGGATGCCTGCGGAGGAAGAGGGGGTCCGGAAGCATGAGGAGGCGCTGGACCTGGAGGCCATGGAGCGTAGCCGCGAGCTCGAGCAACTAGACATGAGGGAGTGTCAAGTTGCCCAAGCAGAAGATGTCGTCGGGGCTCGCGAGGCTGGAGTTGAGGAGGAGGTGAACCGCCGGGTGGCCGAGTGTCGGATGTGGGGTTACGGCAAACCCTTAAGGTTCGAACACTGGGGTGCGCCCGAAGTCTTTCCCCCTACCGATCTACGCTCTAGCTCACTAAGGTCATGTGGACGAATTTGACGAACTCACAACACAGAAAGAGACACGGGGTTTATACTTGTTCGGGGCTCCGTTGTGGTGTAATACCCTACTCCAGTGTTGTCGGGGATATACCCCGCGGTGTAAACCGGCCGGATATTAACCCGGCCGGACTTGGCGGTTTATTTGAGGTCCCGCTGGCACTTGGCGATATTCATCTGGTGACCCACCCAGACCTGTCAATTTACCAGATGACCCGCCAGGACGTTGTAACTCACTGGTGACCCGGCGGACGGGTCAGAGGAGCGACAAGACCCGGTGGCCAGTCTGGGGGTTCATGAAGGCCGGTTCAACTATTGTGGGCCGGTTTAAGAGGAAAGGCATGAGGAATATTTATCTTACAAGGAGTTAAGACCAGGACTTGTATCCGGTTTGCATTAGAGATAGAATAGTCCTAATCCTAATAGGACTCCACATATAACCCGCCCCTTCAACATATATAAGGAGGGGCAGGGCTCCCCAAAGAGGGACAAGCTACAAGGAAGAAGAAACAATCTTAGGGCTAGACACAAAGAGGAGAGCTGGTTTACGGCGACTCCCTCGTGATGATAATGAGACCTAGCCTCAAACAGCATGTAGGGTTTTTACCGGATGATGTTTCACTGGGCCAAGCTGTCTAAATCCCTGTCTTGTGTTGCGTCTCTCGATTCCGCTCAACCCCTCTCAAGCTACCACATAGATCGCTGGCCTCACGACTAAGTCCCCGACACTAAGGACATCTGCGTGACAATTCCACGACATTGGCGCCCACCGTGGGGCTTGCGACGGTGGTGTCGAGTTCTTGGAGGCGCTATCCTAGGGATCGATAAGCCCGCTCGCTCAATGAAAAAGTTCCGCCGGTTCATCGGAGAGTTCCGGCCGCTTGCTGAAAAAGTTCCGTCGGAGCTCAACGAAAGGTTCCGCGGTTCATCGGAAAGTTCCGGCCGGATTATTGAAAAGTTCAGACCGTCTCGACGAAAGGTTCTGT
The DNA here is from genome assembly GCA_021605205.1 of Aegilops longissima. NCBI lineage: Eukaryota > Viridiplantae > Streptophyta > Magnoliopsida > Poales > Poaceae > Aegilops > Aegilops longissima. Next base: position 274,481,882 of record CM038678.1, read on the forward strand.
CTGAATCATCAAAGAGTTCCGATCGCCTTGATGAAAAGTTCAGTCCGAATCACCGAAGGGTTCCAACCGCATCGCCGAAAGGTCATGTCCGAGTCGTCAAAGAGTTCCGATTTAGGCTACAGAAAAGTTCAGGATTATCAAATACTTCCGGATTATCAAGAACTTTCGGTTCAAAGGTTCCGGATTATCAAGAGGCTCCGATTCAAAGGTTCCGGATTATCAAGAGGTTTCGATTCAAAGGTTCCGGATTATCAAGATGTTCCGATTCAAAGGTTCCGGATTATCAAAAGTTCCGGCCGGATTATCAAGAGGTTCCGGTTCAAAAGTTCTGGATTATCAAAGGTTCCGGCCGGATTATCAAGAAGTTCTGGTTCCAGAAATTCCAGCTTAAAAAGTATCAGCCGGGTTATATGGAGAGCTCAGGCACTAGAAGACACAGAACCAATCAACTCTTTTGTCAAAAACAAAAGCAGCACTATGCATTATCCAGCGCCAGCATCCGGCTAAATATACCAGGTGCTATCCTTTTTACGTATTTTACCAGTACATGTTAATTCATCCGACAACAATTACTCTGGCCTGTAATATCTTTGCGTAGGGCAACTATTAAAAGAAAAAAAAGGGTGGTGTTATACCACGGATGCACGTTCGGCTGTATCGTGCGGCTTCACGGACAGGTGTCACGGTCGGTTTATGCCACCGCACCGGCTGACTCCGCCCGTCCGCACCACCATTAACGCCACAGACGACTTCGCCGTCCGCTTCGCGCCGGTTCACGCGCCGCTTACAGCGCCGAGGACAAATTGCTCGCCACACCGCTTACAACATCGGGCCAACTCATCTGCTCGCTCCTATAGTTAACTCGGCCGTGATTAATCTTAGCATCACTGTGGTGATCATCAACTCCATGGCAGATAATTTCCGCCCACACATCGGTGATATCCATCTAAAAATATATTTTATTAACACATATTATTTTTGTCAAAGAACAGTTTACCTTTGCCTTGGTCTGCAATATTGTTTATGCAGAACAATTGTTCACTTCAAAAGCTATGGCTCTGTCATGGATGTATAAACTCGCGCCACCATTATGAATGCGCTAGTATCTTACCATGCCATCAAGCTCGATGAATATATATGCAAACCGCCATTTTGCAGACCGGTTTACATCGATATGACGTGGCTAATTCGTCCGTCCACGCAGGTTTACAACGCCGCGGCCGACTCATCTGTCTGTGCCGCCTCTGATACGACGGACTTCTTTACCATCCATCTCTCGCGATCTGGTCTACATCAACACACTGGGCCGCACCTGTCCACATGAGCTGTTTATTGAGTATGAGCAAGTCACAGCTTGGGTAGCCCAGTTTTATTTCAACAAGATGGAGGAAAATTATCATATACTATCAACCGCCGCCCGCACTGGATGGCTTAATGGGCAGGCGCACAAGTCACCATGTAACGCCCTCGATGCGGCTATATCTCCCACGTGTCGAAGCACGACTTAGAGGCATAACCGCATTGAAAGCAATGTCGCAAGTGAGGTAATCTTCACACAACCCATGTAATACATAAGGGAAAGAGATACATAGTTGGCTTACAGTCGCCACTTCACACAATACATAAATAAACATCCATCATCCAGAATACACTCAAGGTCCGACTACGGAACCAAAATAAAAGAAGACTACCCCAAATGCTACACAGATCCCCGATCGTCCCAACTGGGCTCCACTACTGATCATCAGGAAAAGACACATAGTAACGACCACGTTCCTCGTCGAACTCCCACTTGAGCTCGGTTGCGTCACCTGACCGCATCGTCGGCACTGCAACTGTTTTGGTAGAATCTGTGAGTCATGGGGACTCAGCAATCTCACACCGCGAGATCAAGACTATTTAAGCTTATAGGAAGGACAGAGTTGTGAGGTGGAGCTGCAGCAGCGACTAGCATATATGGTGGCTACATTCGCAAAAGAGAGCGAGAAGAGAAGCAAGGCACGGTCGTGAAGCTAGTAGCGATCAAGAGGTGATCTGAAACTACTTCGTCAAACATAACTCCAACACCGTGTTCACTTCCGGACTCACGAGAAGAGACCATCACGGTTACACAAGCGGTTGATGTGTATTAATTAAGGTCAACCGGGTTTTCTACAACGGACATTAACAAATTCCCATCTGCCTCATAACCGCGGGCACGGCTTGCGAAGATAATACCCTGCAGGGTGTCCCAACTTAGCCCATTATAAGCTCTCACGGTCAACGAAGGATATTCCTTCTACCGAAGACCCGATCAGTCTCGGAATCCCGGACTACAAGACATTTCGACAATGGTAAAACAAGACCAGCAAAGCCGCCCGATTGTGCCGACAAATCCCGATAGGAGCTGCACATAGCTCGTTCTCAGGGCACACCGGATGAGCAGTACGTACGGCAACCGAGGATACCCCAAGTTGCCTCAGGGCGGCACCGCAAGTGGCTCTAGTTTGGACCAACGCTCAGAGGAGCATTGGCCCGGGGGGTTAAATAAAGATGACCCTCGGGCTCGTGAAAACCTGGGGGAAAAAGGCTTAGGTGGCGAATGGTAATACCAAAGTTGGGCCTTGCTGGAAGAGTCTTATTCAAAGCAAACTATCAAGGGGGTCCCATAAATCACCCAACCGTGTAAAGAACGCGAAATCAAGGAACATAACACCGGTATGACAGAAACTAGGGTGGCAAGAGTGGAACAGAACACCAGGCATAAGGTCGAGCCTTCCACCCTTTACCAAGTATATAGATGCATTAATTAAACAATAGATATTGTGATATCCCAACAAGTAAACATGTTCCAACAAGGAACAACATCTCCATGTTCCAACAAGGAACAAACTTCATCTTCACCTGCAACTAGCAACGCTATAAGAGGGGCTGAGCAAAGCGGTAACATAGCCAAACAACGGTTTGCTAGGAAAGGATGGTTAGGGGCTTGACATGGCAATGTGGGAGGCATGATAAGCAAGTGATAGGAATCGTAGCATAGGCATAGCAAAAGAGCGAGCATCTAGCAAGCAAAGATAGAAGTGATTTCGAGGGTATGGTCATCTTGCCTGCAAGGTTCTCAGAGTTGTCGAAAGCTTGATCCTCGTAAGCGTTCTCAACAGGTTCCTCATTCACGTACTTGTCTCCCGGCTCTACCCAAGGAAGAACACAAACAAAGGAACCACAATAAATCACGGGCGATGCACAAACAACATGATGCGATACATGGCATGATATGCGAGATGTGAGATGCAATGCATATGCGTGCTCCGGAAGGAAAATGATGAACCAGGCATCAACTTGGAAAACCAAGTATGCGGCTGGAAAGGTGAGATGATTTCGGTTGAAATCGATATAAAGATCACCGGAATCGGATGCACGGTTTGCAAATGACAAGCAAAACAAGAATGGCACAAATCTGCCATTAACAGCATGATACCACATAGCAAGCAACAAGAAATTAAGCTACTGCACCCAAACGTACCAACAAAGCATATGGCAGTGATCTACTCAAGATGCTTGACAAAAGATGAACAACGAGCTACGGCTAAATCACACCATAACAGGTCCAAACAAGCATGGCAAAAGTGCAAAATATATCAGCTTCACAGACTTAGTGAAAATACTGAACATGGCAGAATCAGCATCAGGAAGCAATGTTCAGAGCAAGCAAACTACATGCTACAGGAACTTATAATAGCAAAACAAGGAATGGGATGAATCTACTCAAAGCATAGAATAAAAGTCCCTTACTGACCATGAGCCAAAAGGGATCAGAAAATGTAATAGCACCCATGTCAATATAGCAAGTTTCGTTAACTGATTCAGCAAACAGGGCATGACATTGACAGAATTATGTAGGCATCTTCGCGAGCTCGATGCACTCAGTACAGAGCATTACATGATAAACTAAGCATACATCCATCAAGAATACATGGCATAGAAGCTATACATGGCAAGAACAACATCATAGCATACACGGATCAACTACAACAACCTTGGCAAAATTGAATAACATGTAAACAATCTGCCAGGAAACATTTTATAGCAAAAGTAGAGCTCGATTGACTCAAGCTATGGCACTCCATAATTGCAAACAAGGACATGGATGGATAGAGCATAACCGTATGTTCAAAACATCCTTACTGAAGTATCTCAAAATAAGCATGGTTCTCTCTGTAGCATCAGGTTTACATGGCATAAAAATATCAGCAAAACAGGGGCTGAAATCAGCAACATCATGAAGCCTAGTTTGCATGCTTGTGCTAGTCACCAAAGAGATCACAAAAATACATGGCATACACTCCTGTAAATATGGCATGGCATATTACAAAATACATGTAGGACTCAAGTTCATAGGATAGACACATCAATCATGGCAAAAATGACAAAAGTGCATGTTCTGATAAGAATCTGAAACTAACATCACATAGCCCTCTTCTAACAGCATTTCGGGCATCAAGATGAGCTCAAATGAAAATGAGGCAATGAGAGGAAATGATGTACTCATCGAGGCGAACAAAGCGGTATGCTACACGCCCAAAACGGAGCCACGGGTGCAGAGTTATGGCATGATTAAAATGCAACAAAATTATCACAGATAAATGACTTAGACGAAAATCAGGGGGGAGAAGTCAACCGAGATCGGATCCGGGCGCGGACTTCGAGGCAGGCCGGAGCCTCGCCGGAGTTGGAGCCGGAGGGGAGGAAGACGGCCGGGGGAGGCGCGGGCCGACCGGATCTCGCGGATCGCGGCCGGCGGAGGCGGGAGGCGACGGGAGGCGCCGGGCAGGGCGGCCGCGGAGGCGCGGGCGGGCGCGCGGGCGGGAGCCTCAGGCGGCGGCGACGGGCGGCGACGGTGAGCGGGCGGCGGCCCGCGGCGGTTTCGGGCGGCGGGCGGCATGGGCCGGAGGCCCCTGCACGGGCCTCGCGGGCCCAGCGGGTCGGCGGCGGCGGGCGCGGGCTGCCCGTGGCGGCCGTGAGTGGTGGCGGCGGCGGCGGACACGTCGCCCGGTCCGACGGTGTCCGGCGCATGGAGAGGAGCGGGCTAGGGTTAGGGTAGGAAATGATCCGGGATTTCGGGGGAGGGGGGTGTTTTTATAGGTAGAAGGAGCTAGGAAGCTCCAAATGAGGTGCGGTTTTTGCCCACACGATCGTGATCGAACGGCGATGGACCTGGAAGTGACTTAGATGGGTTATTGGGCTGTTTTGTAGGGGTGTTGGACTGCAACCCAAAAGAGGCCTTTGCGGTTATGCGGTTAACCGTTGGAGTATCAAACGAGCTCCAAATGACTCGAAACTTGACAGGTGGTCTACCGGTGGTGTACCAAGGCCACTTGGCAAGCCTCGGTCCATTCCGAGAAAGTTTAGTACCCGCTCACGGAAAAATGTAAAAGGGGACGCCGGGGGACATAGGAGTGCCGGATTGCAAAACGGACAACGGGGAAAAAGCTTTGAATCATGAGACGAACACGTATGCAAATGAGATGCACATGATGACATGATATGAAATGCATGACATAAACAAAATGCAAAACGAAAGACAAAAACCCAACCACGGAGGGAATATCATATCACAATGCCGAAAATGGCAAGAGTTGGAGTTACAAATATGGAAAGTTACATCCGGGGTGTTAACGCCACCACTACAGTTTGGTTAACTTCAAATCACCAGTTGGAAGGAGCCATTGGCCGAGTTGCTGACACGGCTCATACGGGATCATTCATAACCCGCCGCAGTTACATCAATCTTCTGTGGATTCACATCGGGCTATCAACACCGGTTATATACAACTTAGGCCGGTTTATATCACGGTCACATATGAAGAGTCTCAAGCCAACTCCTCGAGTCACCTTTGAAACTCGGGGGCTACGATGACATGACTCGGCAAATCTTGCCAGTTTCAGCAAAATTAAGAACCCTAGGGCGATGGAGGAAAGATAACCCGTCACGAGGCTCTGTTATATTGATAAAACTTAAAGGCCGTCGAAAATTTCCGCTTAGAAAGTATATGACATTTACAAAATCCGGACTCAATGAAGAGGTCCCGGTCATCGAAAGGATTCGGTTTGAAATCCTGCTCAAGGAAGTCAGTCTCACTTAAGCTCTCAAATATCCGGTTACAATCCGTTCAAGGAAATCTGTTCTCCGCAAAGCTCAAGCTCTAAAATCCGGTTTAAAAATGTCCGTTCAAAAGGAATTAGCTTCTCGCAAGTTCGAGTTTAAAGGCCATCAAAAATTTCCGCTGAAAATAAAAATTCCGGTTTAAAATCCGGTTCAAGGGAAAGATGTCTCCCACAAAGCTTTGAAGCCCTCGATATCCGGTTCAAAATCCCGGTTCAAGAAGGATTTATCTCTTACAATAAGTTAAAAGGTGCCAAAGAGGACCTGCTGCCATGATGCGCGGTTCAAACATGGGTATCATGCCTTATTGGCTTATCATATTATTGATCACTTGGGGGCTTGGTCGTATCTGAACCATAGCTACACCTCTTGATCGGCTCAATGCCACAACATCACTTGGGGGCTTTGGTCGTATCCGAACCATAGTCACACCTCTTGATCGGCTCAATGCCACAGCATCACTTGGGGGCTTTGGTCGTATCCGAACCATAGTCACACCTCTTGATCGGCTCAATGCCACAGCATCACTTGGGGACTTGGTCATGTCTGAACCATAGTAACGCCTCTTGATCGGCCTAGTGCCACAGCATCACTTGGGGGCTTTGGTCGAACCCGAACCATCGCTACACCTCTTGATCGGCATAATGCCAATGCATCATTTGGGGACCTGGCTTACTCGAACCATAGCTACGCCTGCTGGGGGCTTGGTCGTGTCCGACCATGGTAATGCCTCTTGATCGGCTTAAAGCCTCATTTGCAAATGATTTTATCTTTGCCTTTGCTTGAATTCTGTTCTTTTTTGCTAAAGACCTTTTACTTCTGTTGCGTTTTTAAACCGACATTGTTAATCCGGTTCGACTGTCAATTACAAATTGGCGGAACACGGTCAAATCTTAATCCGGAGACTATCTGCCCGGTTTGATTTTATGTTACCATCTTATTATGGAGTAAACCGGTGTTCATTAACCCGGCATGACTTCCAATTACAAATTGTCAGTACATGATCAAATCATAATCCGGAGACTATCCGCCCGGTCTGGTTTGACTACGAGTCGCCAGTATTTTATATGGTTAAACCGGTGTTTATCACAACTCGGTACGGTTTTATCATAAACCGACACAGTATGAAAGGAGTTATCATTACTCAAGATTGGGGTTATCACCCTTACTACAAAAAGTTGGTAAACCAATGATGTGATTCAATGTCACAGGTATGATATATTTCATTGATTATTCTTGAGTGCAGCCTTGGTTATAAACCTGGGTTATATGTTGGGCATTATGACCCGTCCGGCGGTAAACCGCCAGGACACTTTAAACTTGTTGTATGCAGAAACAAGTTGAATAAAGCATGATGATAAATTATCCGGTGTTTATTAAACCGGCCTGCCTTTAAGACGATAAGTCGCCAGTATATGATGAGCAATTATCCGGTGTTTGTTAACCCGACCTGACTTTGGACTATAAGTCGCCAGTACATATTTGGATTGCACCATGGGAATCATGCGCTTATAAATCATTGGGTATATTATTCAGATAGCCAACACGGCTGGATTTTTATTATGGTTATCAATAACCAATATTATAATTGAGGTTTTCAAAGTCGCTTTTAGCGCAATGGTTATCATATTATTAATGGATATGATTTATTCTACAATTGAAGGAATAGTCCCGAGTCGCTGCAGGCTTACGACCCGGCACTTCGGGGCTACATTATTTAAATTGAGATTACATCAAATGTGCAAGTCTCATGTCGCTGCAAGCATGCACCATGACACTTGGGGGCTAATGCAAAGTAATTTTTTTGCTCATATTATTGGAGACCCGACTCATCACATTATAATGAGTCGGCCCTTGGGGGCTACCAATTGCTCCTGTCAACAGTTGAAGGTACAAAGTTTTTTTTTCATTATATTGAAGGGTCCACTGCTCAGTTGGTAAAGCACAAGGCTCTTAACCTTGTGGACGTGGATTCAAGTCGCATGATGGGGGTTACATCATATGATGTTATTTTCATTGAAGTATATATTAAGTCCCAGCTCAATATTATCTTGCTGAGCCGGCCCTTGGGGGCTACACTGGTTGAAGTTTTTATGAGTATAAGACAATTACAAGTCCCAGGTTGCTGCAAGCATGACAACCCAGCACTTGGGGGCTACATAGTATGGAGTATTCAGTTTTTACTAGTCACTGGGATGAACAACATGGATTTCTTTGAAAGTGGCAGTATTTATATTGAAGCAAAGTCTTAAGCCACCACTTTGTTCTGCTCAAATACTTGGGGGCTACAGGTATTATATTATTATCGAAGAAATATTTTCAAATTCTCTTATTGAGCAAACTAGGTTGACCCGGCGTCACCAATCATTATGACCCTGTGGCTGCAACCCGGCGTCATTAATAATCATGAACCGACGTTGGCAACAATCATGAACCGGTGTCTGCAACAATCATGACTCGAACTTATCAAGTTTTTATAACCCAACAGTCTTTGGCAATGATAAAACCGGCAAGTTCTGCATCTTCAAACCGGTTGAATATCAGATGAGTATTTCAAGACCAATATTTATTAAACCGGCGCTTTGGAAGTCGACTCAAGTGGATTATTCTTCACAATATTTTTTCTATAAGAAGCCAACATCAGCAATTTGAGTATGAAGCTGGTTATTGACCCGGATTTTCTAGAAGGAGGAAATGACAAAGGACTTAAGGACGATCAAGTGCCGGTCTACAAGAATTCTTAACCCGGTGCACAACCTGCCAAATTTGTTCTGGTGTTTATTTTGCAGCATAAGTTTACCATGGATAAATCCAAGCTAAACTTGGGGGCAAATGTCGGGGATATACCCCGCGGTGTAAACCGGCCAGAAGTTAACCCGGCCGGACTTGGCGTTTTATTTGAGGTCCCGCTGGCACTTGGCGATATTCATCTGGTGACCCGCCCAGACCTGGCAATTTACCAGATGACCCGCCAGGACGTTGTAACTCACTGGTGACCCGACGGGCGGGTCAGAGAGCGACAAGACCCGGTGGCCCGTCTGGCGGTTCATGAAGGCCGGTTCAACTATTGTGGGCCGGTTTAAGAGGAATATTTACCTTACAAGGAGTTAAGACCAGGACTTGTATCCGGTTTGCATTAGAGATAGACTAGTCCTAATCCTAATAGGACTCCACATGTAACCCGCCCCTTCAACATATATAAGGAGGGGCAGGGCTCCCCAAAGAGGGACAAGCTACAAGCAAGAAGAAACAATCTTAGGGCTAGACACAAAGAGGAGAGCCGGTTTACGGCGACTCCCTCGTTATGATAATGAGACCTAGCCTCAAATAGCATGTAGGGGTTTTACGGATGATGTTTCCGGGGCCAAGCTGTCTAAATCCCTGTCTTGTGTTGCGTCTCTCGATTCCGCTCAACCCCTCTCAAGCTACCACATAGATGCGTTGGCCTCGTGACTAAGTCCTGACACCAAGGACATCTGCCGTGACAATTCCACGATAAGTGTGGTGGTGGTGGATTGCCTCTTGGGCTAATGATGAACAGTACAAGAGAAGAACAGCCTCCTGAGGTTGAGGTGTTCCTGTGCGTATAAACTTGTGGTGTGAGGGGTCGATGAACTGCCCCATCCCCCACTACTGTGGTGGCTAGTCCTATTTATAGAGGCCCTGGTCCTCTTCCCAAATGTTGAGCGGGAAGGGAGCCAACAACGGCGGGCAAATTTGAAGGGGGGCAACTAGTACAAGCTATCCTGGCAAAAGCGGTCTTCGCCTGCGAAAAGCCCTGGGATGACGCCGTCTTGGGCTCCACGATGACCTCCATCTTGCCGTCCTCCTGGTCTTGGTCTTGTTGCACCAATATGGAAACCTTTGCCTGATACCTCGTACTCTTCGTCTGCGCTTGCCTCCTTAGCACCAAAGAGGAAATGGGGACGTTGCGCGCATTGGCGCCCGCCTGGTACCCGCCGGACATCGTTCGTCATGGCTCACGTCTGATACGTTTCCAACGTATCTATAATTTTTTATTGCTCCATGCTATATTATCTACTGTTTTGGACTATATTGGCTTTATTTTCCACTTTTATATTATTTTTGGGACTAACCTATTAATCGGAGGCCCAGCCCAGAATTGATGTTTTTTTGCCTATTTCAGTGTTTCGAAGAAACAGAATATCAAACGGAGTCCAAAAGGAATAAAACCTTCGGGAACGTGATTTTCTCACTGAACGTGATCCAGGAGACTTGGACCCTACTCCAAGGAACAAAAGAGGCGGTCACGAGGGTGTGGGCGCCCCCACCCTAGGGCGCGCCCCCTGCCTCGTGGGCCCCCTGTTGCCTCACCGACGTACTCCTTCCTCCTATATATACCTACATACCCCCAAATGATCAGATACGGATCCAGAAACCTAATTCCACCGCCGCAACTTTCTGTATCCACGAGATCCCATCTTGGGGCATGTTCCGGAGCTCCGCCGGAGAGGGCCCTCATCACGGAGGGCTTCTACATCATCATAGCCTCTCCGATGAAGTGTGAGTAGCTTACCTCAGACCTTCGGGTCCATAGCTATTAGCAAGATGGCTTCTTCTCTCTTTTTGGATCTCAATACAATGTTGTCCCCCTCTCTTGTGGAGATCTAATCGATGTAATTTTCTTTTTGCGGTGCATTTGTTGAGATCGATGAATTGTGGGTTTATGATCAAGTCTATCTATGAATAATATTTGAATCTTCTCTGAATTCTTTTATGTATGATTGGTTATCTTTGCAAGTATCTTCGAATTATCAGTTTGGTTTGGCCTACTAGATTGGTTTTTCTTGCCATGGGAGAAGTGCTTAGCTTTGGGTTCAATCTTGCGATGTCCTTTCTCAGTGACAGAAGGGGCAGCAAGGCATGTATTGTATTGTTGGCATCGAGGATAACAAGATGGGGTTTTTATCATATTGCATGAAACTATCCCTCTACATCATGTCATATTGCTTAAGGCGTTACTCTGTTTTTAACTTAATACTCTAGATGAAAGCTGGATAGCGGTCGATGAGTGGAGTAATAGTAGTAGATGCTGGCAGGAGTCGGTCTACTTGTCTCGGACGTGATGCCTATATACATGATCATACCTAGATATTCTCATAACTATGCTCAATTCTGTCAGTTGCTCAACAGTAATTTGTTCACCCACCGTAGAATACTTATGCTCTTGAGAGAAGCCACTAGTGAAACCTATGGCCCCCGGGTCTATTCTCATCATATCAATCTCCATCACTTTATTATTGCTTTGCTTTTTACTTTGCCTTTTACTTTTCACTTTGCATCTTTATATCAAAAATACCAAAAATATTATCTATCATATCTATCAGGTCTCACTCTCGTAATTGACCGTGAAGGGATTGACAACCCCTAATCGCGTTGGTTGCGAGGAGCTATTGTATTTGTGTAGGTACAAGGTACTTGCGTGTAGCCTCCTACTGGATTGATACCTTGGTTTTCAAGAACTGAGGGAAATACTTACGCTACTTTGCTGCATCATCCTCTCCTCTTCAGGGAAATCCAACGCAGTGCTCAAGAGGTAGCAAGAAGAATTTCTGGCGCCGTTGCCGGGGAGTCTGGACAAAAGTCAACATACCAAGTACCCACCACAATCCCTATCTCCCGCATTACATTAGTTGCCATTTTACTCTCATTTTCCTCTCCCCCACTTCACCCTTTCCGTTGGATTCGCCCTCTCTCTCCCAATCTCCTTCTCTTTTTTCCGTCTGCCTTTTTCTCGCTTGCCTTTTGTTTGCTCGTGTGTTGGATTGCTTGTTTGTCGCGATGGCTCAAGATACTACCAAATTGTGTGACTTCACCAATACCAATAATAATGATTTCCTTAGCACTCAGATTGCTCCGCTTGCCAATACTGAATCTTGTGAAATCAATACTGCTTTGTTGAATCTTGTTATGAAAGATCAATTCGCCGACCTTACTAGTGAAGACGCCGCTACCCATATGAATAGCTTCGTTGATTTATGTGATATGCAAAAGAAGAACGATGTTGATAATGATGTTGTTAAATTGAAGCTATTCCCTTTTTCTCTTATAGATCGTGCTAAAGCTTGGTTTTCGTCTTTGCCTAAAAATAGTATTGATTCTTGGAACAAGTGCAAAGATGCTTTTATCTCTAAGTATATTCCTCCCGCTAAGATCATCTCTCTTAGAAAGGATATTATGAATTTTAAGCAACTTGATCATGAACATGTTGCACAAGCTTGGGAGATAATGAAATTAATGATACATAATTGCCCTACTCATGGTTTGAATTTGTGGATGATTATACAAAAAATTTATGCCGGATTGAATTTTGCTTCTAGAAATCTATTAGTTTCGGCCGCGGAAGGCACTTTTATGGAAATCACTTTAGGAGATGCTACTAAACTCCTAGATAATATTATGGTTAATTATTCACAATGGCACACTGAAAGATCTACTAATAAAAAAGTGCACGCGATAGAAGAAATAAATGTTTTGAGTGGAAAGATGGATGAATTTATGAAATTATTTGCTACTAAGAGTGTTTCTTCTGATCCTAATGATATGCATTTGTCTACTTTGATTGAGAATAATAATGAATCTATGGATGTGAATTTTGTTGGTAGGAATAATTTTCAGTAATAACGCAGATAGAGGGAATTTTAATCCTAGGCCTTATCCTAGTAATCCTTCTAATAATTATGGAAATTCCTACAACAACTCTTATGGAAACTTTAATAAGATGCCCTCTGAATTTGAGAATAGTGTTAAAGAGTTTATGAATTCACAAAAGAATTTTAATGCTTTGCTTGAAGAGAAATTGCTTAAAGTTGATGATTTGGCTAGGAACGTTGATAGAATTTCTCTTGAGGTTGATTCTTTAAAACTTAGATCTATTCCTCCTAAGCATGATATCATTGAGTCTCTCAAAGCCATGAGAATTTCCATTGATGAGTGCAAGGAAAGAACCGCTAGGATGCGTGCTACGAAAGATGCCTTTATTAAAGCGTATTCTTCCCATTCCTATGAAAATCAAGATGAAGATCTAAAAGTTATTGATGTGTCCCCTATCAAATCTTTGTTTTGCTATATGAATAGTGATGAAACTGAATATGAACTTCCTTTACCTAGAAGGTGTTCCAAAAATTCGGAGTTTTTAGATCTTGATGATGAAATTGATAAAAGTGGGATTGAAATAAATAAAACTCTAGATGTTGCTAAACCCACTATATTGGATTTCAAGGAATTTAATTATGAAATTTGCTCTTTAATTGATTGTATTTCCTTGTTGCAATCCGTGCTAAATTCTCCTCATGCTTATAGTCAGAATAAAGCCTTTACCGAACATATCGTTGATGCCTTGATGCAATCTTATGAAGAAAAACTTGAGTTGAAAGTTTCTATCCCTAGAAAACTCTATGATGAGTGGGAACCACCTATTAAAATTAAAATTAAAGATCATGAGTTTTATGCTTTGTATGATTTGGGTGCTAGTGTCTCCACTATTCCCAAAACTTTGTGTGATTTCCTAGATTTCCGTGATTTTGATGATTGCTCTCTAAACTTGCATCTTGCGGATTCCACTATCAAGAAACCTATGGGAATAATTAATGATGTTCTTATTGTTGCAAATAGGAATTATGTGCCCGTAGATTTTATCGTTCTTGACATAGATTGCAATCCTTCTTGCCCTATTATTCTTGATAGACCTTTCCTTAGAACGATTGGTGCGATTATTGATATGAAGGAAGGGAATATTATATTTCAATTTCCATTAAAATAGGGAATGGAACACTTCCCTAGAAATAAAATAAAATTGCCATATGAATCTATCATAAGAGCCACTTATGGATTGCCTACCAAGGATGGCAATACCTAGATCTATCCTCGCTTTTATGCCTAGCTAGCAGCGTTAAACGATAGCTCTTGTTTGGAGGCAACCCAATTTTATTTTTATTTTTTAGTTTTTTCTTATGTTTAGGAATAAATAATCCATCTACCTTCTGTTTAGATGTGGTTTTGTGTTTTAATTAGTGTTTGTGCCAAGTTAAACCTATAGGAACTTCTTGGATGATAGTTATTTGATCTTGCTGTAATTTCCAGAAACTTTGTGCACAGTGCCCGAATTATTAAAGTTCACCAGAACGTGATAAAATACTGATTCCAATTTATGCTGATCAATAAACAAATTTCCTAGATCTTCCTATTTTGGCTGAATTTTTGGAGTTCCAAAAGTTTGCGTTAGTTACAGATTACTACAGACTGTTGTGTTTTTGACAGATTCTGTTTTTCGTGTGTTGTTTGCTTATTTTGATGAATCTATGGCTAGTAAAATAGTTTATAATCCATAGATAATTGGAATAAAATAGTTTTAACACCAATATAAATAAAGAATGAGTTCATTACAGTACCTTGAAGTGGTCTTTTGTTTTCTTTCTCTAACGGAGCTTACGAGTTTTCTGTTGAGTTTTGTGTTGTGAAGTTTTCAAGTTTTGGGTAAATTCTTTTGATGGATTATGGAACAAGGAGTGGCAAGAGACTAAGCTTGGGGATGCCCATGGCACCCCCAAGATAATCTAAGGACACCAAAAAGTCAAAGCTTGGGGATGCCCCGGAAGGCATCCCCTCTTTCGTCTACTTCCATCGGTAATTTTACTTGGAGCTATATTTTTATTCACCACATGATATGTGTTTTGCTTGGAGCGTCTTGTATTATTTGTGTCTTTGTTTGTTGTGCCACAATCATCCTTGCTGTACACACCTTTTGAGAGCGCCATACATGAATTGCAATTTGATAGAATACTCTATGTGCTTCACTTATATCTTTTGAGCTATGTAGTTTTGCTCTATGTGCTTCACTTATATCTTTTGAGCGTTATAATTTTTCTCTATGTGCTTCACTTAGATTTTTTAGAGCACGGTGGTGGATTTGTTTTAAAGAAACTATTGATCTCTCATGCTTCACTTAGATTATTTTGAGAGTCTTAATAGCATGGTAATTTGCTTAATAATAATATGTTTGGTATTCAAGATTTGTAAAACTTTCTTTTGAGTGAGTTGAATACTAAGATAAGATTGATGCTTGATAATTGTTTTGAGATATGAAGATGGTGATATTAGATTCATGCTACTTGAGTAGTTGTGAATTTGAGAAATACTTGTGTTAAAGTTTGTGATTCCTGTAGCATGCACGTATGGTGAACCGTTATGTGATGAAGTCGGAGCATGGTTATTTATTGATTGTCTTCCTTGTGAGTGGCGGTCGGGGACGAGCGATGGTCTTTTCCTACCAATCTATCCCCCTAGGAGCATGCGCGTAATACTTTGCTTTGATAACTTCTAAATTTTTGCAATAAGTATATGAGTTCTTTATAACTGATGTTGAGTCCATGGATTATACACACTTTTCCCATCCTTCCACCATTGCTAACCTCTCTAATGCCGCGCACCTTTCGCCGGTATCATACACCCACCATATACCTTCCACAAAACAGCCACCATACCTACCTATCATGGCATTTCCATAGCCATTCCGAGATATATTGCCATGCAACTTTCCACCGTTCCGTTTATTATGACACGCTCCATCATTGTCATATTGCTAGCATGATCATGTAGTTGACATCGTATTTGTGGCAAAGCCACCGTTCATAATTCTTTCATACATGTCACTCTTGAATCATTGCATATCCCGGTACACCGCCGGAGGCATTCATATAGAGTCATATTTTGTTTATGTATCGATTGTAATTGTTGAGTTGTAAGAAAAATAAAAGTGTGATGATCATCATTTTTTAGAGCATTGTCCCAAGTGTGGAAAGGATGATGGAGACTATGATACCCCTACAAGTCGGGATGAGACTCCGGAAGAAAAATAAAAAAAAGAAAAAAGAGGCCATAAAAAAAAGAGAAGGCCCAAATAAAAAAAATGAGAGAAAAAGAGAGAAGGGACAATGTTACTATCCATTTACCACACTTGTGCTTCAAAGTAGCACAATGATCTTCATGATAGAGAGTCTCTCATTTTGTCACTTTCATATACTAGTGGGAATTTTACATTGTAGAACTTGGCTTGTATATTCCAATGATGGGCTTCCTCAAATTGCTCTAGGTCTTCGTGAGCAAGCGAGTTGGACGCACACCCACTTAGTTTCTTTTGTTGAGCTTTCATATACTTATAGATCTAGTGCATCCGTTGCATGGCAATTCCTACTCACTCACATTGATATCTATTGATGGGCATCTCCATAGCCCGTTGATACGCCTAGTTGATGTGAGACTATCTTCTCCTTTTTGTCTTCTCCACAACCACCATTCTATTCCACATATAGTGTTATATCCATGGCTCACGCTCATGTATTACGTGAAGATCGAATTTTTTTTGAAAATGTTAAAGTATGGAACAATTGCTTGGCTTGTCATCGGGGTTGTGCATGATTTAAATACTTTGTGTGGTGAAGATAGAGCATAGCCAGACTATATGATTTTGTAGGGATAACTTTCTTTGGCCATGTTATTTTGAGAAGACATAATTGCTTTGTTAGTATGCTTGAAGTATTATTATTTTTATGTCAATATGAACTTTTGTCTTGAATCTTCCGAATCTGAATATTCATACCACAATTAAGAAGATTTGCATTGAAATTATGCCAAGTAGCACTCCGCATCAAAAATTCTCTTTTGATCATTTACCTACTCGAGGACGAGCAGGAATTAAGCTTGGGGATGCCTGATACGTCTCAAACGTATCTATAATTTTTGATTGCTCCATGCTATATTATCTACTGTTTTGGACTATATTGGGCTTTATTTTCCACTTTTATATTATTTTTGGGACTAACATATTAAACCGAGGCCCAGCCCAGAATTGTTGTTTTTTGCCTATTTCAGTGTTTCGAAGAAACAGAATATCAAACGGAGTCCAAACGGAATAAAACCTTCGGTAACGTGATTTTCTCACCGAACGTGATCCCGGAGACTTGGACCCTACTCCAAGGAACAAAATAAGCGGTCACGGGGCTGGGGGCACCCCCCCTAGGGCGCCCCCCTGCCTCATGGGCCCCCTGTTGCTCCACCAACGTACTCCTTCCTCCTATATATACCTACGTACCACCAAACGATTAGATACGAAGCCAAAAACCTAATTCCGGAGCTCCGCCGGAGAGGGCCGTTATCATGGAGGGCTTCTACATCATCATAGCCTCTCCAATGAAGTGTGAGTAGTTTACCTCAGACCTCCGGGTCCATAATTATTAGCGAGATGGCTTCTTCTCTCTTTTTGGATCTCAATACAATGTTATCCCCCTCTCTCGTGGAGATCTATTCGACGTAATCTTCTTTTTGCGGTGTGTTTGTTGAGATCGATGAATTGTGGGTTTATGATCAAGTCTATCTATGAATAATATTTGAATCTTCTCTGAATTCTTTTATGTATGATTTGTTATCTTTGCAAGTCTCTTCGAATTATCAGTTTGGTTTGGCCTACTAGATTGGTTTTTCTTGTCATGGGAGAAGTGCTTAGCTTTGGGTTCAATCTTGCGGTATCCTTTCCCAGTGACAGAAGGGGTAGCAAGGCACGTATTTTATTGTTGCCATCGAAGATAACAAGATTGGGTTTTTATCATATTGCATGAAACTATCCGTCTACATCATGTCATCTTGCTTAAGGCATTACTCTGTTTTTAACTTAATACTCTAGATGCATGCTGGATAGCGGTCGATGAGTGGAGTAATAGTAGTAGATGCAGGCAGGAGTCGGTCTATTTGTCTCGGACGTGATGCCTATATACATGATCATACCTAGATATTCTCATAACTATGCTCCATTCTGTCAATTGCTCAAGAGTAATTTGTTCACCCACCGTAGAATACTTATGGTCTTGAGAGAAGCCACTAGTGAAACCTATGGTCCCCGGGTATATTCTAATCATATCAATCTCCATCACTTTATTATTGCTTAGCTTTTTTACTTTGCCTTTTACTTTTCACTTTGCATGTTTATATCAAAAACACCAAAAATATTATCTATCATCTCTATCAGATCTCACTCTCGTAAGTGACCGTGAAGGGATTGACAACCCCTAATCGCGTTGGTTGCGAGGAGCTATTGTATTTGTGTAGGTACAAGGGACTTGCGTGTAGCCTCCTACTGGATTGATACCTTGGTTCTCAAAAACTGAGGGAAATACTTACGCTACTTTGCTGCATCATCCTCTCCCCTTCGGCGAAATCCAACGTAGTGCTCAAGAGGTAGCAACGTCACGAGTCCATGGTGAGGTTTTCCCCGCCTTGATATCTCCACTCCTCGTGAGCCTGCCTGGCTTGGCCACTCTAGAGGAAGTCTTGCGTCGTTCGCCTCATGAGGCTTGGACCCTCGCGAAGGTCTTGGATGCCTTGTTGATGAAGATTGGCAATACGGCCCGATTCTTAGCCACGCCATCGGCCGCAGGCAAGCAAGTCTAGGGACCCTCGTTCCCAGAATGCCGACAGTAGCCCCCGGGCCCAAGGCGCGCTCGGGCTTGGCTTCGCGGCGAAGCCAAGGGTCAAGTTCGGAGCGTCGCGGGCCCCAAAAGCCTGCGGCCTCGGTCGACGCGTGGTGGTTGATTGGACGTGGGCATCTCCTCTTCCTCATGCTTCCTCGGCAACTGCTCGACTTGACAAGTCCCTGCGACATGCAAGGAAAACCATCATTACCTGCAATCGTGGGAGACGCGGGTTGGCCTTCTCGCGCTATAAATGGGGAGGGGGGCGGAGCCCCCATTGCCCATCTTCTTCTTTCTAGGTTGCTTCGTCCTCCTCGCTCCCCTGCTGACAGCAATGGCGCCCATTAGAAGGTTTTTGGCCGAAGAGAAAGGGAAAGCTCCCCGTGACGATCCAGAGCCACTTCCGCCGAAGGAACGGTCGATCCACCGCCGTGACAAGGCGGCGATGCAAGTGGTGACGAGGCCTTGGTGCAAGCGGCCCTCACCGGGGTACCCGCTACCCTTGTACGCCCGAGCCGAGGGCTCGAGAGGACGG
This sequence comes from Aegilops longissima, assembly GCA_021605205.1. NCBI lineage: Eukaryota > Viridiplantae > Streptophyta > Magnoliopsida > Poales > Poaceae > Aegilops > Aegilops longissima. The sequence continues at coordinate 274,501,044 of CM038678.1, forward strand.
ATAGACGAGCATCACTGCCTGCTCCGTGTCGGGGGTCGCCGCGCCACGGCGCCATGCGCTGTCGCCCCTGGGGTCTACGTCGCCGACTCCTCGTCCGAGTTGGTGCGGTGGGCGCCGATGCCACCAAGCTCCTGGATCCGCTTCCCGCGGTTCTTCTCCGACGTGATGCCGCCGAGGGGGCCACTCGAGCTCTGGCTGCAGCACGCCGACTGCAGTGCCCCGGCTACCGGAGCAGAGATCAAAGCGGTCCCCACCGGTAAGATCTTCATGACCCATGGCTGGGGCGAGATCGCGGGGGTTTACCATGCGAGGGGGGCCCTCGTGATCCACTTCGAGTACGACGACGCCTTCACGCTCTTCTTTAAGGTCTTTGACGCCGAGGGCCGCCGCTTGGGGTGCTGCCTTGGAGAGGAGCGCCAGGCCGTCGCGCACTCCGATCGCGAGCACTCCAGCAGCAGCAGCCCTTGGGAGTCCAGTAGCTCTCCCGAGCCTTACGAGACTCCAGAGACGAGGGACGACAGCTACGTCCCTCCGAGCTCTCGCCGTGCTCGGGGCAGGGCCGCGGCGTCCGGTAGCCGCCGCCGCTGATCTAGATGGGGTTGGCGCCGGCCTCCCGTGGACCACTATTGATGATGGCGTCCGCCTCGGGAGGGTGTAGATAGGATTCCTCTAAGTAACAGCTTTTGTTCCCTGTGAAGGATCACGAATCACCCCATGGGGGCATGTAAGGGTCTGTAATGTATTTCGTGTTCATCTTCCTTGTTATAAGAACTTGGTGAACGCATGTCCCGTTAAGGCTCGGTCCCTCCTTTCTTTCCTCGCGATAGCTTGTTGCTCTACGCTGACAGGTCCCGGTCCCAAGGCGGCTACAGCCGTCGCTGGTATGCCAGGTCGCGTGCCGTGGTCAAGGCCAGGAGGTGCACGGCCCGAGGTCCAGTAAGAGCCCCTGAGGCGCGATGCTCAGGAGGTCCCCCTTAGCGCCCAAGCAGCCATGGTAAGGAGAGAAAGGGAGTTGACGTGGCCGCAATGGGGTTGCGGTAGGGTGCGAGCGTCGATGAAGCCTAAACATTTAGCTGATCCAGATGCAGGACTTATCTCGTTGATTTTGTGGTGACCCCTGACATTGCGCTAGGGTTGTGTGCCAACTTGTGCTGCATAGACAGGCCGGCCCGTAGGAGCTTCCCTTACCCGTGCTCTCCATAGTGCTATGCGTCCTCAGGTCCCGACCCTTGAGCGAGCTCAGCCGCCGCTGGTATGCCAGGTCGAGATGCCGTGGACAAGGCCAGGGGTGAGGGCTAGAGAGCCAGTAAGAGCTCCTGAGTCGCGATGCTCAGGAGCCACCCTTTTAACGCGCAAACGGATCGCACGAGGAAAAGGAGACTCACGGTGCCGTCTACTATCCTTCCCTCGGGACTCCTGTGAACAGGCACAAGAAGGAACATAGTTGATCGTTACAGCTATTAGCCTGTCGCTGGTTGCTCTGGGTGAGGCGAAGGCACCGAGGGCCTGGTGAGGTGACGTGTACGGCGCGTGCCGCGAGTCAGAGCTCGACCACTCAGGTTTGTCGGTCGTGGCAGGGACGGACCCATGCGCTAGCATCGTGTCTGTGTGAAGGCCCCGGGGGAGGCGATGATCGAGCAGGCGATAGCCGTTTGCAGGTTAGGCATAAAGGGCAGATTGACTTGGATAAATGCAGGAAGATACATGCCACTGGGTCTGGCCCGAGCGGCTTGGGGATGATGCAGCCCGAGGGGCGCCCCCAGCAAGGTAAGCTAAAGACTTAAGCAAAGGGATACATGCCACAGGGACAGACCCGTGTGGCTGGGAATAATGCAGCCCGAGGGGCGCTCCCAGCTTAAACGAACTTGGAAGATGTCACCTGGTTCTGTAGACGAAGTAGAGTTGATGTAGCTGAAGCCACGCGTTGAAGGGATGACTCCTCATGAGCCACCGGGACCCTGAGCCTCGGGAGGCTCTGGGGGCTCAGGAGGTTCCCTGAAGAGCATCTCCATCTCCTCCTGAACGGCGCGGATCCTGGCCTCCTGAGACGCCAGGACCTGCCACAAGTTGCACTGAAGAGTCGACGCCATGCTCGGCAAGCCGAAGGGCATGCGAATGTAGCTGTGTGGTGAGCCCTCACAGCGGCCCGCACGTGATGGCCAGAAACACTCCTGTGACACGGCCTTGTTGAGCCCCGGGACGTCGATGGAGAGACGCAACCCGGCATCCTCGCCTGGATGGAGAGTTGCGCCCTGCATGCGGTTGTGGCCGCGCACGGCTCTCGCCTCTTGCAATTCTTGGGTGGTCTTGGTGATGAACTCTTGGCTGGTGGGCACTCCTTGCCCTGTGTTCTCCTGAGGGAAACGTGCCCGAAGCGCGCCTCCAAGTGGTGCCCAAGCGCCTCCCTCGTGAGGTTGGCAAGCTCTAAGGCCCTCCAGAAGAGAGCTCCCGAGCCCTGCTCGAGGAGGGCGCCAGGCGCGCCTTCCTATGCGATGGAGGGAGGCGCCCTTGGAATGGGCGCTGATCCTAACGAGGCTCCTGATGCGGCGCCATCTCCTTGGGGTCCTGCACGGCGGGGCAACTTCTTCTTGGGGATAGTCTCCGGCGGGCCTTCGCTTCTGCTGTCGGGGTCGTGGATTCCTGCAGCTTGAAAGGCACGCTCAAGAGAGCACACCGCATCCCTTTCTTCGCACGGGACCGTGATGATTCCTCCACTTCCTGGCATCTTGAGGACGTTGTAGCCGTGATGAATGACTGCCATGAACTTGGCTAGGGCCGGATACCCGAGGATGGCGTTGTACGGCAGGCGGATGTGTGCGACGTCGAAGTCGATGAGCTCGGTGCGGTAGTTGTCGCGCTTGCCAAAGGTGACGGGCAAGCGGACTTGCCCTATCGGTGTGGTGGAACCATCAGTCACTCCTGAGAAAGGCTTGGTTGGCTAGAGCTGCTCATTGGGCACTTGAAGGTTGTCGAACATGTTGACGGACAAGATGTTGAGCCCTGCAGCACCGTCGATGAGAGTCTTGGTGACTTGCACATTGCTGATGACTGCGGAGCACAGCTGTAACGCCCCGGATTTGATGCGCCAGGTGTCTGCCAGTTATTCGCCGTCTTTGCCATGTCATTTGCTTGCGTGTTGCACTTTGCCATGTCATCATTTGCATTTCATATCATGTCATCATGTGCATTTCTTTTTGCATACGTGTTCGTCTCATGCATCCGAGCATTTTCCCCGTTGTCCGTTTTGCAATCCGGCACTCCTATGTCTCCCGGCGCCCCCTTTTACCTCTTGTCATGTGCGGGTATTAAACTTTCTCGGAATGGCCCGAGGTTTGTCAAGCGGCCTTGGTATAGCACCGGTAGACCGCCTGTCAAGTTTCGTGCCATTTGGAGGTCGTTTGGTACTCCAACGGTTAACCGGGTAACCGCAAAAGAATCTTTTGTTGCAGCCCAACACCCCTTTCTAAGTGGCCCAAAACCCACCAAACTCCCCTCCATGCTCTCGGTCGTTCGATCACGATCGCGTGGCCGAAAACCGCACCTCATTTGGACTCTCCTAGCTCCCTCTACCTATAAATATGTCTTCCTCCCCGAAATCGCAGTCCAAATCCATCCCGAAACCCTAAAATCGTCCCCGCGCCGCGCCGGACATGTCCGTCCCCGACCGGGCGCGTCTCCGCCGTCGCCCGCGCTTAACTGGGGGCTGCCACGTGGCCCAACCGCGCGCCACGCCGCTGCTGCTTTCGGCCCACCGCTGCCCGCCGAGCCCACTGCCAAGACGCCGCCGCCTCGCAGCAGCGCAGCGTCGCCGCCGCCCACTCCGTCCCCGCCCGCCGCCGCCGCCCTCGGCCGCGCCTCCGCCGCCAGCGCCTCCCGCTGGCGCCCGGCCTCCGCCGCCGCCATAGCGCCCGCCCCGCGCGCCCGCGAAGCACCGGCGCTCGGCGCTGCCGCTCGCCATGCGCCGCCCGGCGGAATAGCGCCAGCGCCGCCTCGGCCGCCCGCCGTGCTCCTCCGCCCTCGGCCGCCCGCCGCCTCCCGGCTTACCGCGCCCGCCCTTGAACGCCGCCGCCGGCCGCCGCCGCCGCCGCCTCGCCGTTCTCGGCGTCGCCCCGCACCCCCCCTCCTCGTCGCCTCCACCGCCGGAGCTCGCCGGAGTTCTTCTCCGGTCGGATCCGGAGAAGATGGACCAGATCCATCGGTCCTCCCATCCTAACGCGCGCCCCGTCCCGGATCCGCTCCGTCCCGGGATCTCCTCGTCCCGGGTTGACTTTTCCCGGAGGTATAAATTCATCTAAGTCCCGAAATCTGCAGTAATTTTATTGCATTTTCGTCGCATCATATCTCTGTGCATGTAGCTCCGATTTGCGCGTGTAATATGTAAAAATGTTCGTCTCGAAGAGTAGATCATTTCATCTCATTGCATCATTTTCATTTGAGCTCATCTTGATGCCCGAAATGCTGTTGGAAGAGTGCTATGTGATGTTAGTTTCTGTTTCTTAACAGAACATGCACTTTTGTCATTTTTGCCATGATTGATGTGTGCATCCTATGGACTTGAGTCCTACATGTGTTTTGTAATATGCCATGCCATCTTTCCAGGGGTGTATGCCATGTATTTTTGTGATCTATGTGGTGACTAGCACAAGCATGCAAACTAGGTGTCTTGTTGTTGCTGATTTCAGCCCTGTTCTGCTGATATTTTGATGCCATGTTAACTTGATGCTACAGAGAGTTCCATGCATATTTTGAGATACTTCAGTAAGGATGTTTTGTTATACATGTTTTGCTCTATCCATCCATGCCCTTGTTTGCAATTATGGAGTGCCCTAGCTTGAGTCAATCGAGCTCTACTTTTGCTATAAAATATTTCCTGGCAGATTGTATACATGTTATTCAATTTTGCCAAGCTTGTTGTGGTTGATCCGTATATGCTATGTTTTTGTTCTTGCCATGTATGTCTTCTATGCCATGTCTTCTTGATTTATGTATGCTTAGTTTTTCATATAAGGCTCTGTAGTGAGTGCATTGAGCTTGTAAACATGCCTACTTGTTATCAGTTTTTGACATGTCATGTTGCTGAATCTGTTAACGAGACTTTCAATATTGACATGGGTGTTACTATATTTTCTGATCCTTTTTGGCTTATGGTCACTAAAGGACTTTTGTTCCATGCAATTAGTAGATTCATGCCATGCCTTTGTTTGCCATGATAAGTTCCTGTTACATGTTGTTTCATAGCTCTAAACATTGCAACCTGATGTTATTTCTGCCAATGCCTGAAACTGTTATTAGTTGCAATCTTGCCATGTCATTTTGAGCATGTTCTAGTCATTTCTGGAGATAGCTCAGTGTTCATGTTTTGTAATGCTTTACCTGTACATCATGCCCATGCCTTTTTTTTCATATTGAGGTCCTGTAGCATGTTGTTTTGATGCTTGCAATATACCTAGTTGCTGTTTTGGACAGATTATTGCTATTACTTGTATAGGGTGTATGTGTTGATCCGTTGCTCCGTTTTGAGTGTGCTATATATGAAACTTGCTTGATTTTGCATGTAGATTCATATTATCATGTTGCATCCTTGTTTTGAGGTGTTTTCTTGATGTTTGTATGCATTTTGCACCAATGCCATGCTTATCTTGTTTTGCTCATATCTTCTAGACCGTAGCTCCGAATTAAATGAACTTTATATGTAACCTGACTAGAATTTCGTGTAGATCATCGTGGTGCATATTAAATTGCTGTTTAACAACTTGAACATAATGTTTATTCAGATCTGGACCAATTTCGAAATTTGCATATGAGGACTTACCGGAATTGTTATATGTTGTTTCCGGCCTCATTTAAACTTGCCCTGATGTGTTGTTCTTGTTTGCATCACCTCTTGCCATGAGTAGCTTCATGTAGCTTTGTCATGCATCATGCTTGTTTATGCATCATGCCTTGTTCATGTGTGGAGTGTTTACTATGTTGTGTGCTTCTTCTTGTTAGTTCCCGTTTAGTTATGATCGTGAGGATTCGTTCGCTCACGCTTGGTTCGGCTTCATCCGTTCGTCTTCTTCATGGACTCGTTCTTCTTCCTTGCGGGATTTCAGGCAAGATGACCGCTACCCTGGATCTCACTACTATCATTGCTATGCTAGTTGCCTCGTTCTTTCGCTATGTTGCGCTACCTATTACCTGTTTATCAAGCCATCCCAAATTGCCATGTCAGCCTCTAACCCTTTTGCTCCCTTCCTAGCAAACCGTTGTTTGGCTATGTTACCGCTTTGCTCAGCCCCTCTTATAGCGTTGTTAGTTGCAGGTGAAGATGAAGTTTGTTCCTTGTTGGAACATGGAGATGTTGTTCCTTGTTGGAACATGTTTACTTGTTGGGATATCACAATATATCTTATATTATTAATGCATCTATATACTTGGTAAGGGTGGAAGGCTCGGCCTTATGCCTGGTGTTTTGTTCCACTCCTGCCGCCCTAGTTTCCGTCATATCGGTGTTATGTTCCCGGATTTTGCGTCCCTAACGCGGTCAGGTGATTTATGGGACCCCCTTGACAGTTCGCTTTGAATAAGACTTTTCCAAGAAGGCCCAACATTGGTTTTACCATTTGCCTCACCACCACCTACTTTTCCCTTGGGAGTCGCTCTCTCGAGGGTCATCTTTATTCAGCCCCGGGCCAATGCTTGTCTAAGTGTTGGTCCAAACTTGAGTGCTTTTGGCGCCACCTCGGGAAACTTGAGGGCTGGTTTTAGTTGTACGGACTGCTCATCCGGTCGTGGCACAGGGACGAGATACGCTGGCTACTACTCGTGGTGTCGGCACGCCGGGAGGTCTTGCTGGTCTTGTTTTATTGCTGTGAAATGTCTTGTAGCCGGATTCGAGACTGATCGGTCTTCCGGGAGAAGGTCTATTCCTTCGTTGATCGCGAGAGCTTATCATGGGCTGTTGGGACACCCCTGCAGGGTTTGAACTTTCAAAGCCGTGCCCGCGGTTATGTGGCAGATGGGAATTTGTTAATGTCCGGTTGTAGAAAACCGAAGTTGATCTCAATTAAAATACACCAACCGTGTGCGTAACCGTGAGTGTCTCTTTTCGGGGTTGATCGAGAGGAGAACACGGTTTCTGGGTTATGTCTGACGTAAGTAGGAGTTCAGGATCACTTCTTGATCATTACTAGTTGACGACCGTTCCTTGTTTCTCTCCTCGCTCTCATTTGCGTATGTTAGCCACCATACATGCTTAGCCGATGCTGCAACCTCACCACTTTACCCCTTCCTTTCCCTTTAAGCTTTGCTAGTCTTGATACCCATGGTAATGGGATTGCTGAGTCCTCGTGGCTCACAGATTACTACACCACCAGTTGCAGGTACAGGTTTCGCGATGCTCATGACGCGAGAGCGAAGTTTGCTTGTGTTGGAGTTCTTCTTCTGCTTCTTCTTCAATCAGGGGATAGGTTCCAGGTCGGCAGCCTGGGCTAGCAGGGTGGTTGTCGTTTGAGTTTCTGTTTATGTTTCATCCGTAGTCGGATGTTGATCTTGTATATGATGTTGATGTATTCTGGTGGCATTTGTGCCTTATGTATGTATCCCCATCTATTATGTAATGTTGATGTAATGATATCCACCTTGCAAAAGCGTTTCAATATGCGGGTCTATCCTTGTTGGGACCGTCGAGTTCCTTTTGGATAGGGTCGCATATTGGGCGTGACAAGTTGGTATCAGAGCCTCGACTGACCTTAGGAGCCCCTTGATTGATCGTGTAGATTGGCCGTTGTTGAGTCTAGAATAAAACTGTTTTCTGAGTCTAGTTATATCGGAGAGTAGGAATTCTTTTTACTCCTCAGTCCCTTCGTCGCTCTGGTGAGGAATCTTGACGTAGGTGTTTTGAATTACTCCTCTTCCCGTTCAAAATTTTTCTTTAGGATCACGTGGTTAGTTCGTGAGTTGTCCATCCTCTTTTGTCCGGTGCATTTCTCGTCAAGTTGACTCGAGTCTCTTCATCTTTGAGTTCAATCCTCAGTTCTTCCTCCGACGTCGTTGTTTTTCCTTGTCCGAAGTTGTCCTTGTTTTTCCCACCCGCCCTCCCTGTTCTTCTTCTCGGAACAGGAGTCCGTAATCGAGTATCCATTCTACTCGTGCGAAGTTTTGCTCTCTCTCCTCAATGTTTTCAACCGGTGTTTTCTCTTTAAGTTATTCGTCGATTTCCCCTTCCAAGTTGATTTTGTTTTCCCGCCCTCCCACCCTTTTTTTCTTCCCGAAGCCTGAGTCTGTTTCGACCATCAATTCAACTCGTGTGGAGCCTCTTCAGTCTTCCGTCAATCATTTCAACCGGTGAATTCTCGTCTTGTTCGTCATTCTTCATCCCTTTCTTTTTCCGGTGCACTCAATTCAAGTTTTTCGGGTTAATCATATTCTTTTCCTTCGAAGTGTTCTCTTTGCTCGTTCGCCTCTCGCCAGTTTATCCTTCCGGAGTGCTCAAGTTATCTCAGGAGATTCGTCTATGTTTGAATTAATTCGAGGTTGTCACCTCATTCTAATATCTCAATTGTTCCGGTGCATCATCTATCTGTTCAACATCCTTTTCCAACGGTGTTTTCTTTTTAGTGGGCCCTAACCCACAGGTCTTTTCCCAGGATCTTACCTGACTCTTTTAATTTCCCCCGGAGCTATTCCCAATTCTTTTCAAGTGTGAGGTAAGAATGAATTTCAAGATCGATTTCAAATCATTTCATTGTAGGCTCAACCTCTTTTGCTTTTCATTCTACCAGAGTACCTCAGTTATTTTGGTGGTGTTTCTCGTCGTCCTTGAAGACCGAAGTAGAGTTTCTCTTAAATCTTGTCCGTTCTCCCGAAGATTCGTGGTTCTAACTTCATGCTATCCTCTTGAATCATTCCATTTGTCAGAGATTCTTTTCTTCCCCATCCGGAGTATTTCAGGAGTTGCTTTTCTGTTCCGATCATCCGGAGGTCATCTTTTCAGAATATTTCTTCATTCCAAGTTTCCAGCTTCGTTCATCTCAATATTCTTCCGGTGCTTCGTTCAAGCATTCGTTAACCAGTTCGTGATCTCTTCGTTCTCTTGCATTTTTAATTCCCTCAAGTATCTTCATGCTTTCCTAATTCTTCCCGGCGATTCGTTCTCTTCTCTTCGTTCATTTTCATTTCTTACGGTGGTTCGTTCAAGATTCTTTTTCCTTGATTATCATATTAATTCATTCCTTCTTTCAATCTTACCGGTGGTTCATGAAGACTTTCTCAAGTTTTGTGCTATCCCTTCTCAATCCTTTTTTTTCAAGAAGAATAAGTAAGATGCGAAATCCGTCGTTGGTCATCAATCTAATTTTATGAAGGATAAGCATACAATAAATCTTATTCTTATTTCATCCAAGTGATTAATCCTTTCCTTCGGAGTTTGTTCTTGAGGAATAAATTCTAGTTCCAAGTGTCTTCATCTTTTCTTTTCCAGAGTTCAATTTCCTCGGCCATTTCGTAGGAATCCTCCATCTAAATCGTCGTAAGATTTAATATTATTCTTTCTTCCTTCATTCTATCTCATCATCCTTTTCGTTACCGGAGTTTTTCATGGTGGTTCTTCATGATTTAATTCATTCTTCAAGAGTTTCATCAATATTTTGGTGGAATTCAAGCATCTTTTCTTCTCGCGTCTTGAAGTGCAGTTAATTCTCCGTATTCTTTTGAAGTGGAGTTTTGCATTTCTTCATTCTTCTCAGCTATCAAATCATTTCCGTTTGTGGCCGGTTATCACCTTATGATCTTGAGATGATACCTATAAGTCCACAACAATCTATTCTTTTCGTTGGTGATTTTATCAACAACTCAGTTCAATTTTTTTCTTCTAAGGTTGCTTTCAATTTCATTCGTGGCACAAGTTGTCATTTTCTTCTCCGTTCTTTTCATTCAAATTCTTTCAATTCTTCCGGAGGTATTGTGTTGCTTATGTCGTCAAGTGTCATTCCACCTTGTGAAGTTCATGTTCTTTTCCGTCCATTTCAGCCGGAGTGCTACCTAAATCCTTTCAGTCTTATTCATTTCTTATCTCGTTCGAACCGGAGTTGTTTCTGAGTCTATCATGTTTCCGTGAGCTTTCGATTCTCTTCATTCTCGTCGTTCCTCTCTTATTCTCGAGTGCTCTCGATTCTTTGCTTCTTCCCTTGAGTTCTTGTTTAACCTCATCCCTTTTTCCCTTCCGTCTCGGTCCTAAGATCTCGGGACGAGATCTCTTGTTAGTGGAGGAGTGTTGTAACGCCCCGAATTCGATGCGCCAGGTGTCTGCCAGTTATTCGCCGTCTTTGCCATGTCATTTGCTTGCGTGTTGCACTTTGCCATGTCATCATTTGCATTTCATATCATGTCATCATGTGCATTTCTTTTTGCATACGTGTTCGTCTCATGCATCCGAGCATTTTCCCCGTTGTCCGTTTTGCAATCCGCCACTCCTATGTCTCCCGGCGCCCCCTTTTACCTATTGTCATGTGCGGGTATTAAACTTTCTCGGAATGGCCCGAGGTTTGTCAAGCGGCCTTGGTATAGCACCGGTAGACCGCCTGTCAAGTTTCGTGCCATTTGGAGGTCGTTTGGTACTCCAACGGTTAACCGGGTAACCGCAAAAGCCTCTTTTGTTGCAGCCCAACACCCCTTTCTAAGTGGCCCAAAACCCACCAAACTCCCCTCCATGCTCTCGGTCGTTCGATCACGATCGCGTGGCCGAAAACCGCACCTCATTTGGACTCTCCTAGCTCCCTCTATCTATAAATATGTCTTCCTCCCCGAAATCGCAGTCCAAATCCATCCCGAAACCCTAAAATCGTCCCCGCGCCGCGCCGGACATGTCCGTCCCCGGCCGGACGCGTCTCCGCCGCCGCCCGCGCCCAACCGGGGGCTGCCACGTGGCCCAACCGCGCGCCTGCCGCTGGCCGCTGCTGCCCACCTGCTGCCCGCCCGGGCCAACTGGCCGCTGCCGCCGTCATCGCAAGCGCCAAGCGTCCGCCGCCGCCCACTCCGTCCCCGCCCGCCCGGCCGCCGCCCTCGGCCGCGCCTCCGCTGCCAGCGCCTCCCGCCGCCCTCGGCGCGCCTCGCTGCCCGGCGCCTCCGCCGGCGCCCGGCCTCCGCCGCCGCCATGGCGCCTGCCCGCCGCCCGCGAGCACCGGCTCGCCGGAGCTCGCTCCGCCCCGCGCCGCCCCGGCGGAATAGCGCCAGCGCGCGCTCGGCCGCCCGCCGTGCTCCTCCGCCCTCGGCCGCCCGGCCTCCCGGCTTGCCGCACCGCCATGAACGCCGCCGCGGCACGGCGCCCAGCGCCTCGCCGGCCTCGGCGTCGCCCCGCACCCCCCTCCTCGTCGCCTCCACCGCCGGAGCTCGCCGGAGTTCTTCTCCGGTCGGATCCGGAGAAGATGGACCAGATCCACCGGTCCTCCCATCCAAACGCGCGCCCCGTCCCGGATCCGCTCCGTCCCGGGATCTCCTCGTCCCGGGTTGACTTTTCCCGGAGGTATAAATTCATCCAAGTCCCGAAATCTGCAGTAATTTTATTGCATTTTCGTCGCATCATATCTCTGTGCATGTAGCTCCGATTTGCGCGTGTAATATGTCAAAATGTTCGTATCGAAGAGTAGATCATTTCATCTCATTGCATCATTTTCATTTGAGCTCATCTTGATGCCCGACATGCTGTTGGAAGAGTGCTATGTGATGTTAGTTTCTGTTTCTTAACAGAACATGCACTTTTGTCATTTTTGCCATGATTGATGTGTGCATCCTATGGACTTGAGTCCTACATGTGTTTTGTAATATGCCATGCCATCTTTCCAGGGGTATATGCCATGTATTTTTGTGATCTATGTGGTGACTAGCACAAGCATGCAAACTAGGTGTCTTGTTGTTGCTGATTTCAGCCCTGTTCTGCTGATATTTTGATGTCATGTTAACTTGATGCTACAGAGAGTTCCATGCATATTTTGAGATACTTCAGTAAGGATGTTTTGTTATACATGTTTTTCTCTATCCGTCCATGCCCTTGTTTGCAATTATGGAGTGCCTAGCTTGAGTCAATCGAGCTCTACTTTTGCTATAAAATGTTTCCTGGCAGATTGTATACATGTTATTCAATTTTGCCAAGCTTGTTGTGGTTGATCCGTATATGCTATGTTTTTGTTCTTGCCATGTATGTCTTCTATGCCATGTCTTCTTGATGTATGTATGCTTAGTTTTTCATATAAGGCTCTGTAGTGAGTGCATTGAGCTTGTAAACATGCCTACTTGTTATCAGTTTTTGACATGTCATGTTGCTGAATCTGTTAACGAGACTTTCAATATTGACATGGGTGTTACTATATTTTCTGATCCTTTTTGGCTTATGGTCACTAAAGGACTTTTGTTCTATGCAATTATTAGATTCATGCCATGCCTTTGTTTGCCATGATAAGTTCCTGTTACATGTTGTTTCATAGCTCTAAACATTGCAACCTGATGTTATTTCTGCCAATGCCTGAAACTGTTATTAGTTGCAATCTTGCCATGTCATTTTGAGCATGTTCTAGTCATTTCTGGAGATAGCTCAGTGTTCATGTTTTGTAATGCTTTACCTGTACATCATGCCCATGCCTTTTGTTTTCATATTGAGGTCCTGTAGCATGTTGTTTTGATGCTTGCAATATGCCTAGTTGCTGTTTTGGACAGATTATTGCTATTACTTGTATAGGGTGTATGTGTTGATCCGTTGCTCCGTTTTGAGTGTGCTATATATGAAACTTGCTTGATTTTGCATGTAGATTCATATTATCATGTTGCATCCCTGTTTTGAGGTGTTTGCTTGATGTTTGTATGCATTTTGCACCAATGCCATGCTTATCTTGTTTTGCTCATATCTTCTAGACCGTAGCTCCGAATTAAATGAACTTTATATGTAACTTGACTAGAATTTCGTGTAGATCATCGTGGTGCATATTAAATTGCTGTTTAACAACTTGAACATAATGTTTATTCAGATCTGGACCAATTTCGAAATTTGCATATGAGGACTTACCGGAATTGTTATATGTTGTTTCCGGCCTCATTTAAACTTGCCCTGATGTGTTGTTCTTGTTTGCATCATCTCTTGCCATGAGTAGCTTCATGTAGCTTTGTCATGCATCATGCTTGTTTATGCATCATGCCTTGTTCATGTGTGGAGTGTTTACTATGTTGTGTGCTTCTTCTTGTTAGTTCCCGTTTCGTTGCGATCGTGAGGATTCGTTCGTCTACGCTTGGTTCGGCTTCATCCGTTCGTCTTCTTCATGGACTCGTTCTTCTTCCTTGCGGGATTTCAGGCAAGATGACCGCTACCCTGGATCTCACTACTATCATTGCTATGCTAGTTGCTTCGTTCTTTCGCTATGCTGCGCTACCTATTACCTGTTTATCAAGCCATCCCAAATTGCCATGTCAGCCTCTAACCCTTTTGCTCCCTTCCTAGCAAACCGTTGTTTGGCTATGTTACCGCTTTGCTCAGCCCCTCTTATAGCGTTGTTAGTTGCTGGTGAAGATGAAGTTTGTTCCTTGTTGGAACATGGAGATGTTGTTCCTTGTTGGAACATGTTTACTTGTTGGGATATCACAATATATCTTATATTATTAATGCATCTATATACTTGGTAAAGGGTGGAAGGCTCGGCCTTATGCCTGGTGTTTTGTTCCACTCTTGCCGCCCTAGTTTCCGTCATATCGGTGTTATGTTCCCGGATTTTGCGTCCCTAACGCTGTCGGGTGATTTATGGGACCCCTTGACGGTTCGCTTTGAATAAGACTTTTCAAAGAAGGCCCAACATTGGTTTTACCATTTGCCTCACCACCACCTACTTTTCCCTTGGGAGTCGCTCTCTCGAGGGTCATCTTTATTCAGCCCCGGCCGGTGCTTGTCTAAGTGTTGGTCCAAACTAGAGTGCTTTGCAGCGCCACCGGGAAACTTGAGGGCTGGTTTTAGTTGTACGGACTGCTCATCCGGTCGTGGCTCGGGACGAGATCTGTGCGGCTACTACGGGGTGTCGGCACGCCGGGAGGTCTTGCTGGTCTTGTTTTATTGCTGTGAAATGTCTTGTAGCCGGATTCGAGACTGATCGGTCTTCCCGGGAGAAGGTCTATTCCTTCGTTGATCGCGAGAGCTTATCATGGGCTAAGTTGGGACACCCTGCAGGGTTTGAACTTTCAAAGCCGTGCCCGCGGTTATGTGGCAGATGGGAATTTGTTAATGTCCGTTGTAGAAAACCGAAGTTGATCTCAATTAAAATACACCAACCGTGTGCGTAACCGTGAGTGTCTCTTTTCGGGGTTGATCGAGAGGAGAACACGGTTTCTGGGTTATGTCTGACGTAAGTAGGAGTTCAGGATCACTTCTTGATCATTACTAGTTGACGACTGTTCCTTGTTTCTCTCCTCGCTCTCATTTGCGTATGTTAGCCACCATACATGCTTAGCCGCTGCTGCAACCTCACCACTTTACCCCTTCCTTTCCCTTTAAGCTTTGCTAGTCTTGATACCCATGGTAATGGGATTGTTGAGTCCTCGTGGCTCCTGATTACTACACCACCGTTGCAGGTACAGGTTTGCGATGATCATGACGCGAGAGCGATGTTTGCTTGTGTTGGAGTTCTTCTTCTGCTTCTTCTTCGATCAGGGGATAGGTTCCAGGTCGGCAGCCTGGGCTAGCAGGGTGGTTGTCGTTTGAGTTTCTGTTTATGTTTCATCCGTAGTCGGATGTTGATCTTGTATATGATGTTGATGTATTCTTGTGGCATTTGTGCCTTATGTATGTATCCCCATCTATTATGTAATGTTGATGTAATGATATCCACCTTGCAAAAGCGTTTCAATATGCGGGTCTATCCTTGTTGGGACCGTCGAGTTCCTTTTGGATAGGGTCGCATATTGGGCGTGACAACAGCATAGGGAGTGCGCCTGCGGTGGCTGCGCACTTGAGCTGGTCTGCGAGTTGAAGGTGATGGCACATTGGGGCCACCTGAGTGGGCGCGTGGCCTCGAGATTGTGGAGCGTGGCGTTCACCTCGCGAGCGAACTGTTTGAAGATGCGCTGAGAGGCTGGGGCTTGTGCACCGCCCAAGATGCAAGCGATCGCACGAGGCTCCTGGAAGTCCCCAGCCCCCTCGTCCTGGTGGTGGTCATCGTTCCTTCTTGGTGGCTGCAGCGGGGGAAGACCGGTGTTACCCTGGGGGCAATCCTCACGTGGCGGGTCCCTCCAGGCGCCCTCACGAGGTTGGTCCTGCCAGCGATCCTCGCGAGGCCGGCGCCACTCCTGGCGCGGGCCACGGTCATCCCAGCGTCCGCCTCCACGTCCTCCTCCGCGGTCGTAGCCCCGGTCGTTGCGCTCGGGGCGTCGACCGTAGCGCCCTTCTCGTATGGCTCTGAGCTCTTGGCAGTCACTGGTCTTGTGGGTGTTCAGGTTGTGGAAGGCGTAGAACGGTCGGCCGTTCTTGGACGATTCAGGCTAATCTCTCTCTCGCTTGGTGTCGGGCTCCGCTGCAAGCACAACTGCCTCCTTGCGCTTCACGTCCTTGGCCTTGGTCTTCTTTTCTTCCGCTCCTGCAGCTGGCAGCTCGAGGAGAGAGAGAGACGCCCCTCCTCAGCTCTTGCGCACTTGGTCGCCAGGTTGAACAGCCCCTGAGAAGTGCAGAGCTCCTCGTGGATAGCCAGCTCTTCCTTCATCTTGACGTCACGGACGCCGTCGGAGAACGCGGAGATAATGGCCTCGTCCGTGACTTTGGGGATCTTAAGGCGGGTGTTGTTGAAGCACTGGATGTACTTCTGGAGAGTCTCTCCTGGCTGTTGCTTGATGCGGCGTAGGTCGCCCGCGGCCGGTGGGCGGTCGTGAGTGCCCTGGAAGTTGGCGACGAAGCGGTCGCGCATCTCGTCCCAGGAGGAGATCGAGCCGTGCTGGAGGTTCAGGAGCCAAGAGCGGGCCCCATAATTGAGAGCCATAGGAAACTAGTTCATCATGACTTTTTCCTCGCCGTTGGCTGCTTCGATGCTCAGCTCGTAGAGCTACAGGGGCTCCACAGGGTCCGCGGTGCCGTTGTAGCGAGGAGGCAAATCTGGTTTGAACTTTCCTGGCCAGGCGATGCTACGCGGCTCAGGGGTGAAGGTGCGGCAGCCGGCTGTGGTTGCCGAGGCCCGCTTCGGGGTGGAGCTTGGTCTTGACGGGATTCGCGCTGCGCTGCTGCGGTGGTGCACGGTCTTGACGAGGTGGCGCGGGGAGCGCCGGCGCAGCTTCTCGCGGCCGCGGGATTTCTTGGCAGCTTCATTCTTCATGCGCGGGCGCCGGGCATGGTGGATGACGCCGTGGAGGCGCGCCTTGGATCCAAGGCGCCATCTTGGGGTTGACGCGGTGGAGTCATGCCACGAGCCCCATTGCCCGCGGCTAGTTGAGGGGGAGGTAGAGAGTGGGACGGCGCCGTAGAGCCCCCTGCGGCACGGATGAGCTTTGGGACGCGGTCGAGCCACTCCTCGTAGACGTCGTCGATAGGGCTGTAGCGCAGGAGCTCATTCGCCGCGATGAGCGCAGCTCGTGCCTCCATGGGAGGGCGGTGCGCGCGAGACGAAGAACCAACAAGGGTGAGCGATGGAGTAGCGGTGCGGCCGTCCTGCCGCATCGAAGGATGAAGAGAGGACGCCTGCTGCTCGTTCCCCGCTGGGCCGGTGGCAGCGTTGGTGACGGGACACGGAGAACGATGAGGTGGCCCGCCTACGGGAGCCGTCTAAGTGACTCGGGCGGAGAGGGCAGCCCGACGCTCAGCTCGAGCAGGGCGAGCGTCCGCCATCGAAACGACGGAGCGACGGAGCAACGAACCGATGGAAGGGAAACCACGGCGCACCCCTACCTGGCGCGCCAAATGTTGGATGTGGGGTTCCGGCAAACCCTTAAGGTTCGAACACTGGGGTGCGCGCGAAGTCTTTCCCCCCTACCGATCTACGCTCTAGCTCGCTAAGGTCTTGCGGGCGAACTCGATGAACTCACAACAAAGAAAGAGACACGGGGTTTATACTGGTTCGGGCCACCACTGTGGTGTAATACCCTACTCCAGTGTGGTGGTGGTGGATTGCCTCATGGGCTGATGATGAACAATACAAGAGAAGAACAGCCTCCTGAGGTTGAGGTCTTCTTGTGCGTATGAACTTGTGGTGTGAGGGGTCGATGAACTGCCCCATCCCCCACTACTGTGGTGGCTAGTCCTATTTATAGAGGCCCTAGTCCTCTTCCCAAATGTTTAGTGGGAAGGGAGCCAACAACGGCGGGCAAAATTGAAGGGGGACAGCTAGTACAAGCTATCCTGACAAAAGCGGTCTTCGCCTGCAAAAAGCCCTGGGATGACGCAGTCTTGGGCTCCACAATGACCTCCACCTTGCCGTCCTCCTGGTCTTGGTTTTGTTGCACCAATAAGGCAACCTTTTCCTGATGCCTCGGTACTCTTTGTCTGCGCTTGCCTCCTTAGCACCAAAGAGGAAATGGGGAAGCTGCACGCACTGGCGCCCGCCTGGTACCCGCTTGGCACCGTTCGTCATGGCTCTCGTCACGATTCCCTCGTGAGGTTTGCCCCGCCTTGATATCGCTGCTCCTCGTGAGCCTGCCTGGCTTGGCCACTCCAGAGGAAGTCTTGCGTCGTCTGCCTCACGAGGCTTGGACCCTCACGAAGCTCTTGGATGCCTTGTTGATGAAGATGGGCCGTATGGCCCGATGCTTAGCCACGCCATGGGCCGCAGGCAGGCAAGTCTGGGGACCCCCGTTCCTAGAACGCCGACACCGAGGTTCGCACGGACCTGGTGGGCACGTACGACCTAAAGCTCAAGCTCGTGGGCATGGAGGATGAGGGCAGGGCCGCTGCCCTCAGGCCCAAGTTAGACGAGGCTGAGATGTGCGCGGAAGCCACGGCCGCTGCCCTGGTCACGGCACAGGCGGACCTGACCTCCACCCGTGCCGAGCTACGTTCCCTCCGGAGACGGGTTGATGACGCAGAGGTCGTCGCGAGGCAGAACACGGAGGAGGTGCTCCAACGCCGAACGCTGGAGCACGAGCATGCCCCCATGCTTCAGGATCTTCGGAATAGGGCCAATATCGCCCTGGGCCGCATTTGCGATGTGAAGGCACCGACTCCTCACTCAAATGATTACGCTAGCCACCTGACCTTCTTCACCGAGGTGGTGACGCGCCTGGAGGCTCGATCTGTCAGAGCTCGCCAGCTCATGGAGGAGAGGGGGCGTGGCTTGCTTGAGCGCGCTTTCTCGCGTGTCTTCAGCCACCTCCTGAATGCCGACCCCAACTTTGACTTTTACGCCGCCATCGCCCCCGTGCCCGTGGCTGTCCGGGGTGACCTGGCGCGCTGGGTTGAGGACCATGTGGACGCGTTGGTTAGGGCCTTCGCTTCGGAGGATGATGCGGTGGTGGTCGTCGCAGACAAAGGCGACATGGTCGACAACGACGACGGAAGCGTCGCCGATGGCCGCTGTGATGCCGATGAAGATGACGACGACGCGAGTGACGCGGCGAGCGACATTTCCAGCTGACCCCTTGTTCTCCCGTCATTTCTTCCTGCGCACAAACTCGGGCGTGGCCCTTAGAAACTTGTAAGAGCATTTTGAGAGGGGGAGCCCCTCATGTAAGCAAATTGCAGTTTTTACTTTTCCATGTGATGTGAGTTTGTGTCCTTGTGAACTCGTGAATCCTGATGCGAGTTTTCTGCCTTGGTTTACCTTAGTCAACGCCAGCTTGGCGCTGGGCTGCGATATGTTGAGTTCTCGAGAACCTTGTGGAACTCGCTGCCCCGTTGAGGGGTGAGCGCTGGTTGCAGTGTTGGCGCGTTCGTGCTTCCCGCAGTCCCGTTCTTGAGGAGCTCGTGAAGGAAAGGCGACGGACATGAGTCCCGGACAAAACGAGATCCAGAGGGCAAAGAAATGCTCATACGAGAAAAGGCTCCCCCCACGCGCATCAATAAAACTCAGCTTCAACTCAAATCCAAATCCAAAAGGCAAGGCTACAGAAAGAGAGAGATCCAAAGCAAAAGGCTGCATCCGGCACCTAGTCTAGTCTTCTGGTCTTCAAGTCTTCTCACCAGCGAGGAGCTAAGTGCTGCCACTAAGCGTGGGCGGGAGCCCCAGGGCCTGAAGCCGGAACCCCTGAGACTCCGGGGCGTGTACAGCCCCAACTCATTATTACGTGAGACTGTCACGGGAGGCGAGCTTCACAGGCACCGGGCCTTCTTCACAGGTACCGGCCTTGCTTCATATTGCCAGTCGAGGGCCCCGCCTGGCACTACTCTCGACCTCCTGTGAGCCGACCGGTCACCAGGACGAAACAGAGGAGGGAAAGAGGACGCCAGCGGTTCCCTCGGCAACCACAGGTCCTCTGCCGGGGGAAGGGTCGGCGAAGCCTCCCCGGCAGAGGGCCTACCTCCGGGTGTCGTCAGGCACCGCATGCCGCGGGGAGGGGCCTTGCTCCTGGCTCCCTCTTGGTGGCCCCCAGCACATCTCCCTTGTTGGAGCAGGTGCCGCCGTGCCTAGGTCGACGATCGTCGCGGCAACCTGGTTCATCTGTAGTCCATGGTTAGTGTATGCCTGTTCTTGAGAGACTAGCGGTACCCTGTAATTGCTGTTGTTGGCACGATCGTCGTGGTTCTCCGTTGGCTCTTGTAAAGCTCCAGCTCCTAGCGCCCCTTCTCCCCAATATTCTCCAGCGAACGAGCCTATGTCATCCTCTGGTGCGTATCCCTGGTCCACCATGCGGGGCATGTAGGCTTCCGGGGCCGTCACCCTGAACACCTCGCCGTGGTGCCCCACGCTCCACGTTGCTCCGCCCATGATGGCGTCATGGGAATGACCATACGGCATCCAGCCCGGACCATGGGGGGTGGCGCTTGCGCTCGTGCTTGTCGAGGGCGGCATGGGGGGACTGGAGCCCCCTACGCCGCCAGCCGTGCTGATGTTGACGAAGCCCCCGTGCATAGTTGGTGGCACGCAGATGTGGTGATGCTCGCCGCGCGCCCGTGAAGTGGCCTGGTGGGAAGTCAATAGCAGAAGGGTGGTGATCCCTATGCCGCTGCGTCCGGCAGCTCAGCGACTCGCTCAAGTAGCGTGTCCCGGCCGCTCTCCATCAGCCTGCATCGGAGCAGCTCCCCTGCCACCATGAGTGCCGCCCGCATGTTTGCTTGCTCCCACCGCGAGTGCGGCGTTGTTGCTGCGGCGTGGCTCGCTGCTCTCGCCGCGGCCCGTACTTGACGCGGGGTGACTATGGATGACACCTGGCCGCGTTGTCCGCGCCCAGCGGAGCTTGCTGGAGCCCGTGCCGCTTGGGGTGCGGGGTCGAGACCTCCATGGGCAGGCGGCGCCGTCCGGGCGGGCCAGGCTGCCCAGCAATCGGAGCCGGCCCTTAGGTTGCCATACATCGTAGCTGGTGAATGTCGAAGAGCTGGTTGGCGGAGAAGAACTCCGGCGCACCCCTACCTAGCGCGCCAAATGTCGGATGTGGGGTTCTGGCAAACCCTTAAGGTTCGAACACTGGGGTGCGCGTGAAGTCTTCCCTCCTACCGATATACGCTCTAGCTTGCTAAGATCTCGCAGACGAACTCGACGAACTCACAACACAGAAAGAGACACAAGGTTTATACTGGTTCGGGCCACCGTTGTGGTGTAATACCCTACTCCAGTGTGGTGGTGGTGGATTGCCTCTTGGGCTAATGATGAACAGTACAAGGGAAGAACAGCCTCCTGATGTTGATATGTTCTTGTGCGTATGAACTTGTGGTGCAGGGGTACGATCTCTCTGTTTTCTATCCGATCCCCTTCCTATGGTGGTGGCTTTACTTATATAGGCCCTGGTCCTCTTCCCAAATATCGAGTGGGAAGGGAGCCAACAATGGAGCGCGAATTTAAAGGGGGACAACTAGTACAAGCTATCCTGACAAAAGCGGTCTTAGCCTGCGAAAAGCCCTGGGGTGACGCCGTCTTGGGCTCCACGACGACCTCCGCCTTGCCGTCCTCCTGGTCTTGGTCTTGTTGCATCAATAGGGCAACCTTTGTCTGATGCCTCGGTACTCTTCTCCTGTGCTTGCCTCCTTAGCACCAAAGGGGAAACAAGGACGCTGTGCGCGCTGGCGCCCGCCTGGCACCGTTCGTCATGGCTCACTTCACGAGAGCCTCGTGAGGTTCGCCCCGCCTTGATATCTCCGCTCCTCGTGAGCCTGCCTGGCTAGGCCACTCCAGAGGAGACCTTGCATCGTCCGCCTCGCGAGGCTTGGACCCTCGTGAGGGTCTTGGATGCCTCGTTGATGGAGATGGGCCGTACGGCCTACTTCTTAGCCACGCCTTGGGCCACAGGCAGGAAAGTCTAGGGACCCCCGTTCCTAGAACGCCGATAGCATGCATCGTCCTTATTCCCTCTTTGGTGGTAAGGAGGCCAGCGCAGGCGAAGAGTACAGAGGCATCAGGCAAAGGTTGCTATATTGGTGCAACGAGACCAAGACCAAGAGGACGGCAATACAGAGGTCATCATGGATCCCAAGACGGTGTCACCATGAGAGCTTTTCGCAGGCGAAGACCACTTTTGTCAGGATAGCTTGTACTAGCTGTCCCCCTTCAAATTTGCCCGCCGTTGTTGGCTCCCTTCCCGCTCGATATTTGGGAAGAGGACCAGGGCCTATATAAGTAGAGCTAGCCACCATAGTAGAGGCATATCATCTTAGCTTAATCCAACCTAATCGAGAGCCTACACGAGCCACAAGAACACCTCAACCTCAGGAGGATGTTCCTCCCTTGTACTGTTCATCATCAGCCCTAGAGGCAATCCACCACCACCACACTGGAGTAGGGTATTACACCACAACGGCGGCCCGAACCAGTATAAACCTCGTGTCTTTCTGTGTCACGAGTTCGTCCGCAAGATCTTAGCGTGCTAGGGCGTAGATCGGTAGGTGGAAAGACTTCGCGCGCACCCCAGTGTTCAAACCTTAAGGGTTTGCCGTAACCCCACATCCGACAAGGCGGGCGCCAGGCGGGCGCCAGCACGCGCAGTGTCATGTTTTCCCCTTTGGTGCTAAGGAGGCAAGCACATGCGCAGAGTACAGAGGCATCAAGCAAAGGTTTCGATATCAGTGCAACGAGACCAAGACCAGCAGGACGACAGGACGGTGGTCACCATGGATCCCAAGACGGCGTCACCACTAGAGCCTTTCGTAGGCAAAGTCCACTTTTGTCAGGATAAGCTGTACTAGCTGTCCCCTTTCAAATTGGTCGTTGTTGGCTCCCTTCCCGCTCAATATTTGGGGAGAGGACTAGGGCCTATATAAGTAGAACTAGTCACCACAGTAGAGGGCATCTGATTGCTGATTGAGAGGCATCTCACCCACACAAGTTCGTCAAGCACAAGAACACCTCAACCTCAGGAGGCTGTTCTTCCCCTTGTACTGTTCATCATCAGCCCAAGAGGCAATCCACCAACACCACACTGGAGTAGGGTATTACCCCACAATGGTGGCCCAAACCAGTATAAATCTTGTGTCCTTTGTGTTGTGAGTTTGTCCGCGAGATCTTAGAGAGCTAGGGCGTAGATCGGTAGGGAGGAAATCTTCGCGCGCACCCCAGTGTTCGAACCTTGAGGGTTTTGCTGGAACCCATGATCCGACAGACTGACCAAGGTTTTAATGGATGGTGGCAGTGGTTTGAACATTCTGTATGCTGAGACCCTCCGAGGGATGGGCATCCCGATGTCCAACCTCAGTGAGAGCAACATGCGATTCCACATAGTCATCAAAGGAAAGAAAGCAGATTCAATCTGTCAGATCACTCTTGATTTGGTTTTCGGTCATTCAAAGAATTACCGCAAGGAAAAGTTGACGTTTGAGGTGGTGGATTTTCACAGTGTCTATCATGCTATTCTGGGCAGGCCCGCATATGCTCGTTTTATGGCTCGCCCATGTTAGGTATACCTCAAGTTGAAGATGCCTGGTCCCAGATGCGTGATCACAGTTATAGGGAATCGGCAAAGAGCGGAAGATTGCCTCTAGAAGGGCTCAAAGATTGCCGATGAACAGATGGCAGCAGTTGATATGGAAGAATACAATAAGAAGGCAGATCCGAGTGATTTGTTGCGAGCTAAGAAGCCTGTTTCAGAATCCGCATTTTAGTCGGCCGGTGAGACAAAGCATGTTCATATTCACCCGACTGATCCCAATGTTGCTCCGACCCACATCTCAACAACACTCGACAACAAATAGGAAGAAGAACTCATACAGTTCCTCTGTGGGAACTGGGACATCTTCGCATGGAAACCATCTGACATGCCGGGTGTACCCAGGGGACTGGCTGACCACCGTTTGCGCGTCGACCCAAAAGCAAAACCTGTCAAGGAACATCTGTGACGGTCCGCTGTCGAGAAGAGGCAGGAACTTGGTGAAGAGGTAGCTCGGCTTCTGGCAGCTGAGTTCATCCGCGAGATATACCACTCCGAGTGGCTCTCAAATGTTGTCATGGTCCCCAAGAAAGATGATTCACTTCGTATGTGTATCGATTTCAAGCACATCAATCGGGCCTGCCTGAAAGAGCACTTCCCTCTCCCCCGCATCGACCAGATTGTCGAATCAACTGCGGGATGCGAGCGTTTGTCCTTTTTGGATGCGTATTCCGGGTACCATTAGATCCCACTGCATGGACCTGACGAAATAAAAACAGCCTTCATCACCCCATTCGGGGTGTTTTTGTTATGTTACCATGTCCTTTGATCTTAAGAATGCTGGCGCCACGTTCATGCGCATGATTCAGAAGCGCCTACTAACTCAAACCAATCAGAAACGTGAAAGCGTACATGGATGATATCATGGTCATGTCACGCAAAGGTTCCGACCTATTGACTGATCTCACTGAAACGTTGCCAACTTAAGAAGATATGATATTTAGCTTAATCCATCAAAGTGCACATTCAGAGTCCCAGGTGGAAAGTTACTCGGTTTCCTTGTTTCAGAACAAGGGATCAACACAAACCCGGAAAAGGTTGGAGCAATTCTCCGAATGAAACGCCCTGTGCGTGTGCATGATGTTCATAAGCTTACTAGTTGTTTGGCTGCATTGAGCCGATTCATTTCTTGTCTTGGTGAAAAGGCATTGCCGCTTTACCGACTGATGAAGAAGTCTAATAAGTTCAAGTGGACTCCTGAAGCTGAAGCAGCGTTTGTAGAGCTCAAAGCCCTGCTTTCCACCTAGCCGGTGCTTGCTGCCCCAATCAGCAAAGAGCCTCTACTGCTGTATATCGCAACCACAAGACAAGTTGTCAGCACAATGCTCACAGTCGAGCGGGAGGAAGAAGGCAAAGCTTATAAAGTTCAGCGCCCAGTGTACTATAACTCTGAAGTCTTGACTCCGTCCAAGCAAAGGTATCCGCATTACCAGAAGCTTGTCTATGGGATTTATCTGACCACGAAGAAAGTTTCACATTACTTCGCTGACCACTTGATTTCAGTCGTCAGCGATGCTCCATTATGAGAAATCTTGAACGATCAAGATGCAACCGGTCAAGTGGCCAAGTGGACGATTGAACTCCTCCCTTTGGATATCAAGTTGGAAGCAAAAAAGGTAATCAAGTCTCAGGCAATAGCAGATTTCCTTTCCGAGTGGATCAAACAGCAGCAACCGACTCAGATTCACTCGGAACATTGGACTATGTTCTTTGATGGGTCCAAGATGTTGAACTGTTCTGGTGCTGGAGTGGTCCTGGTATCCATAGAGGTGACAAGATCATTTATGTCCTCCAAATTCACTTCGACTCTTCAAACAATGAAGCTGAGTCTGAGGAACTCATGTATGGGTTGCGCATGGCCATCTCACTCTGTGTTCGTCACCTGATGGTCTACGGCGACTCAGACTTGGTGGTCAATCAGGTAATGAAGGAATGGGATATCAGGAGCCCAGCTATGACTGGTTACTGCAATGCAGTGAGAAAACTAGAAAAGAAGTTTGAGGGGTTAGAGCTCTACCGCATACCCCGAATCAAGTACTAAGCAGCCGATGATCTGGCAAAGATAGGTTCCACTTGAAAACCTCTTCCCAGTATTGTGTTCTTGGAGCATATCGACACCCCGTCAGATCAAGAAGATCCTTTTACAGAGGAGCCCCCACAACCGATAAGTTCAACTAATTCGACTGAGATTGAAGTCCCAGCTGTAGTCGACTTAATTATGGAGGTTTTAGTGATCACTCCCGATTGGACGGTGCCATATATTGCATACTTTCTTAGGCAGGAGCTTCCAGAGGATGAAGATGAGGCCTGCCGGATCGTCCGCAGGTCCAAAGCCTTCACGGTGATAAGTGGGCAATTTTACTGATAAAGTGTTACCGGAGTAGCTCAGTGTTGCATCTCTCCAGAAGAAGGTCGACTGATCTTAAATGAGATTCACTCGGGGACCTATGGTCACCACGCGTCCTCTCGGACCATCGTGGCCAAAGCAAACCGAGTGAAGATCCGCCTAAGTTACAAAACAAACTCCGAGTGAAGAGCAACCCTCTCACTCAGGGGCTTAGCTGCGATTCCGTACTCGCCTAAATTTCAGAAATAGGCCGAGTGAAGAGCAACCCTCTCACTCGGGGCTTAGTTGTGATCTCGTACTCGCCTAAGTTTCAAAAATACTTCGAGTGAAGAGCAACCCTCTCACTTGGGGGCATAGCTGCGATCCCGTACTCGCCTAAGTTTCAAAAACACTCCAAGTGAAGAGCAACCCTCTCACTTGGGAGCTTAGCTGCGAACCCGATTCGTCGAAGTTTGAAAAACACTCCGAGTGAAGAGCAACCCCTCACTTGGGCTTAGCCGCGAACCTAATTCGCCTAAGTTACAAAACGAACTCCGAGTGAAGAGCAACCCTCTCACTCGGTGTGATCCTGTACTTGCCTAAGTTTCAAAAATACTCCAAGTGAAGAGCAACCCTCTCACTCGGGGGCTTAGTTGTGATCCTGTACTCGCCTAAGTTTCAAAAAGACTCCGAGTGAAGAACAACCCTCTCACTAGGGGGCTTAGCTGCCATCCTGTACTCGCCTAAGTTTCAAAAACACTCCGCATGGAGAGCAACCCTCTCACTCGGGGGCTTAGCTACGATCCCGTACTCGCCTAAGTTTCAAAAATACTCCGGGTGCAGAGCAACCCTCTCATTCAGGGGCTTAGCTGTGATGCCGTACTCCCCTAAGTTTAAAAAATACTCCAAGTGAAGAGCAACCCTCTCACTTGGAGGCTTAGCTACAATCCCGTACTCGGCTAATTTAAAAAAGACTCCAAGTGAAGAGCAACCCTCTCACTTGGGGGCATAGCTGCGATCCCGTACTCGCCTCAGTTTAAAAAACACTCCAAGTGTAGAGCAACCCTCTCACTCGGGGGCTTAGCAGCGATCCCGTACTCGCCTAAGTTTAAAAAACACTCTGAGTGAAGAGAAACCCTATCACTCGGGGGCTTAGCTGCGATCCCGTACTCGCCTAAATTTCAAAAAATACTCCGAGTGAAGAGTAACCTTCTCACTCAGAAGCTTGGTTGCACTCTGAGCTACACCACAAGTACAATGTATGGTTGCACTCTGAGCTGCGCCACAAGTACAATGTATTGTTGCACTCTGAGCTGTGCCTCAAGTACAATGCCTACTCCGAGTGGAAAGTGAGGGAGTCCTGGATTAAGGGGTCCTCGGGCGTCCGGCCTGTGTGACATAGGCCGGACTGATGGGCCATGAAGATACAAGATATATGACTTCCTCCCGTGTCCGGATGGTACTCTCCTTTGCATGGGTGGCAAGCTCGGCATTCGGATATGAAGATTCCTTCCTCTGTAAACCCACTCTGTACAACCCTAGGCCCCTCCGGTGTCTATATAAACCGGAGGGTTTAGTCCGTAGAGGAGAATCCAAATCATACATGCTAGACATCTAGGGTTTAGCCATTACGATCTCGTGGTAGATCAACTCTTTTAATCATCATATTTATCAAGATCAATCAAGCAGGAAGTAGGGTATTACCTCCATCAAGAGGGCCCGAACATAGGTAAACATCGTGTCCCCCGTCTCCTGTTACCATCGACCTTAGACGCACAGTCCAGGACCCCCTACCCGAGATCCGCCGGTTCTGACACCGACATTGGTGCTTTCATTCAGAGTTCCGCTGTGATGTTGAAGACAGGATTGATGGCTCGCCTTGTTATCAAGGAAAGTATCACCTCCAGAAGAGCCCTGGCCTCAAGCCAAACCCTCCGGCTGGGCGGCTTTACCATGACCGCCTGTTCGGCTATCAAGCCGATGATGACTTCTCAGGTCATCGAAAATCGTCTCCGTGTTGACTCCGAATACTCCAAATGGATTGATCCGGCGGAGTTGTCGTCTTTAAACGAACTCCTGGACCGCATCGCCGCCATGGAGGTCGCTACAGACTATGACCGTATTGGGCTTAAACCCAATAAGAGAGAAATGAAATCTCCGCCAATCACCCATTAGATAGCGGTCGTAGGGAGCAAAACAACCACTCTTGCCCTATGTTGAAGACGAGTTATGTTCGGATTTTCGAGCTCGAAGAGCCGGATACCTGTCTGCGGGAAGACACTTCCGGTCCTCCGAACCTAGAATCGGGCGTCGAGCCTGGAAAATCATTTAACATCCCGGAGCCCGAACTAATAAGCTTGGAAGTTTTTCAAACTCCGTACTCCAAATTGGGTCGGGGTTCGGATTTAAAGCCACCCACCCACCACAAGAAATTCCGGTCCTCCGGATATATGCGACCTCATGTACGTACGACAGAAGTCTCAAGAAATAGTCCATCACTTTTGGGCCAGATTCCTCCTTGTCAAAGACAATATTAAAGATTGCCGCGACGAGGATGCGATTTCAGTATTCTGCAATGATTGCACAGACGAAGGAATCCTCAACGCCATCAACCGCCGTCCCGTATTACACTTCACTGACTTGGCAACCATAGTACAGAAGTATGGCGCAATGGAAAGCACCTGGAAAACTCAACCAGCTCGCTGGGAACCACCGGTCTCCACTCAACCCCTCTGGCGGGCAAAAAGGATGCACCCTCTCGCGGGGCACCTGACCCCATAGTGAAGAAAACTAAGCCCATTTCGGGACGCGGAACCGTTCTGGAGGGATGGCTCGATAGGCCATGCAAAGTACACACGACACCGGATACCGTACCAACCCACAACCTTAGAGCATGTTGGATACTCCAGCAAGTGGCCAAGAGCGGCGAGGATATCCTCACCAAAAACACCTCAGAGCAACGCCCCCCGGAAGACGACGACCTCAGAGTATGGACGGTCTTCGAGACGTTTGCTTCAAACAAACGGCGCAAGAGGGCACACCGCGACCTCACCGAAGTCTGCCAAGTCGCAGCAATAAACCCCTGGAACGACACGGCCATAACTTTCAGTGCGAGTGACGAATCAAAATTCCGGTCAGTCCGGGAAACAGCCGCCTTGGTCCTCAATCCAATTGTGGATGGCTTTCAGCTCACTAAAGTGCTCATGGACGGCGGCAGCGGACTAAACCTCATCTACGAGGACACACTCAATAAAATGGAAATAGACAAGAGCTGCATTGAGCAAAGTAATACGACCTCCCGAGGAATCATTCCCAGTTGGTAGGCGCGATGCGCGGGGAAATTTTCACTCGATGTGGTATTCGGCACGCCGGAGAACTATCGGTCCGAAGAGATAACCTTCCAAGTGGCCCCTTTGAACAGTGGATATCACGCCCTAGTGGGGCGAGATGCATTCACACGCTTCCAAGCTATACCTCATTACGGGTACAGGAAGCTCAAGATGCCCAGGCCCAATGGTATTATCACTCCCGCGAGTGATCCGGACATAGCACTCCGCGCGGAAAACAAAACCGCATCCCTGGCCTCGAGCCCGAAGAGTTAACCGCACTGCGCTCCATGATGGATAGGGACGACATAATACTTGATAAGCGACCCAAATCCACCTCCTTCAAACTAGCAGACAAAATAGTTAAATTTCAAGTCCACCCGACGGACCCCAAGAAGACAACATCCATCGGGGCACAGCTGGACCCAATGGTTGACGCCGCACTACGAGCGCTCCTACGCGAGAACTGGGACATATTCGCCTGGGACCCTTCTGATATGCCAGTCTCAATATATTGAAGGGATATAAGCTGGTCAAGCAAACACTACGGCGCTTTTCAGAACCCAAATGACAATCTATGGGGGAGGAGCTAGCCAAGTTAATCGAGGCCGGATTCATTAGAGAAATAAAGCACCCGGACTGCCTAGCAAACCTGGTGATGGTGCCAAAGAAGGATAAATCCTGGCGCCTGTGCGTCCATTTCAAAGACCTCAACAAGGCCTGCCCTAAGGATCCCTTCCCCCTCCCCCGCATCGATCAGATTATTGATGCTACTGCAGGACACGACTCACTCTGTTTCCTCGACGCATACTCTGGATACCATCAAATCAAAATGAAGGAATCCGATCAAGCCGCAACAACATTCATTACCCCATACGGGCCTTTCTGTTTCAACACTATGCTCTCTGGTCTTGGAAACACCGGCGCCACCTACCAACGCATGATTCAAACATGCCTGGAGAAACAAATCGGCAAGACAATTGAAGCATATGTGGATGACGTCGTCATCAAGACTAGGCACATCGAGTCATTAATAAACGACCTGCGTCTCACATTCGAAAACCTCCGTACATATGACATCAAGCTCAATCCGGAAAAGTGTGTTTTCGGCGTTCTTGCTGGAAATCTGCTACGCTTCATCCTTTCCAATAGAGGAATTGAGGCAAATCCAGCTAAAATCGGAGCTTTGTCGCAATTGGCTACACCAACAGACCTTAAACAGGTCCAAAAACTAGCCGGATGGATGGCAGCTTTAAGCCGCTTCTTCTCCAGACTAGGAGAAAAAGCATTGCCAATTTATCGCATTCTCTGACGCACTGACCACTTCGAATGGACGGATGCGGCAACAGCCGGACTCGAAGAAATAAAGGCTCTTTTGGTGAGCAACCCAATCCTGGCCGCGCCGAACGTCGGCGAACCGATGTTATTATACATCTTTGCAACACACCAGGTGGTGAGTGTGGTGCTCGTCGTTGAGCGAGAGGAGGACGGACACAAATTTCCACTTCAAAAATCGGTATACTACGTATGCACTGTCCACACACCATGCAAATTGCGGTACCCTCATTACCAAAAGATAGCATATGCGGTCTTCATGGCATCCCAGAAGCTACGACACTACTTCCAAGAGTGCTTGATTACGGTGGCCTCCGAAGTACCACTCAATGACATAATGAACAACCGCGACGCTACAGGCCTGATTGCCAAGTGGGCCATTGAGCCCCTACCATTCGACATAACATACAAACCACGCCGAGCCATTAAATCCCAAGTATTGGCCGACTTCTTCGCCGAATGGACAGAGGCCCAACTCCCTAAAGATCCTAAGATGGCGGCCTATGGTAACGCCATACTCAAAATATCAGCTCGGTTCGAGGGACTCGAGTTTCATCATGTGGCTCGAGAAAGTAATCAAGCGGTGGATGTCCATGCTCGCATTGGCGCCACGCGTGACCCCGTCCCGCCTAACATCTTTCTGGAAAGGCTCTTCAAGCCATCCGTGGTGTGGCAGGGTGAGAGCAGCAACACCAGTCCAGATCCGATTGTACCCCCAGATTCCGAACACAATACCAATATCATCGGGGGCTCAGCCACCGAAATAACACCATCGGCCCATCTAGTAATGGTTGTAATTGCCCCATGGATTGAACCCTTCTTGTCCTACATTAATAGGCAAGAGCTCCCTGAGGATCAGAATGAAGCTCAGTGCATTGTTCGGCGCTCGAAAGCCTACAAGGTCCACGACGGAGAGCTCTACAAGAAAAGCGCTAGCGGAGTCCACCAAAGATGTATCTCCGAAGAAGAGGGACGACAGCTCCTGGCAGAAATCCATGCTGGTCTTGGCGGTCACCATGCCGCGGCTCGGGCCCTTGTAAGTAAAGCCTTCCCTACAGGTTTCCTTTGGCCGACGGCCGGAGTAGATGCACATGACCTTGTCCAATGTTGTGTCGGATTCCAACTTTTCGCAAATCAAAGCCATGTGCCGCCTACCGCTTTACAAACAATCCCCATTACTTGGCCTTTTGCAGTCTGGAGGCTTGATATGGTCGGACCCCTTAAAGGACGAAGCCATAAGAAAAAATATCTGCTGGCCATGGTAGATAAATTCAGCAAGTGGATAGAGGCCAAACTAGTTAAAATGGCCGAAGCGGGACCAGTGATAGACTTTATATCCGGTCTCGTGCACCGTTATGGCCAAAGCTGTACCACCGATAACGGCTCCAATTTTACAGCCGACGAAGTGAAAACCTGGTGTGCTAACCTGGGCATTAAGCTCGATTACGCCTCCGTCTATCACCCACAAACAAACGGTCAAGTCGAACGAGCTAATGGACTTATCATGAGCAGCATTAAGCCCTAGACTAGTGCGGTCTTTGAAAGAATCAGACAAGCACTAGGTTGAGGAGCTCGACTCCGTACTCTGGGGGCTGCGGACCACGCCCAATCGCACTACCGGATACACAATATTCTTCATGGTGTACGGTGGAGAGGCCTTTTTACCCTGCGACATCATTCATGACTCACCTCGAGTGCACATGTATGAAGAGAGAGAGGCCAAGCTTGATCGGCAGGACAATCTAGATGCCATGGAGGAGGAGCGCGACGTCGCAAAAGCCCATTCTGCATTCTATCAACAACAGCCTCGCAGATACCAAAGCAGAGAAGTGCGGGCCAAGACTTATAATGTTGGTGAACTCGTTCTACGCTTGCCAGAAAAGAAAATGGAAAAACTCAAGCCCAAGTGGGAGGGTCCCTTCATCATAGATGAAGTTCTCATTGGAGGAGCGTACCGCCTGCATGATGCATCGGACAATCGCTTAGAGCCGAACCCATGGAATGCTGCCAGACTCCGAAGATTCTACGCCTAGAGCCATACTCTTTGTTCGTCTTCTTCTCCCTTTGTTTCCATTTTTTCTCTCTTTAACTTTTTCTTTAGGTCTATAGCTCTTGTGCGGCCAAACCGCACACCTACGACGTACACATCCTTAAATGTATACGCTCATAATACCTGGGGGCTTCTTTTACAGAAGCTTATTATTATTTTCTGAGCATCAAGCTCACCGCATATGTGTCCTTTCCTCATACGTACCTTTTCTTCGCCATTATATGCACCGTTATGACTTAAGTTTTTGCCAAGTTGCCTAGCTCATGTGCTTATGCCCTACGTCCCCGTTTGTTCAGCTAGGGCATAAAGGGAGCACCTCTTCAATTGTTACAGCCGGGTCATCCGGACTTGTACCTCAGACTGGGTGAAAGCCGAAAGCTAGTGTTCTTCGGGGAATATTCGGTCGGCGGACTAAAGACGTTATACCCTAATTACACTGTGAACCCCCAGATGTTATGTATACTGCGATATTTCAATCATAGTTCGGGCATGCATACTAACCCATGTTCACCCAGGGAAAGGAACCCTTAACGGAACTATTCTCCCTATAAGATGTTTCTTACAATCAACAAGTAATATAACATAGCTAGCTGGATACAACTTGTATGTTCAAGAAACTATGACCCCTACGCCTGGTTTCCACGCATACCCCGGTCTATATTGCCGCTCCGGTATTTGGAAACACTATGCACCTTCGGGTCCAGAGGTCGAAGCGGAAAGGTCTGCCATGACAATCGTTTTCAAATCCGGCTAGGGACAAATTTGTCAATTGAAGTACATAGTCACTTGGACTCAAAAACTTCTTCCTCTATGCCGTCTAACAGGCTGTCTAGCTTACAATCCTGTTGGGAAAACATGGCGGCTATCTTTACTTGGTCATATACCAAACTGCTAACTGGAATTTCTTGTCCATCTGACCCCCGAGGTCCGACCCGGGCCATGTGATTCAGATCAAGCTTGGTGTACCGTGTTTTCACCATGGCGCAGGCCTCTCGCGCACCTTCTCGGCAGGCCGATATCTTACATAATCGAAAGCACCGTCGAGCTCCTTGGAATAGCTGCACAAGCTCCTCCATACTTCCTGGAGGGGAGGCGGATGGCCACAAAGCCTTGGCAACGCTCTGCATTGCTTGCCTAGCTCGCTCGTGCACTTGGGACAGCTCTTGCAGCAGATTGCCTTGAGATCCGGATATTGCCTCTTCAGGACGGCCAGTCAGCATAACTGCAGACATAAATCTGTCAGCTCATTTCTTCGCTGAATTACACGGAGGTAAGTTCAAAAGCATAATGAATATGCCGCCTCGTAGCCTCCTATTTTCCTTTACGGCGTCAGCTAGCTGGGCTCGTACATCTTTTAGCTCTTCGCCCAGCAGGGTGTTGGAATCCTGCAGCTTGTTCTTATCATCCCTGACCCATGTCAACACAGGTTCGCCTGCGGCCAATTGCCTTTCGGCCTGTTGTTTACCTGCCTACGCGACTTTCAGTTCCTCTTTCAGTAGATCTACAAATACTGTCATAAAAAATGCAACAGTATTAACATTAATGGTACATGATCATACTTTTTGTGGGTGGAGGGGAACATTACCAGGCGGTGCCTCCTTGGGCTTCTCCAGTTCGGCGGTAACAACAGCTAGCTGAGTCCGGCACTTTTCCAGCTCATGAGATAGCATGTTGTTCTTCTCTGTGAGTACCTGATTATAGAATGATCCTTAAATCAGTTGTTTCAACTGTTTCAAGTCTCGGGGGCTAGTGGTACATGATTACGAGATCTGTACAATGCGTACTTACCCGCATATCTTTCAAATACAGCTCACTGGCTCTGGTAAGCATCAGTCGAGCTGAAGGCATCGAACGCCTCTTTAGAAAAGCCGGGGTCGCGAAGAGCGGCCCTCCGGCGCTGATGATTCATGGCACTCTCTACTTTAGAATTCATGACGGATACATTACCTGAATCCTCTGAAGGAGGACAATCCGGCGTTACTCCCGTGTCTGCCCTCGCCTTAGAAGCAGGGTCTGGAACCTGATTGGTGGGGGCACGACCGACAGGCTCCTCGGACACGGTCCGGCGAACACTCTTCCTGATAAAACACAGCAGACAATGTCATGGTTCGATGTGACTGCCATAGGGCATATTTAAAGCCATACCTCTTTGAGGAAGGTTCGGTCGTGTTGTCATTTGCCTTTCTCTTTGAAGACCCACCCAGCGCAGGCGCCGCTCTCCTCTAAGATGCCTCTGGTGCAATATGACGCATCGAGCTCCTCCCCTTTGGAGCACAAGATAGTGAGGCGGGTGAGGCATAATGAGGAAGCTCCTTCGGAGGAAATGTCTCATGGTTACTTACATATGAGGCAGGAAGGAGGCCGGGATATTTGGCCGTGATGGCCACTTCTGTGCCATCATAGCTCGCCTGGTAGAAGACTCCCTCCTTGAGCTCTACGAATATGTCTGGATCTTCTTCGAATCTGGGATTGAGGTCCCGGTTATGGTCCTCCGGCTGTGGAGTGGGGCTATAGATCCCCGAGGCGACCCTCCGCCATTCCTATTTGACGGACGGGTTAAAGTCGGTTAAACATGACTCAGGGAGAGGATTGAATAAAGTGGTGGGATTAAATCTCACCCACCTAGGAGGATTGTACATGGAAAATCCCTCTCGGTGCATAAGCAAGTGAATTCCTCTTTCTCCCCTATATACAGATCGGCCAATATTGTGGCCAGGGCGGCGAGGGAATCCAGACCCTTTCGTCCGTAGCATGAGGCATCATCTTCCCTGTCACATTTCGGGTTCCGGCAGACCCTCTAGGTTCGAACTCTGGGGTGCACGCGGAGATCACACCTCCAACCTACCTCGCCTTGTCGCCTCATGAGATCTAAACTACACCAAGAACAACACAAGGGACAAGAGGTTTATACTGGTTCGGGCCACCATTATGGTGTAACACCCTACTCCAGTGTGTGGTGTGGTGGATTGCCTCAGGGGCTGATGATGAACAGTACAAGGAAGAATAGAATCGCGAGGGTCTGTTCTTGGCCGGTGTGATGAACTGCTAGGGGGAGTTCAGTCGCTTCTCTCTCTCTCTCGCTCTCTCTCTCTCTCTCTCTCTTGCCTATCTTTCTGGTCGATCAGGTCTCGATCTCTCTTCTCTCTCTCCCTCTAGATGCCGATCCCCTACCCTGTGGGTAGCTAGTCATACTTATAGGCAGAGGCCCCGGGCCTCTCCCCAAATATTGAGCGGGAAGGGCGCCAACAATTGGCCATTTTGAAGGGGAACATCTAATACACTTATCCTGACTAAAGTCGGTCCTCGCCTGCCAAAGACTCTGACGGTGACGCCGGCTTGGGCTCCACGATGACCTCCTTCCTTCTATTCTGCTGGTCTTGGTCTTGTTGCACCGAAATGGTTGCCTTTGCTTGATGCTCTCGTCCTACGCTTGCCTCCTTTGCACCAAAGGGGAAATGAGGGACCTTCTTGGGCTGGCGCCCGCTGGCGCCTTCGGTCGTCATGGCTTGCGTCATGGGCACCTCGTGAGGTACCCGCCTTGATCTCTTCACCTCCTCGCGAGCCAGACTGGCGAGGCCGTGCGTGAGAAGCTTCTGTCGTCCGCCCAGCAATCTGGACCCTCGCGAGGTCATGAGCTTGTGTTGATGAAGATGGGCCTTCTTGGGCCACCCCTTGAGCCCGTTGCAGGCGCAGCGAGCAAGTCTGGGTACCCCATTCCCGAGCGCGGACGGTAGCCCCGGGCCCAAGGCGCGCCTAGACTTGGCTTAGTAGAGAAGTGAAGGGGCAAGTGTGAAGCGTCCCGGGCCCCAACAGCCTGTGGCCTTGGGCGTCGCGTGGCGGTTGATTGGACATAGGCATCCCTGCTTCCCCACGACGCCTCGGCAAGCTGCGCAATTGTGAGTCCCTGCATGCAAAGCGGGTCATGATTACTGTGATCGTGGAGGTGACGGTTGGCCTTCTCCGGCCATAAATGCGGAACGGCCATGAGCCCTTCAGTCCATCTCTTCTTGCTTTTCCTTCTTCTCCATCCTTGCCCTTGCTCCACATTGTGGCAATGGCTCCGATCCGCCGGTTCTCCTCGGAAGAAAGGAAAGGCCCCGGAGAGGTCCGCTCGCTTCCGCCCGAAGAAATGGCTAGCCCTCTGCCCGCCGAGATGAGGCGCTGGCAGGAAGTGTCGAGGCCACAATGCAGCGGCCACCGCTAGGGTTCCCGCTGCCCTTATGCGCCCGCATTGAGGCCTGAAGGAGTTGGCCGGGCGCCACGAGAGGATGCCGCCGGTCGGCAGCCGAATCCTGGCGGTGCGCGTTGTTCCTCCGGAGTCCATGCGAGGCTCCTCCAGGAGTTTTGCTCACGCCACCATGCCTCCTCAGTCTTGGATTCGCCTTCCTCCCTCCTTCGCCTTCGTGATTCCTTGAGAGGGGCTCTGGAGCTACAGTTGCACCACGCCGGCTGCAACACCCTGCGACCGGAGGCGGAGGTTCTTGGTCGTCGCTCCGGGCAAGGTCTTCATGACTCGAGGCTGGGGCGAGACCACCCGGGTTTGCAGGATGAGGGGCACCCTCGTGATCCACCTGGAGTACGACGGCGCTTCCGTGATGTTCTTCAAGGTCTTCAACACGGAAGGACGCCGACTAGAGTGCTGCCCTGAGGGAGGCGGTCGGGGCCCTGCCGTGGCGAGGACTGGGCTCGCCGACCGCTCCCCCAGCAACTCCTCAGGCAGCGGAGGCGTCGGAGGATCCAGCGACTCCGCCGAACTCTTCGCACCGCGCTCGGAGCCGGGTGGGCGCGTCAGGCCGCCGCCGCCACTGATCTGGATGAGGTTGGCGCCGGTGTCTGACCGCCCACTGTTGATGACGACGTCTTTTGCAGAGGCGCATGTAGTTAGCGCTCTTTAGGGTCTACTCCTTTTGTTCCCTGCGAGGAATCGAAGAACACACCCGTGAAACATAAGAGTGCGGCGGTTCCGTTTGTTAATATGATCATTGTCATGAAGTGGTGCGAGATGCTCATCCCATCTTAGCTTAGTTCCTCCTTTCGAACCTCACGAGGGCTTGACGCTCTGCGCCGACAGGTCCTGGTCCCAAGGTGAAGCTTGGCCGTCGCTGGTATCTTGATTCGTGATGCCGTGGTCAAGGCGAGGAGGTGGCGGCCTGGGGTCGATAAGAGCCCTGAGTCACGATGCTGGGAGGTCCCTTTAGCACTCAAGCAGCCATCGTTCGGTGAGAAAGGGCGCGGCGTTGCTAACAGGATTGCTTTAGGTGTGAGGTTGGTGCTGCGATAGCTAGTATTTCGGAGGATGACTTATCTTGAGTCGAGGAACCGCTTCTTAGTGCGGCGTTAGGTCCGCGCATCGGCGAATGAGGAGTTGCGGCGAGGTCCCGCGTGCCTCTTCCCTCGGCCTTTACTCCCTTTACGCTCGTCGCCGGGTCCGGCCCTCGGCGAGCTCGGCCGTCGCTGGTATGCCGGTCACGATGCGTGGACAAAGGAAGGTGAGGCTGGAGAGCGATGGGAGCCATGAGTCGCCATGCTCGGGTACCCCACCCCCTTTAACATGCAAGCGGTTGGCGGGCGAGTGAAGGAGGCGCCGTGAAGGCCTCGCTGGCGCTGCTCCTTGAAGAGATCCTGCAGGCTCATCACAAGAAGAACAAGAGTTCGCCATGACAACCGACAGTCAGCCGTTGGTTGCTCTGGAGGGGTGACGAGGCACTCAAGGCTTGACGAGGTGGCGCCATGCGGGGCTGCCGCGGCCAAAGCTCAGCCATTCAGGTTTGTCGGTGTTGCAGGGACGGACCCATGCGCAAGCGTCGTGCCATTAGGGAGCAGCTCCATCAGTTGGTGTCAATCGATCGGGCGACTAGGTCAAACATGTTAATCACGAAGGAGCAAATCCATTTAGATAGGTGCAGAGAAGGCGAACATCGCTGGGTCAGGCCCGAGTGACTCGGGGATGACGCAGCCCGAGGGGCACCCCCCATCAAGTAAACTAGAAACATGAATCAAAAGGGATACATGCCGCAGGGACGGACCCACGCGGCCTGTGAATGATGCAGCCCTGGGGGCGCTCCCAGCTGAAAATGAAACTTCGAAGGATGTCACACGATAATCTTGAAGATGAAGGGATCTGAAGTAGCGAGCAGGCGTGCGCTGCGGAAGCCGATCTTCACGAGCCCCAGGCCGGGAGCCTCGGGAGGCTCAGGAGGCTAGTGGCTCCTCGCGGACCATCT
Organism: Aegilops longissima; assembly: GCA_021605205.1. Classification (NCBI taxonomy): domain Eukaryota; kingdom Viridiplantae; phylum Streptophyta; class Magnoliopsida; order Poales; family Poaceae; genus Aegilops; species Aegilops longissima. The sequence continues at coordinate 274,539,300 of CM038678.1, forward strand.
CCATCTCCGCCCGGGACTGCGAGCGCCTGGCCGCTTGAGCCTCGGGATGCTCCTCATGAGGCGTGGCGCGTGGCAGCCGCGTTGACAAGCCGTAAGGCATGCAAACATAGCTGTGGGTTGGACCTTCACAATTCCCCACGCGTGAGGCAGGCGCTCTGAGAGGCGGCTCGGTTGAGCCACAGGTATGTTGATGCAGATCGCAGCCCACCATCCTCGCCTTGATGGGGAGCTACGGCGGAGTGGCGGCTGCCACTCATGACTCTTGACTCCTGCGGCTCTGAATGATCTTGGCTGCGAACTCCACGAGGTTTGGCCCTCCTTGCCTTGCCCCTTCTGAGTGAAGCGTGCTTTGAAACACGCCTCCAGGTGGTGCCGAGCACCTCCTCGTGATCTTAGCAAAGTCGGTGGCCCTCGGGAGAGAGCCCCGAGCCTTGCTCGAGGAGGGCAGGCGCGCCTTCCTATGCGACAGAAGGAGGTGCCCCTTGAACAGGCGCGGACACTGAGGGGCCTGCCTCCCGAGGGTTCGGGCCAGGCGATGTCTTCTTCTTCTTAGGAGCAGCCTTGGGAGGCCTGCCGCTCCTTTGATCTGGGTATTCAATTGAGGCGGCTTGAAAAGCACGCTCCAGGGAACACACTGCGTCCCTTTCTTCACAAGGCACCGTGATGACTCCACCGCTCCTGGCATCTTGAGGACATTGTAGCCGTGATGAGTCATGACCATGAACTTGGCCAGGGCTGGGTACCCAAGGATGGCATTGTACGGTAGGCGAATGTGGCGACGTCGAAGTCAATAAGCTCGGTCGGTGGTTATCGCGCTTCCCGATGGTGACGGAAGGCGGACCTGCCCAATCGGGCTGTGGAACCATCGGTGACTCGGGAGAAAAGCTTGGTTGGCTGAAGCTGATTGTATGGCACTTGGAGATTGTTGAATGTCTCGGCGGATGGGACATCGAGCCCTGCTCCGCCTTGATGAGGTCTGGTGACTTGCACATTCTTGATGATTGGGGAACAAAGCATCGGGAGGACTCGGTGTGGCTGCGCACTTGAGCTGATCCGTTGAGCTAAGCGTGATGGCGCGCCTGACCAGGTGAGAGGCGCATGGCCGAGCTTGGGAGGACTGCATTCGCCAGCGGCGAAATGCTTGAAGATGTCTTTGAGAGGCTGGGGCTTGAGCTCCGCCCGGGATGCAGCGATTGCGGCTCCTGAAGCCCCAACCCCTCGTCCCGATGATGGTCTGCATTTCTCCTTGGCTGCGGTGGCAGAAGAGGGAGGCCTGCGTTGCCTTGTGGGCAATCCTCGCGAGGCGGGTCCCTCCAGCCTCCCTCGCGAGGCGGGTCCCTCCAACCTCCCTCGCGAGGCTGATCCTGCCAGCGGTCCTCGCGAGGTCGACCACGCCACCCTTGGCGAGGGCCACAGTCTTCCTAACGTCCTGTGCTCCCTATGTTTGAAGCTTACTCAGCTGGTCATGTGATACTAAACATTTCTCCCAATCACCTTTTTCAGAGCCATGGGGGTGGGAGGAAGAACTGGGAATGCTAGCCATGCTGGAATGGTTTCTCCTCGCAAGCTCTAAGGATTTTCCGCCTGGTGTGAGATGGCGTCTGAGATCCAATCCACTTAAATATGCGCCTTTCTTACATGGCCAGGGTGTTATGTGCAAAAAATACTCTGACCTTTCGTGTTCGCTCGACACGTGGAAGCCGAAGCAATGGACGCGCAGAAGCCAATGTGTATGACATTAAATGGAAAGCCGACTATGACTCTTCGGTTCAGACGCTTTGAAGTATTCGGAGGAAGAACCCACCTTGCAATGCTGAAGACTATCAGAGCGCGGGACACGTCGTCATTGAATCCTGGTTTGGGGGCTACTGAGTTAGTCCTGGATTAAGGGGTCCTCGGGCGTCCGTCCTGTGTGATGTGGGCCGGACTGATGGGCCATAAAGATACAAGATAGAAGACTTCCTCTCGTGTCCGGATGAGACTCTCCTTTGCGTGGGTGGCAAGCTTGGCGTTCAGATATGAAGATTCCTTCCTATGTAAACCGACTCTGTACAACCCTAGGCCCCTCCGGTGTCTATATAAACCGGATGGTTTATTCCATAGAGGAGAATCACAATCATATAGGCTAGACATCTAGGGTTTAGCCATTACTATCTCGTGGTAGATCAACTCTTGTAATCCTCATATTTATAAAGATCAATCAAGCAGGAAGTAGGGTATTACCTCCATCAGGAGGGCCCGAACCCGGGTAAACATTGTGTCCCCTGTATCCTGTTACCATCGACTTTAGACGCATAGTCTGTGACCCCCTGCCGGAGATCCGCCGGTTTTGACACCGATAGAGAGCAATCCTCTCACTCGGAGACTCAGCTGCGATCCTAGATTCGCTTATGTCAAAAATCCGAAAGCAATATAGACAAAGCAACTGCATTGAGATAAAGCAACCAAGTTCAGATAAATCCATGAAGGTTCAGAACCACCAGCAGAAGTACTTAGGCGTCAAGCCCGAAGGAGTTTAACAATTACAGAATCACTCGGCATTCCGAGGAAAATAAAGTTAAGTTATCAGGTTTTTCACTTGGTAGGAGGAGGACTTGCAGGCTCAATGAAACTGTCCAGGTCGATGTCCTTTGCAATGTGAGTAGCTGCGTTAATGAAGTTCTCCATGAAGGATTGGAACCTTAAGAGCCACCAGCTTCTCTTCTTTGACTTCCTTGCAATGGACTCGGACAAGTGACATAGCCACGTCAGCACCACAACGGGCAGCTGACTTCTTCCATTCCTGCACTTGGTCCGGGATGCTATTGAGTCGAGTCATCAGTGACTCGAGGTCGTTCAGAATTACAACCTCTAGCCATAACTCCTTGTTGATCTGGGACAGCATGACCTTTAGTCGAGCGATGTAATCCAAGATGCTGGCAAGGCGAGATTCCAGTCGCAGCACATTCATTGCAGCTTCGTCCTTGACGGTAGAGTTGATAGGGTCCAGACTTGTCTCGATCTGCCCTGTTTCTTCCTCAAAGTTCTGACAGAATTCTGCACACACAAAAAGGTGTTGAGGTGATAGTAACATAAGGGTAAAGTTCTCTACAGTCAGTCGGATAAAGAAAAGTACCTTCAAGCATGAGGAACATCTTCTTGGCAAGACCTCCCAGATAAGTTTCTAGCTCATCTCTCTTCTGAGTGAGAACACCAACTCTGTCTCCCAAGGCCCCCTTCTCCTCCTTCAGTTGCACGACATCCTTCTTCGCTTCATCAACAGCTGTTTTCAACTTAGCGTTCTGTTCTTCAAACTTTCTGACAGAAGCCAGCTTCTTATCGGCAAGTTCATTCTTCTCCCGCGCCATCTTCTGTGCCGCTGCAAGGTCGAGATCCTTCTGCTCCAGAGCCTGCTTCATTTTCTCTAAAGAAATAACATTCTTCAGACGAGCTTGGAGTTGACAGTTTTCACTATGCACATCTGTTCGAGTGGAATCACTCGATTTAAAGGTTGAAAGGAAAAGATGTCAAGGCGAATAGTCGACAAATGGTTACCTCCCATGACAGCTGCTTCATCTTGGAGTTTCTTCAGGTTCTCCTTAGCCAACTCCAGATCGAGATTGAGTTGAATCTGCTTCCTTTCCAAATCAGCAAACTTGGATCCACACAAGATTTTTGCAATCAATAAACAAGACATGTCAATCGACAGAAACAAGGATTGGTCACTTCTGAGTGATAAGATGCAAGGTCAGGTTATTAAGACAAAAAGAGTTCTAAGACTACTGCCGAATAAAATGTTCAATAGTAGTCTCGAGGATTACACCCAGTGGGTGCACTTGGCGTGCCCCCACTGGTTCAGTTCCCACTCGGAGCAACCTGTCTAGACCGAGTGGAGGAGCTACAAACAAACATTTCACAAGGACCCCTACCGAATCAAACATTCGACAATGATCTCGGGGACTACACCCAGTGGGTGCACTCAGCGTGCCCCCACTGGTTCAAGAGTTCACTCGACACAACCTGGTTGACTCAAGTGAAAGAGCGTACAGATACAAGGTGCAAATTCATGATAGATGCATATAAGGTTCCAAAATGCTCATCCACAGACATCTTACAAATAATAAAGCAGTAGTTTTCAAGTAGCATATCCTAACAGAGCAAAGATCTAGCTGAAAGCCGATCGGAAATCAACTTACAATCCCACTTACTCGGATGTTGGTTTGAAGGGTAGATCTGGCATCATAGGCGGCCTTGCTGGTTTCGTACACTACCTTCATTCAATCCATCATTAAGCCTGCTTGGATCATGGCTTCCTTGGCAGCGCCTACCTAGTCCGCCGGGACATGATGAGCAACAAAAATTGGAGTTGGTGGAAAATATGAGGTGGCTAGTGGAGGTAAAGCCTGAAGTTGCACAGTCGGAGCAGGGGCTTGAGCAGTCGACACCGAAGGCTGGTAAGTCGACAAAGGATGAGCAAAAGAAACAGAAGTCCAAACTGTATCACCAGGTTGCTGAACGACTGGTTCTGATGCTGATGTCGAGTGAGACACTTTGCTGGCAGGCACTTTCTTGCTTAGTGTCCTGCCCCTTCTCCCTGTGTTCCTTTGAGGCACTTCTTCATGGTCATCATCGTCTGGAAGTTCAATAACATTTGGTGGCGCTACAAAGCACTCGACCGTAAGAATTTAGTCGACCATCAGAACAGTTGGCAAAGTAAGAGCATGATTGTGGAGCTGTACCTGCCCGAGAAGTGGTTGCATCTGTGGCTTCCGCTTCATCCTGCTCCTTTTCAATGTCCATGGATGTCCCAGAAGTATCAGCACTAAAAGTTCCCTATTTCACACGGTCAAACAAGAAAAGAAGTCCCTGATCAAAACGAAAACAGAGAGGAGAAACACTTACGCAGAAGCAACTGGAACATCCACCTTGATCTTGGGCAGGGCCTTCCGGGGCTTCAGTGGCACAAACTTGGGCTGCTCCGCAGCCTTCTCTGACGGCTCAGGAGTAGACGTTCGAGTGCGCTTCGGAACTTGCGTGCTTGGCGGAGCTGCTTTGCCACGCCCACCCACAGGATCCTGCAACTGCTTGGAACGCCGTTCAGAGCGGGGCGGCGAGTCGACCTCCTCACTACTACAAGAATCTTCATTGTTTTCATCACTTTCATCTTCGAATTGTTAGTCGGCACTTCCACCTTTGCTCTCCACTCCCTCCTGGAGTTGCTCCCCGTTGGGCATGGAGTACATCTTGGTATAAATCTGCAAGACGTGAGTTAACAAGTATCAGACAGATTCAAGAGCAATTGCAGATCAGAAGAAGAAAACGCTCGGAATTTTGAGCCTCAACTCTTCCGGCACGTGGTCAGCGTCAAATGGCAGAATCCTCCTAGACCCCCTGGGGTTGTGCTTGTTACAAGTGATGCTCCGCAGCCACTGACCCACCGTCTCCTCGGCAACCTCCTTTGGCTGGATCCGAGCGGTGTCTTCAATGCTCGAGTACATCCACATCAGATGATCACGGGCTTGGAGAGGCTGGATGCATCGACTGAGGAACACCTCCAACAGATCCATGCCAGTCACACCCTCCCAGACTAAATTAATGATCTGGTCGACTTAGAGAGACACCTCGCCTTTTTCCTCTGGGCTCAAGATTAGTGAAGAAGGTTGGCGGAGTCGCTCTATAGTGAAATGGGGGAGACCGGTCGACTGACCAGGAGTCGGGACGTCTTGGCAGTAGAACCAGGTCGACTGCCACCCTCTGACTGACCCGGGAAGGGTCATGGGAGGAAAAGTGCTTCTACCCCTAGTTTGAATCCCTAAACCCCCACACATTTGGATCACGTGTGTCTTTTTGTCAGTCGGATTTGCTTTCTTCACCATTTGGGGACGATAAGTGAAGATATGTTTGAACAGGCCCCAGTTTGGTTGGTAGCCTAGGAAGTTTTCGCACAACGAGATGTACGCAGCGAGATACGTGATTGTGTTGGGGGGGGGGGAATGGTGAATCTTAGCACCGAAAAGGTTCAACAAATCCTGAAAGAACGGATGCGGGGGAAGAGAAAAACCTCAATTGACGTGGGTGGTCAGTAGGACACGCTCACCCTCACACGGCTGGGGTTGAGATTCCCCCTTCGGTAGCCTCCAAGATCCATCGACAATGAAGCCGTCGGTGGCGAGCTTTTCCAAGTCTTTTTGCTCGACGGTGGTGCGGATCCAGTCCCCCTGGATCCAGCCAGGCGGCAGACCTGACCGCGACGACAACCCCCGAGTCGTCTTCTTGCCCTTAGCCGCTGCCTTCTTGGCGCGCTCCATCGCCGCGGTCTTCTCCTTCACCATGGAAACAGAGTGCGAGTGGAGGGGGCGGAAGCGTCGAGAGCAGAGGGGAAAGCAGAGAGGAAGGGGATCGAATGAGGCACACTGTGCACTACATCGGCCCGAGCGCTCTTTATGAGGCCGCTTCCGAGTGGCTGACCTGTGGGCCCGAGCAATCCTATAATAGCCCGCAACAGTCGCTTGCCCAATACGTGGCGAAAAAGGCGGCGCGAGGATCGAGGCGTCCCTTTCTTCTCGCTTCGATTACTACGGCACACCCCGTTCCACACGCTTCTCCAAATTTTTGAATCCCGTGAGATCCAGGCACCGTAGAGCAATCAATCGCAAAGAAGATTTCACGCTCTAATTCACTCGAAGATGACCAGCATAATTCACTCGACGACCTCTGAATTGATCAAGGAGACTAAGACAAGGTTGAAGCTTCAACATGATTTCCAGACTCTAGTATGCCTCCGAGGCATGGAATCGAGTCGGAACCAACTTCAACCCTTCTTCACTCAGACCTCAATATATTCGGGGGCTAATGATGATGACATGTACCTAGGGTAGGGTCACATGCCTGACCTAGACAACCTACCGAAGGATACTGCCCTAGAGTCAAGAGCATTCAAAGTACAACGTAAGATACCGACTGGAATCACCTTGGAGTGTAATCCACTCGAGCAGCTATCCCACTCAGATATCCCAATTCCGCTCGACCAAGATAGAGTCACTCGACCATACGAAGAATCACTCGGAGTATAGAAGATCTAAAGCCACCCCAGGATGGCAGCGGTCAGGCATTCACTCCGTAGTCTTAAAGGTCATTTATAGTCATTTATAGCTAGTGTTACTAGTAGCGCCCTTGTCTTAACTTACATTGAACTCTGTGTACCTAAGGACTGGAGGGGTCTGGCAAACTCTATATAAGCCACCCCCTCCTCTGGCATGATGAGGACATCAATACCATTGTTACACCCACAGCCCGTACTACTACATATACTGGACCAATTACTAGAGTTCGCGCATGCCAATTAATTTATCAGGTACTTTCATTTCTTGGTAATGATTCTAATGTTCATGAGAATATGATGATGCCTAAATTAGATACATTTGTTTTGCTCACAAATGAAGGGCCTGGCATGGATAAGAGGGATGAACATTGGAGCAAGAACAAGCATGGAGTTGATGGCATGCTAAGGGAACAAACGGAGTTACAAGTGATGATTTCAGGACTTTGAAGCCACCATAATGAGCGCATGAAGCCTTGGACAAAATATACAAGATGCCACTTCATAAACTTCGTCCAGAGGCTATTCTAGGTGCTGCGTCACATTATTATTGGGCCAGGCCCATGTAATTTCGAAATACATAAGTATAGGCTGTTTTTGGAGTCCGTATGTGTGGGGAAACAAGAGATAGGGTTGGTTTCGGACCCCTTCCCCAAGGGCCACGAAATTCCCCCCTCTTCCTCCATATATACAACCCTTAGGGCACCGTTTAGACTTTGGGTTTTGTTTAGATTAAAAGTTTGCCATAGCTGCAACTTCGCATACTTCGTTTGTGTTCAACGACCAGACAAAGGCATCACAGAACCCCACCTTTGATCAATAAAGCTTTCCTCTTATATTCGCAATATCCAGATTGCAATCTTAGTTTCTTGCTTGTTCTTCGTTTTTGCAAGAAAGCAGACCTTCGTGGTCGGGTTGATCGTGCTCGGCGTGGTCAATAACCTCTCGAGTTGGTTTAGCGATTGCTAAGGCACGGCGTCCTCGCTGCGTTAAGTAGTTGGATCGTCAAAGTCGACTTCCTCCAAAATGATAGCCACCATCTCATCGAAAGACGGGACACCTTTGCCTCTATCATGGCACAAAGGTTCGCAACCCCTATAATTCTCACGCATAATCCAGTCGACAAGCCTCCGGGCACCGAGACGTTCTTTTTTGACACTTGAAACAGTAGGAGAGGCTCCTACTGTATGTACTAATTAAAGTATCAAAAAAGTCTTACAGGGTCATAACCTTACATCCATGGCCATGAGAAAAAATAAAGTTTGGGGGGAGTGAGAAAAGTAGAAGACTACACTAAGGGTGTATAAAGTTTCGGGCACCGAGACGTATGGCTATTACTTCCTCCGAGAAGGGCCTGAACTCGTAAACCTTGCATGCAAAACCTCGTCGTAGCTAGGATCTTGCCTCCTCCTACGTACCCCCTATTCTTACTGTTAGACTTGCTCCCACGACACTCATCAAAAGAAATTATGCGGAAAATACTTTATGTGATGTGGGAGCTGGTCTTAGTGTTATGCCTTTCTCTTTATATAAAAGACTTGATCTGAATAAACTCACACCTACTGAAATATCTTTGCAAATGGCTGATAAATCAACTGCCATACCTATCGGAATTTGTGAGGATGTGCCCGTTGTTGTTGCTAATGTTACTATTTTGACTGACTTTGTTATACTTGAGATGCCCGAGGACGACAACATGTCGATTATCCTTAGTCGACCCTTTTTGAATACTGTAGGGGCTTTTATTTATTGCAATGAAAGCAAGGTCACTTTTGATATCATTGGTAATGAGCATATGGTGCACTTTCCGAAGAAAGAATTCCAAGTGAATGGTATTAATGTTATTGAAAAATCTCCGACAGTCACTATTGGAAGTTTTCAACTACCTCTACCTACTGTAAAAAAGAAATATGAAATACTTATTGTTGGGGACATTCATATACCCGTTGAGGTAACTTAGTGATTTACAAAAGTTATTCGGTTTCATGCTAATCAGAAGTGGTTGTTAATAAGACTTGATCAACCTTATTAATGGATCATTTTTGAGAGGTATGAAGTTGATGAATTTGGTGGGTGCTACCTTCTCTCCCTACCTTTTGTTTTATGTTTTTATTAGTTAAATAAAATGAAATGCCATGTTTTGTCTGTTTTCTGAATTTCCCTAGAATAATAAAATGACCCAAAAATAAAAGTTCTTAGAATGCCCTGAAAATTTAATATGATTTTTTCTGAATATTTAAGAATTTGTGATGCAAATAATATTAGAGGGAGGCGCACCAGGTGGGCACAATCCACCTGGGCAGGCCAGGACCCCCAGGCACACCCTTGTGGGTTGTGGTCCCCTCATGGCCCCCTCACTTATATCTTCATCCCACATCACCACCTACCTCCAGAAAAAATCACCTTTGCTCTCTATCTCGTGCTCTTACTCTCAAACCTGCGGATTTCGAGCTCTTTGCTCGAAGCTCAGTTTTCGAAACTGTTTCGGGGGATTGTTGCTTGGTATGTGACTCCTCCACTTGTCCAATTAGTTTTTGCTTTAGTGGTTTATATTTTTTAATAATTAGTTTCTCTTGGTGCTACTGTAGATGAGCTTGCATGTTGAATTCTTAGAATTTTAAGTAGTTTGAATGCTTTCTATGGTCTCTATGCATCTCTATGAGTAGTTGCTACCAATCTTGTAAGGTTTTGTTGAGAAAATTTTGTGGACTAAAAAATTTCAGAATTTTGCTCATAGGAAAAAGATGAGTATCTTTAGGAACTTTGCTTCCAAGAAGAACTGCAAGGGAGGGATTGGGGAGTCATCAGACAGTGTCGGGGAAGCTGATCGTAACCCACGAACACCTATGGGACCGGCGGACCGAGCCCCTTTCGGTTCGGTTGGGGGCGGAGATTGCACGAAGAGCAGATCGAGGAAGCACACGAAGCAGTTTACCCAGCCCGGAGCTCTCGGAGATAATACTCCTCTGCTGCTTGTCGATTGTATTGTGTTCTTGCTAGGGAGCACAGAGCTACAAAACCTAGCCTGAGTGTCTCTAGTTTCGAATGAGTCGAACCGAACCCCCTCTACGTTGCGCATGGGCCTCCTTTTATATGCTCAAGGGATCACCAACAGGTGGCAACGTAGATGAGGGCAAAAAGGGAAAAATGAGCTGTGGTGGGTACATCTACTTTGTACAGTGTATTCTACCTAACTCTAACGGCAAGGGACAAAAGCATTAAATGCCCGTCCATGTCGCCTAAATAAAGTCTGTGAGGGACCGTCGGGGCGCCACCGCTTGCCACGATGGCACTCTGTCGGCGCCCATCGCTGCTCTCCGTGGCTGCACTGACCTCTTGACACGCGATGCTGGAATGGCCCCATGGCGACCGTTGGTGGATGAGCTGGAGCGGGGATGAAGAGTGGTTGCCTGCCGCGGCAAGTGCCTTGCCGCGGCTAAATCCTTGCCGCCGGAAGCTTGTCGCTCTCCGAGCCTTCCGCAAGCTCCTCTTGCGGGGTCTTGTCTTGCGTGCCTTGAGTGGCCTTCCGGCAAGCTCCTCTTGCCGGGCCTTGTCTCCTTGGCTTAAATACTTTGTTCTTGAATGGCTCCAAAGGAACCATGGAGGACCTTGAGGTCACTAGGCAAGCCTTGCCGCTGGGTGTCAAGAATGCCCATGCACAGTTCGGGGTACTAGGGTACCCTACTCTAGTACACCGGACAGAGCCCCGGGCTGGGCCACACATTTGCCGAGCACTGTTGGGCCAGGCCCAAAACAGTCTGCACGGGACGCGCGGCCTAGATCACGCCGTAACTTGCTCCGGACCACCACGCCCCCACAACACAGACGCGTCGAGCGTGGCGTCGTGGGAGAGATCGTGGGGCTTTCTTTAATTGAAAAGCGGGCGTCCGCCTCTCCCTCCTTATAAACAGGGAAACAGGGGCAGGTCGCCCACCTCGCCATTTGCTGTCCCATCTCAAAAACCACCGCCGCTCCCCCCTTCTTCTCTAGTTCAGAAGAGAGCAACGCTCCGCCCCCCATAGCCACCAGCGCCATCAACGCCGTCGGTCTCCTCCACCGCCTCCGCCATGGCTCCGAAAGCCGATAAGGGGAAGGGCGTGAAGTCGGCCGAGGCGCAGCGGCTCACGGCGTTGCGAAAGGAGAGGGCCGTCTTCCCCCCCCTCCCCCCAGCTTGACACAAAGGAGCTGAGGGAGGGCTACTACTTGTTCTGGTCGACGGAGACGCGGGCGCACCCGCGCAAGAAGGTACTCCCCGCCATTGCCTGTGAACTAGCCCCAACTGGGTAGCCCTTCTTCGCGCTTTTCTTCTATTGCGGGCTCTGCCCGCCCTTCTCTGAATTCTTCTGCGATATCATGAACACCTCACGGGCTTCGCCTCCTTGATTTCACCCCCAATGCTGTCCCGACCATGGCAGTTTTGCACACCTTCTGAAAACTTTGTCGAGTCCACCCAAACGTAGCACTCTTCCGCCACTTCTTCATGCCCCACGCCGAGAGAGGAGAGCCACTTGCGGAGGGATTGCTTGGATCTCCGGGATCGGCAAGAAAGAAGCCTATCTAGAAGGAGAGCTCCGCAGCAAGTGGGAGGAGTGGAGAGCCGATTGGTCTTTGGATCGTTGAGGAGAACTCGCAACCTTCATCGCCAGCGCCAAACTCCAATAGTGCGCGGCAACGATTGGAGCAACTTGGCGCCGGAAGATGCTAGGTTGAAGATTGCCGTGACCGGATCTTGCGCCTCGGGCTTGCCGGACTTGATCAGACGCGTTGGCGCAGATTTCCTTCGCCCAGACGCTTCCCTTGCAGGAGAGGAGGAGACCTGCTTGGGAGTTCCAAAATGCGGCGGACATCATGAGGCTGCGCCGGGCCTCAACTGGAATTTCACCGCCTTGGAGTTGGACGCAATGCTCCCGGAGTTGTTCAAGCATGACCCGATCACCAGAGTGGTTTAGGTTGTCGAGGGAGTCGTCCCATTGTGCAACAATTCTTCGCTCGACCGCATCCGCGCCATGATGCCGTTATGTGATTCGCATGGGATCGTTCCAACTGGCAAGAGCTCGCGGACGACGTCAGGCGGCAGTTCTTCGACAGCTTGAAGAAATGCCGATCCGCCCGACGAGCGTAAGAGGCTCACCCGCGACACCAGCGACGAGATGCAGCGCATTGCCACCAGGTTGAGGAGGCGGCAGCATTGCTGCCGCTACCGGGCGATTCGGGTTCACCGTGGAAGAGGCAGATGCAGCAGAGGCGGCAAGCCTTGCTGAGCGAAGGAGTTTGCTTGGCGAGGAGGAGCTTGCTGAACCCAAGGCCGAGTCGAACGAACCCGCCGAGGGCGCTTCCTCCCACCATCTAGCAGCTCACAGCAACCGGAGCCCCGGCTCCACCAAGGAGGCTTCTCCGCAAGACGGGGGCGAGACGGGCGGCAGACGGGCTAACAACCGCAGCGCCACAGCGACGCGCTTCCATCAGCAGCAAGCATGTTGCAGCAGGAGCACCCACACCGCTGCAACAACCGAGGCGGATCCTCTCAGGCCACCGCTGCCACCCCGCCAAGCGGTCAAAGAACCTACTCCTCCGCCTCTTCGCACCGGGGCGAGCTGAATTTGATCTCTCGCGCCAGCTCCGACGAGGAAGAAGAAGAAGAGTAAGCTTCTATGCTGTGCTTGTATTTCTTCAATTTTGTTGCTTCGTCTTGTATCTGACTTGCTTCATTCTGAACTCTTTCCTTTTTCAGGACGCTGGCTCAGAGGGCGTCGAAGAGAGCCAAGACCCCGGTGGTTGTCTTCGAGGACGATCCCCCCGTGGCAACACGAGGCACGTCTGAGACCCCCTTGCCGGACCCGGCAACCCTTCCTCAGAGCAGCCCCCAGCACAGCCCCCAGCGTAAGTATATGGTTTATTTCTTACTGTTAGGCGTGCACGGGTGCTCCTTCTTTGTTGATATCTGACTGTTGGTTTGTGTAGGAGCAAAGCAGCCTCATCAGGAATGCCCGGAAGCCGCCCCCGAAATTCCATCTGCTTCGACTACGCCGCCAAGGGAGAATTCTCCGGCAAGGGAGCGTTCTCCGGCAAGGGACAGCACCAGTGATCCTCCGGTGGTCGAGACCATGGCTTCCGATCCCATTGCAGGTAATCCTCTTGCGTGAAAATTTCCCTTGGGTTCTTTTTCTTCTGTTTTTCTTTTCCAACATTTGCTTGACTGTTCTTTCTTCGTCTGGTCGTCAGATCCATCCGCCGAAGAGCCGATGGAGACTGAGGTCACCGGCGAGGAGGGCGCACGCGACAACACTGACGACGTCGCCACCATGGAGGAAGAGGCTGGCGCCGATGGGTCCGCCGGCGAAGAGGCCGCCAAGGCTGCCGCTACAAAGGCTGGCGAGGGGTCTGGCGATCTTACTGACGACCCTGAGGCCGCAGGAGCGCCAGGCGCTACGCCGACCGCCGATCCCTCCGCCACTAGTGCAGCGTCAGGCTCCGAAGAGCCCCAGCCCGACGCCTATCTGAAGGCCGGCGACGGCATCTTCATCAAGCTCCCCTGGGCCTTGAGTTCCAGGGCGCCGGTCGAAGGAGAGATCTTCGACGGAGAGCTGCTCGCCTCCGCTGGACTGACGCTGGTGGACGCGCCAAGCAGCAGCAGCGGCGAGTCTGAGGAGGAGCAGCTGCTGAAGAAGCTGTTGTCGCTCTACCGCGCCCGGCAAGCCAAACTGGAATCTCGGGAAGCGCTTGTCGCGAAGGCGGGAGCAGACATAGAGAAGCGCGCAGAGGAGCTCCGAGGAATCAATCAGGAAGCTCTCCGGTCCTTGGCAGAGGAGCGGGAGCAAATTGTTGAGGCGCGCAAAGCCTTGATCCTCGAGAAGGTAGAGGTTGAAGAGCAGCAGAGGCTTGCTGCCGAGAAGCTAACTGCGCAGGAAGGCGAGCTGGCGCAACGGAAGATCAACCTCGACAGCCACGAGGAGGAGCTTGTCGCGCGCGAGGAGTCACTTGGCGGGGCTCTTAAGGAAGCAAAGGATCCCGCCGCAGCTGCCGAGGCCGCCAAGAAAGAGTTGGAGACAAAGGTGACGCAGCTGGAGGCCAGTCTCCAGAAGAGCGGCGAGGAGCTTGCTGCACTCAAGCACGAGCGCGAGAAGGACGCCTACACTCTTGGCGAGCTGCAGGGCCGTCTCGCCGAGAGGAGCAAGGAGCTCAGCGCCGCCAAGGACCGGAGGTGGGTCTGTTGGAGAAGATCAAGGCCAACGAGGAGCTGCTGGCGAGTGCTACTGCCGCCCAGAGCACCTTCAGGGAGAATGTGGAGCTCGGATCAAGGTCTTGTGAATATCGCCGCCATCGACAAGGAGCCGACGGAGCTGGGGATGGTGGATCTCGGTACTCCTCCGACGAGCGCCCAACCCAGCGCCAAGCTCAGCTGTTCCTCAAAGGCGTGGTGACGGCTCTCCAATGACTCGGGAAGAGATCCCAAAGCAGCTGGCCGAGGAATCGCGCCAGATCTGCGCGGGAGCTCTCCAGAAGGTGTTGATGAAGGTGGCCTTCCGCAATCCAGGCCTCAACCTCAACGGCGTCCTCAGATCCTTGCCGCCAGATACCGATGTGGAGGCGCTCAAAGCCCTTGTCGCACCCATTGTGGACAAGGTGGGCAAGATCAAGCGGGTTGATGGCGACCGCGTAGACTAGGCCGCCAATTTTATCTTTCCCTTGTCGCTGCTGATCATGTTTAGGAGAATAATTTGTTAGATCTGCGACAAGCTATTTTGTAGTATAACTTTATCTTAGGCAATGATTGCAATGTTATTTCCTTTACTTGATTCCTTCCTTTGTATGTTTGTGCCCTACGCTTTTAGGGAACTTGTCGGCGTGGGCACCTTTGCCGCAAGCGCTGAGTGCAGAACGTCAGCAGCCTGCTGGCGGTGCCGCCTCCGACAAGAAACCTTGTCGCAACTAGTTGCAGCTCACTTAAGTTGTTGAGCGGACTCGAAACAAAGTAAGGGCGCGACTAGCTATGAGTTGGTTCCTCTGCGCACAGGTTTTCCATACAAAGTACTATCGTTCGAGGAAGATAACATAAAGATTTAAAAAACTGATTGCTCAAACTTTGGCAACTTAGCTTTTCTGTCGTTTGCTTCCCGATAAGGTGAAACTTCCTCGAGCAACGCTTGGTCCATGGCATTATCCTCTCCTTCCCCCCTGGTTAACTTGTGTGCGAGGGAACCTTCCTTTCTTTGAGAAAGAGAAAGAAGAGAAAATAAAGTTATGGAGCCTTGTGGCTCGTTATTGCTTACCGGGGGTGGATGCTGCACAAAATGTTAGACAACACATGCAAAAATGATTATGAAAGCATGTAGTTGACAAGTTGTGCGCAACACATGAGTTTTACTTATGCACGGGGTCTGCGCCCGGCTTTGTACAAAGGATTACATGCAACATCGGCAAGACTTGTACAAAAGGTGGTTGCCGGAACAGGTTCCGGAACCGCGCTTCTGAGTAAAACTTACGAAGATGCTCAATGTTCCAGAGTTGCTCACCGAATGCCATCTTCGGTCTCAAAGCGGACTGCGCGCGGGCCTAGTGACTCGTTTCATCCGATAAGGGCCTTCCCACTTCGGCGTCAACTTGTTGGAATTCTTGGCGGACTGAGAGCGCCGAAGAACAAGGTCGCCTTCCTCGAGGCTTCGGCACTAACTGCGGCTATGGTAGCAACGCAAAGCTTGCTGGTAACGAGCAGCTCGTGCAATGCCCTGAAGCGGTCCTCCTCAAGGAGCAGTCGTCATCTTATCGCAGCTGCTCTTGCTCAAGTTCATCATAGCGAGTACTCGAGGTGACCCGTATACGAGTTCCGTGGGGAGAACTGCCTCTGCTCCATAGACTAGAGCGAAAGGTGTCTGGCCAGTGGCTCGATTTGGCGTCGTCCTGATCAACCAAAGAACCACCGGCAGCTCCTCAATCCAGTTTCTTCCACACTTGTGCAGCCTGTCGAAAGTTCTGGTCTTGAGCCCACGCAACACTTCAGCATTTGCCCTCTCCGCTTGACCGTTGCTTCTCGGATGAGCAACAGAAGCAAAGCAGACCTTGGCGCCAAGACCTTGGACGTATTGCCTGAAGGTGCGACTCGTGAATTGTGTGCCATTGTCGGTGATGATCCTGTTAGGAATCCCAAAACGGCAAACAATCGACCTGAAGAACTTGATCGCTAAGCGTCTGTCACCTTCCTCCTGCTTCCACTTCCGCCACTTTGTGAACTTGTCGATTACAGCGTACAAGTACTCAAAGCCCCGACGGCTCGGGGAAGGGCCGAGGATGTCGAGCCCCTGGACCAAAAATGGCCAGGATAAAGGGATCGTCTGGAGAGCTTGAGCTGGCTGGTGTATCTGCTTGGAATGGAACCGCACGCTTCACACTTGGTTACTTGTGCGGTTGCATCCGGAGGGCTGTCGGCGGAAGAAACCTTGCGGAAAGCTTTGCGGCAAGTGCTCTTCGCCAATGTGGTGACCACACATGCCTCCGTGTATCTCTGCCAACAGCTTTTGTCCATCTTCGGTGAATACACTTCAATTTCACACCGTTGAGTCTTCTTCAGACAGCATGTTGTCGACAAACTGGTACATACTTGACTGCGGGCTACTCTCTCCGCTTCTTCCGCTCTTCGGAAGTTCTCCGTCAGAAGGAAATGGACAATCTCTTTGTGCCCATGTTGGAGCTTGTGGCTCGACAACAAGGGCTAAAGGCACATATGTTGCTGCGGGAACATCCGCTTCTACGGCAAGAACCTGCGGCTCGGCCGGAGCTTGATGTTCCCCGGCAAGCTTGCCGGAGCAAAACTTGTCGGGAGCGTCTGATTCAACGAAACAAACCCTAGGGCTTGTCGGAGCAGACTGCTCCTCAGCACCCTTGGTGTTGAACTTGGGGACCTTTGCGGCGGCGGCTTCGGGGAGCTCGGCCGGGAAGTAGTCACCAGAAATCAACTTCCTCTTCTTGTTCTGTCCAGTTGATGGCGTTACAGTCGGCTGAGTCAGCTTGAGCACAAAAATCCCTGGTTCCACAGGTAACTTGAGTGCGGCGCACTTTGACAGTCCATCAGCAATATCATTCTGAGCTCTTGGAACATGTTCCATCTGCAGGCCGTCAAAGTGCTCTTCTAGCTTTCTCACTTCATCAACGAGGCTTCCATCAGCGGACTCGATAATCTTTGTTTACTTGGCGGACG
This sequence comes from Aegilops longissima, assembly GCA_021605205.1. NCBI lineage: Eukaryota > Viridiplantae > Streptophyta > Magnoliopsida > Poales > Poaceae > Aegilops > Aegilops longissima. The sequence goes on from CM038678.1 coordinate 274,556,570, forward strand.
ACAAGCTGCGAGTCACCCCTGACAATGAGCTTCTTGATCCCAAGGTCTACGGCAATTCTGAGTCCGGCAAGCAAACCTTCATACTCTGCAGTATTGTTTGTTGCTTGCTCCTTGGGAAAGTGCATTTGGACTATGTACTTGAGGTGCTCTCCGGTGGGCGCGACAAGCGACGCGCAAGACCGGCGCCTTGCAGCGAGAAGGCACCATCAAAGTACATCAGCCACTCTTTGCTTGCCTCCTTGACGGGGATGCTCGTCTCTGGAATTTCTTCATCCTGCGTTGGCGTCCATTCTGCTATAAACTCTGCCAATGCTCTGCTTTGGATAGTTGAAGTGCTCTCAAACTTGAGGCCAAAGCTTGACAACTCTAATGCCCACTCGACAATCCTGCCTGTTGCTTCTAGATTTTGCAATATCCTCTTCAGGAGAAAGCGAGTGACGACTGTTATCTCATGTGCTTGGAAGTAATGGCGCAGCTTTCTCGAGGCCATGAGGAGATCGAAAAGAAATTTCTGCACACCAGAGTACCTTGACCTAGCCCCCTGCAAAAGGGAACTGACAAAGTAAACTGGGCGCTGCACCATCCTTTTCTGCATCTTCTCGCAATCCTGCAGATCCGTCCTTGTCGGGACCGAGCTTGTCGGTGAAGCCCCGCTTGTCGCTGGATGCGTCTCGCCTTGGTTGCCGGCTCATCGTCGCCTCCCTTTCCGCTACTAACGCAGCACTAACCACTTGATTGGTTGCCGCTATATATAGCAGCAACTTCTCTTGTGGCCTAGGTGCGACAAGTATTGAGTGGAGGACAGGTACCTCTTTAAGTCCTCGGCGCAGCCTCCGCTTGAGTCCATTTCATTGGACCTGCCTTTTCAAAATCTTAAAAATGGCGAGGCACGCCAAGTGAACCTAGAGATAAACCTTTCGAGAGCAGCCACGCAACCGCAAGTCTTCATACATCCTTGACGCTTTGGTGCTTCAATCTGCTCAATGGCCTTGACCTTGTCGGGATTGGCTTCAATTCCCCGCCGAGACCACGAAGAACCCGAGAAGCTTGCGGAAGGGACTCGAACACGCACTTCTCGGGGTTGAGCTTGAGGTTGATCTTGCGCAGATTTGCAAAGGTCTCGTCTAGATCTTGAACCAGAGTTGCCCTGTCCTTGCTTTTGACCACTATGTCATCCATGTAAGCTTCTACATTTCTGTGCATTTGCGGCTCAAAAGCGTCATGGACTACTCTTGCAAACATTGAACCAGCATTCTTTAACCCAAAAGGCATCCATACAAAACAGTATGTGCCACATGGGGTGATGAATGCGGTTTTCTCCTCATCCTCTTCTTCCATGAAGATCTGATGATATCCTGAGTATGCATCAAGAAATGAAAGCAAATCACATCCAGCCGTGGAGTCAACAATCTGGTCGATGCGTGGCAAGGGAAATGGGTCTTTGGGACAAGCTTTATTAACATCTCGTGAAGTCGATACAAAGTCTCCATTTCCCATTTGCCTCTTGATACAACTACAGGATTGGCCAACCACGAGGATGGAGCACTCCTCGACAAGGCCTGCTGCTTCCAATTTCTTGATCTCTTCTGCAGTGAATTCTTGGCGCTCCACTGCCTGCTTCTTGACTTTCTGCTTGACGGGCCGCGCATGAGGACAGACAGCTAAGTGGTGCTCAATTACTTTCCTGGGAACACCGGGGATGTCAGACGGTTGCCATGCAAACACGTCGACGATCGCCCGCAGGAAAGCAACGAGCGCGCCTTACTATTTAGGGTCGAGAGTGGCACTGATGGTGAAGGTACCACCAGTGCCGTCTTCTTTGGCGGGCACCTTCTTGGTCTTCGGTGGAGCAACCATCATCTTCTTGCACTTGCCGGTGGAGCTCGATGGTGCGTCCTCGACGGTAGCGCAACACTCCGAAGAGGTGCGCTTGCCGGAGTGGGCATCAGAGCTCTTGCCGGACTTGGTCTTCTTCTTCCCCCCGGGAGCTTCCGCGGCAAGTGATTTGCTATCTGTTGCAGCTGCTGCCTCCCGGTAGATCTTGTCGGCGCAGATAAGAGCATCCTTCTTGTCGCCATGGACAGAAATGACACTTATTGGGCCTGGCATCTTGAGCAAGTTGTATGCATAATGAGAGGCTGCCATGAACTTGGCGAGTGCTGGACGGCCAAGTATCCCATTGTAAGGTAATGGAAAATCAGCAACGTCGAACGTGACCCTCTCAGTTCTGAAGTTTAGCTCGCTGCCAAATGTTACCGGCAACGTGATCTTCCCCTTTGGCTTGCTCCTTCCTGGATTGATTCCTTGGAATGTGCCAGTCTCTTCGAGCTCGCTGTCAGGGATCTGAAGCTTCTGGAGCACCGCGGAGGAGATCAGGTTCAAGCCGGCCCCGCCGTCAACTAGCATCTTGGTGACCTTGAGGTTGCGGATAGTTTGTGAGACCAACATCGGCAAGCATCCGACCGCAGTTATGCGATCAGGGTGGTCCTCAATATCGAAGATGATAGGCGTGCTGGACCATTTCAGAGGCTTGCGTGACTCTACGGATGGTTCTGCTGCATTAACTTCCCGCATCCACTGCTTGAGTTGGCGGTGTGAAGTATCGAGAAGCACCGCCGCCAACGCAGAAGGACCTCGTGGCTTCTCAAACTCCTGCTCATCGGTCTCGTCGTCTTCCATATCTTCATCGTCGTCGTCGTCTTCATCCTTGTCGCGGCCGCGAGGAGGTCTGTCTCCTTGCCGCTGCTTGGCTTTGCCGCGGCGTCCTCCCCGGCCGGGTCGCTTCTTGCCAACTCCCCCAGCACCTTCCTGGGCTTTCTCCTTGTCGCGCCGCTCGTACTCAGCCTTCTGCTGTTCAATAAGCTACTCGACCTTCTTGAAGCTCTGGAGGTCATGGCCCTTGGTATGGTGGATCTTGCAGTACTGTTTGTTGGAGCTGTCCTTCTTGTCGGCGGCTGCCACAGGCTGGCAGTCGGTGCCAGCGGCAACCTCCTTGCCGGAGCCACCAACTCTGGCTTTCTTGGCGGCACCACTGTTGCCAGACTGCTCGACAACTAGCACCTCTTTGCCCTTCTTCTTTCTGTTGTTCCGTCGCCGGCTCTTGTTCGCCGGGGCGGTCTCCTCACTATCCGATCTTGCTTCTGTATTCTCTCCTGGGAGTCTCCTCCCTTCTTCAGCACGTGCACACTTGTCGGCCAGGGCATACAACTCACTGACGTCCTTGACTTTGCACATCGCCATCTCCTCCCTCATCCTGCGGTTCCGCATGTTCTGATGAAACGCACTGATCACCGCGGCAGGGTGGACATCTGGGATGTTGTAGTGCACACGGCTGAATCTCTGAATGAACTTGCGCAGGGACTCTCCTTCCTTCTGGGCGAGTAGGTGAAGGTCGCTCTCTTGGCCATGAGGCTTGTGGCCGCATGTGAAGGCGCCGAGAAACTGATGGCATAGATCTGCCCAAGAGGATATGGATCCGTCCGGCAAGTGCATGAGCCAGGATCTGACATTGGGCTTGAGTACCAGCGGGAAGTAGTTGGCGAGGATCTTGTCGCCTCGCCCCCGCAGATTGCACCGCGATGGTGTAGATGCCGAGGAACTCCGACGGATGCGCCCCGCCATCGTACTTCTCCGCACGTCGGCTTGAAATTCTTCTTGCCGGGCCCTTTGGACTTGCCGCAGCTCACGAGTGAACGCAGGGCAACCTATCGCGACGGCAAGTCGCTGGTTCCTTGGCGCATGCATATCGATAGAGGGCCCAGCGCTGGTCGGATTGACGTCGCGCTTCTCTTGGCGCTTCGGCGCGAGTTCGAAGCGTCTTCTTGCTGCCGTTCTAAAGAACTTGGCGTTGATCACGGCGAGCTCGTGGATCCGCGACGCGGTGGAGTCGCTGTCGAGGTGGATCCGACGAGTTGGTGATCTTGGCCTTCTGGGTGGGGAGTGCATGGTGGTTGCACCCCCACAGGTTTCGTCGCCACCGGCTCGTGCCTTGTCGTCTTGCCGCGGCAGCGATGTAGTTGGTTGCCGCGGAGCGTCGCCGTTGGCAAAGCCGATGAGACTCTGGATGGTGGCCCTCCATTCGTCGACCTTGTCGGCTGTTGGAGGGTAGTCTAGGAGCAGTTGAGCTCTCGCCAAGGCTTCCGCTGGAGTGGTGCGTGGCAGTGGTGAACGGTGTGAGGAGCGAGATATGCTCGGACTTCTAACTATGTTAGAAGGAGCAGCATCCCGTCCAGGCGACCGTACCCCGCTCGTGCCAGCATGCTGGCGTGCACGCTGGTCTTGAGGGCCTCGGGATCCTCTAGCTCGGTCTTGATCCAACGAGCGCATGGTACTATGAATACCATGACGCTGTCGGTCCCGCGCCTCCTGAGATGGGCGCGGTGCGTGTACGGATGCCGAGGTCTGCGCGACCTTGTCCTTGGACTTGGCAGCGTCATGAGCTCCCTCGTCGACGCCCGTTCTTCCGCCGGCGTCTTCCCCGCCACCCATTTGCTCCGGTGGTGGCGGGATCGACGTGGACGGCTCCGCTGCCGCCGAAGCCTTCTTCTTCGGTGGCATGTTGATGAAGATGATGAAGATGTTGCTCGTGTGAATGCTGGATCAGGTTCACACAGCCTCGACGCCCCCTACCTGGCGCGCCAAAGATGTTGGGGAAGCTGATCGTAACCCACGAACACCTATGGGACCGGCGGACCGAGCCACTTTCGGTTCGGTGGGGGCCGGAGATTGCACGAAGAGCAGATCGAGGAGAAGCACACGAGCAGTTTACCCAGCTTCGGAGCTCTCCGGAGAGATAATACTCCTACTGCTGCTCGTCTGATTGTATTGTGTTCTTGCTAGGGAGCACAGAGATCTACAAAACCTAGCCTGAGTGTCTCTAGTTTCGAATGAGTCGAACCGAACCCCCTCTACGTTGCGCATGGGTCTCCTTTTATATGCTCAAGGGGTCACCAACAGGTGGCAACGTAGATGAGGGCAAAAAGGGAAAAATGAGCTGTGGTTGGTACATCTACTTTGTACAGTGTATTCTACCTAACTCTGACGGCAAGGGACAAAAGCATTAAATGCCTGTCCATGTCGCCTAAACAGTGCAACAGGGACCGTCAGGAGCGCCACCGCTTGCCACGATGGCACTCCTGTCAGCGCCGCTTACCACTGCTCTCCGCTGGCTGCACAGCCTCTTGACACGCGTGCCTGGAATGGCCCCATGGCGACATGTTGGTGGATGAGCTGGAGCGTGGATGAAGAGTGGTTGCCTGCCGCGGCAAGTGCCTTGCCGCGGCTGAATCCTTGACGCCTCCGGAAGCTTGTCGCTCTCCGAGCCTTCCCGGCAAGCTCCTCTTGCCGGGGTCTTGTCTTCTGCGTGCCTTGAGTGGCCTTCCCGGCAAGCTCCTCTTGCCGGGGCCTTGTCTCCTTGGCTTAAATACTTTGTTCTTGAATGGCTCCATAGGAACCATGGAGGACCTTGGCGGTCACTAGGCAAGCCTTGCCGCGGGGTGCTGCAACTGCCCGTGTACGAGTTCGGGGTACTAGGGTACCCCTACTCTAGTACACCGACAGACAGTGATCTCCATACCGGGAGAATGGTGGACGTAAGTGTCGTGGGAGTAAGTCTGACAGTAGAATAGAGGGTTGATACGTCTCCAACGTATCTATAATTTTTTATTGTTCCATGCTATTATATTATCTGTTTTGGATGTTTAATGGGCTTTATTATGCACTTTTATATTATTTTTGGGACTAACCTACTAACCGAAGGCCTAGTGCAAATTGCTGTTTTTTTGCCTATTTCAGTGTTTCACAGAAAAGGAATATCAAATGGAGTCCAAACGGAATGAAACGTTCGCGAGGATCGTTTTTGGAACAAACGCATCCCAGGAGACTTGGAGTGGACATCAAGGAAGGAACGAGGTGACCACGAGGTATGGATGCGCGCCCAGGGGGGCAGGCTCGCCCCCACCCTCGTGGGCCCCTCGTGGCTCCACCGACCTACTTCCTTCGCCTATATATACTCTTATACTCCGATAACATCCAGGAGCACCACAGAACACTTTTTCCACCGTCGCAACCTTCTGTACCCGTGAGATCCCATCTTGGGGCCTTTTCCGGCGCTCCACCGGAGGGGGAATCGATCATAGAGGGCTTCTACATCAACACCATAGCCTCTCCAATGATGTGTGAGTAGTTTAGCACAGACCTTCGGGTCCATAGTTATTAGCTACTCCCTCCGTTCCCAAATGATTGTCTTTCTAGAGATTTCAACAAGTGACTACATACGGAGCAAAATGAATGAATCTACACTCTAAAACATGTCTACATAGATCCATATGTTGTAGTCCATTTGAGATGGCTAGAAAGACAAATATTTAGGAACGGAGGGAGTAGATGGCTTCTTCTCTCTCTTTGGATCTCAATAAAAAGTTCTCCCCGATTCTCTTGGAGATCTATTCGATGTAATACTTTTTGTGGTGTGTTTGTCGAGATCCAATGAATTGTGGGTTTATGATCAAGATTATCTATGAACAATATTTGATTCTTCTCTGAATTTTTTTATGTATGATTTGATATCTTCGCAAGTCTCTTTGAATTATCAGGTTGGTTTGGCCTACTAGATTGATCTTTCATACAATGGGAGAAGCGCTTAGCTTTGGGTTCAATCTTGCGCTGTCCTTTCCCAGTGACAGCAGGGGCATCAAGGCACGTATTGAATTGTTGCCATCGAGGATAAAAATATGGGGTTTATATCATATTGCTCGAGTTTATCCCTCTAGATCATGTCATCTTGCCTAATGCGTTACTCTGTTCTTACGAACTTAATACTCTAGATGCATGCTGGATAGCGGTCGATGTGTGGAGTAATAGTAGTAGATGCAGAATCATTTCGGTCTACTTTTCGTGGACGTGATGCCTATATCCATAATCATTCTTAGATATTCTCATAACTATGCACTTTTCTATCAATTGCTCGACAGTAATTCGTTCACCCACTGTAGAATTTGCTATCTTGGGAGAAGCCACTAGTGAAACCTATGGCCCTCGGGTCCATCTTCCATCATATAAGTTTACGATATATTTTATTTTGCAATCTTTACTTTTCAATCTATACCATAAAAATACCAAAAATATTTATCTTATTATCTCTATCAGATCTCATTTTTGCAAGTGGTCGTGAAGGGATTGACAACCCCTTTATCGCGTTGGTTGCAAGGTTCTTATTTGTTTGTGCAGGTACGATTTATTTGCCTGTAGTCTCCTACTGGATTGATACCTTGGTTCTCAAAAACTGAGGGAAATTCTTACGCTACTTTGCTGCATCACCATTTCCTCATCAAGGGAAAACAAACGCATGCTCAAGAGGTAGAAAGAAGGATTTCTAGCGCTGTTGCCGGGGATATCTACGCTCAAGTCAAGACATACCAAGTACCCATCACAAATTCGTATCCCTAGCATTACATTATTTGCCATTTGCCTCTCATTTTCCTCTCCCCCACTTCACCCTTGCCGTTTTATTCGCCCTTTTTCTGTTATTCTCTTTTTCCTTGCTTCTTGTGTGCTTGTGTGTTGGATTGTTTGTCACGATGGCTCAAGACAATACTAAATTGTGTGACTTTTCCAATACCAACAACAATGATTTTCTTAGCACCCCAATTTCTCCTATTACTGATGCTAAATCTTGTGAAATTAATGCTTCTTTGTTGAATCTTGTCATGAAAGATCAATTCTCTGGCCTTCCTAGTGAAGATGTCGCTACTCATCTAAACAACTTTCTTGATTTGTGCGATATGCAAAAGAAGAAAGATGTGGATAATGATATTCTCAAATTGAAGCTATTTCCATTTTCTCTTAGAGATCGTGCTAAAACTTGGTTCTCTTCTTTGCCTAAAAATAGTATTGATTCATGGAATAAGTGCAAAGATGCTTTTATCTCTAAGTATTTTCGTCCCGCTAAGATCATCTCTCTTAGAAAATATATTATGAATTTTAATCAAGTTGATCATGAGCATGTTGCGCAAGCTTTGGAGAGGATGAAATTAATGATACGTAATTGCCCTACACATGGTTTGAATTTATGGATGATTATACAAAAAGTTTATGCCAAATTGAATTTTTCTTCTAGAAATCTTTTAGATTCGGACGCGGGAGGCACCTTTATGGAAATCACTTTAGAAGAAGCGACTAAAATCCTAGATAATATTATGGTTAATTATTCTCAATGGCACACCGAAAGATCTACTAGTAAAATGGTTCATGCGATTAAAGAGATTAATGTTTTGGGTGGAAAGATGGATGAACTTATGAAATTGTTTGCTAATAAGAGTGTTTCTTCTCATCCTAATGATATGCATTTGTCCACTTTGATTGAGAATAATAATGAATCTATGGATGTGAATTTTGTTGGTAGGAACAATTTTGGAAACAACGCGTATAGAGGAAACTTTAATTCTAGGTCGTTCCCTAGTAATTCCTCTAATAACTATGGTAATTCCTACAACAACTCTTATGGAAATTTTAATAATATGCCCTTAGATTTTGAGACTAGTGTTAAAGAATTTATGATTTCACAAAAGAATTTCAATGCTTTGCTTGAAGAAAAATTGCTTAAGGTTGATGAATTGGCTAGGAACGTGGATAGAATTTCTCTTGATGTTGATTCTTTGAAACCTAGATCTATTCCACCTAAGCATGATATCAATGAGTCTCTCAAATCCATGAGAATTTCCATTGATGAGTGCAAAGAAAGAACCTCTAGGATGCGTGCTAAAGAAGATTGCTTTGTGAAAGCATGTTCTTCTAGTTTTCATGATACTAAGGATGAAGATCAAAAAGTGATTGATGTGTCCCATATTAAATCATTGTTTTACAATATGAATCTTGATAAATATGGGACTGGAGATGAGTCAACTTTAGTTAAAAGGCGTCCCAATGATTTGGAGTTTTTAGATCTTGATGCAAAAATTGGTAAAAGTGGGATTGAAGAGGTCAAAACTTTACATAGCAATGAACCCACTATTTTGGATTTCAAGGAATTTAATTATGATAATTTCTCTTTGATAGATTGTATTTCCTTGTTGCAATCCGTGTTAAATTCTCCTCATGCTTATAGTCAATATAAAGCTTTTACCAAACATATCGTTGATGCTTTAATGCAATCCTATGAAGAAAAACTTGAATTAGAAGTATCTATCCCTAGGAAACTTTATGATGAGTGGGAACCTACTATTAGAATTAAGATTAAAGATCATGAATTCTATGCTTTGTGTGATTTGGGTGCTAGTGTTTCCACGATTCCTAAAACTTTGTGTGATGTGCTAGGTTTTCATGAATTTGATGATTGTTCTTTAAATTTGCATCTTGCGGATTCCACAATTAAGAAACCTACGGGAAGGATTAATGATGTTCTTATTGTTGCAAATAGGAATTATGTGCCCATAGATTTCATTGTTCTTGATATAGATTGCAATCCTACATGTCTTATTATTCTTGGTAGACCTTTCCTTAGAACGATTGGTGCAATTATTGATATGAAAGAAGGAAATATTAGATTCCAATTTTTGTTAAGGAAAGGCATGGAACACTTTGCTAGGAAGAAAATTAAATTGCCTTATGAATCTATTATGAGGGCCACTTATGAATCTATCCTTGTTTTTATGCCTAGCTAGGGGCGTTAAACGATAGCGCTTGTTCGGAGGCAACCCAATTTTATTTTTTTCCTTGCTTTTTGTTCCTGCTTAGTAATAACTATTTCATCTAGCCTCTGGTTAGATCTGGTTTTATGTTTTATTTAGTGTTTGTGCCTAGTAAAACCTATAGGATCTTCTTATGGAGAGTGATAAAATATCACTAGAAAGTCAGAAAATTTCTGCCCACGAAAACAATTGTTAAATATCACCAGAAAGTGATAAAATACTGATTCCTATTGCAATAGATCAATAATCAAATTATCTAGGTCTTCCTGCTGTGGTAGATTTTTCTTAGTTACACAAGTTTGCGTTTGATACAGATTACAACAGATTGTTCTGTTTTAGACAAATTCTGTTTTTCGTGTGTTGTTTGCTTATTTTGATGAATCTATGGCTTGTATCGGGGGGTATGAACCATAGAGAAGTTGGAATACAGTAGGTTTAACACCAATATAAATAAATAATGAGTTCATTACAGTACCTTAAAGTGTTAGTTTTTTTATTTCGCTAATGGAGCTCATGAGATTTTCTGTTGAGTTTTGTGTGTGAAGTTTTCAAGTTTTTGGGTAAAGATTTGATGGATTATCGAAGCCTAAGTTTGGGGATGGCCAAGGCAGGCCAAGGTAAAATTCAAGGACAACCAAAAGCCTAAGCTTGGGGATGCCCCGGAAGGCATCCCCTCTTTTGTCTTCGTCTATCAGTAACTTTACTTGATGCTATCTTTTTATTCACCACATGATATGTGTTTTGCTTCGAGCGTCTTGTATGATTTGAGTACTTGCTTTTGACTTTACCACAATCATCCTTGCTGTACACACATTTTTGGAGAGACACACATGAATCGGAATTTATTAGAATAGTCTATGTGCTTCACTTATATCTTTTGAGCTAAATAATTTTTGCTCTAGTACTTCACTTATATCTTTTTAGAGCACGGTGGTGGTTTTATTTTATAGAAATTATTGATATCTCATGCTTCACTTATATTATTTTGAGAGTCTTAGACAGCATGGTAATTTGCTTTGGTTATGAATTTAGTCCTAATATGATAGACATCCAAAATGGGTATAATAAAAACTTTCATATAAAGTGCATTGAATACTATGAGAAGTTTCATTCTTTATGATTGTTTTGAGATATGAAGATGGTGATATTAGAGTTATGCTAGTTGAGTAATTGCGAATTTGAGAAATACATGTGTTAAAGTTTGTGATTCCCGTAACATGCACGTATGGTGAACCGTTATGTGATGATGTCCGAGCATGATTTATTTATTGATTGTCTTCCTTATGAGTGGCGGTCGGGGACGAGGGATGGTCTTTTCCTACCAATCTATCACCCTTGGAGCATGCGCATAGTACTTCGTTTGATAACTTGTAGATTTTTGCAATAAGTATGTCAGTTCTTTATGACTTATGTTGAGTCCATGGATTATACGCACTCTCACCCTTCCACCATTGCTAGCCTCTCTAATACCGCACACCTTTCGCCGATATCATACACCCACCATATACCTTCCTCAAAACAGCCACCATACCTACCTATTATGGCATTTCCATAACCATTCCTAGATATATTGCCATGCAACTTTCCACCGTTCCGTTTATTATGACACGCTCCATCATTATCATATTGCTTTGCATGATCATTTAGTTGACATCGTATTTGTGGCAAAGCCATCGTTCATGATTTTCATACATGTCACTCTTGATTCATTACATATCCTGGTACACCGCCGGAGGCATTCACATAGAGTCATATTTTGTTCTAAGTATTGAGTTGTAATTTTTGAGTTGTAAGTAAATAAAAGTGTGATGATCATCATTATTAGAGCATTGTCCCAAGTGAGGAAAGGATGATGGAGACTATGATTACCCCACAAGTCGGGATGAGACTCCATACGAAAAATAAAAAAAGAGAAAGAAAAGAGGCCATAAAAAAGGAGAAAGGCCCAAACAAAAAAAAGAGAGAAAAAGAGAGAAGGGACAACGTTACTATCCTTTTACCACACTTGTGCTTCAAAGTAGAACCATGATCTTCATGATAGAAAGTCTGCTATGTTGTCACTTTCATATACTAGTGGGAATTTTACATTATAGAACTTGGCTATAATCCAATGATGGGCTTCCTCAAAATCCCCTAGGTCTTTGTGAGCAAGAGAGTTGGATGCACACCCACTTAGTTTCTTTTGTTGAGCTTTCATACACTTATATCTCTAGTGCATTCGTTGCATGGCAATCCCTACTCACTCACATTGATATCTATTGATGGGCATGTCCATAGCCCGTTGATAAGCCTAGTTGATGTGACACTATCTTCTCCTTTTGGTCTTCTCCACAACCACCATTCTATTCCACATATAGTGCTATGTCCATGGCTCACGCTCATGTATTGCGTTAAGATTGAAAAAGTTTGAGAACATCAAAAGTATGAAACAATTGCTTGGCTTGTCATCGGGGTTTTGCATGATTTTACATATTTTGTGTGATGAAGGTAGAGCATTGCCAGACTATATGATTTTGTATTGATAACATTCTTTGGCCATGTTATTTTGAGAAGACATGATTGCTTTATTAGTATGCTTGAAGAATTATTATTTTTATGTCAATATTAAACTTTGGTCTTGAATCTTTCAGATCTGAACATTCATGCCATAATAAAGAAAATTACATTGAGAATTATACTAGGTAGCATTCCACATCAAAACTTCTGTTTTTATCATTTACCTACTTGAGGACGAGCAGGAATTAAGCTTGGGGATGCTTGACACGTCTCCAAGGTATCTATAATTTTTGATTGTTCCATGCTATTATATTATCTGTTTTGGATGTTTAATTGGCTTTATTATGCACTTTTATATTATTTTTGCGACTAACCTACAAACCGGAGGCCTAGTGAAAATTGCTGTTTTTTTGCCTATTTCAGTGTTTCGTAGAAAAGGAATATCAAACGGAGTCCAAATGGAATGAAACCTTCGTGAGAATCGTTTTTGGAACAAACGCAATCCAGTAGACTTGGAGTGGACGTCAAGGAAGCAACGCGGCGGGCACGAGGTAGGGAGGCGCGCCCCCACCCTCGTGGGCCCCTCATGGCTCCACCGACCTACTTCCTTTGCCTATATATACTCTTGTACCCTGAAAACATCCAGGAGCACCACGAAACACTTTTTCCACATCCGAAACCTTCTGTACCCGTGACATCCCATCTTGGGGCCTTTTCCGGCGCTCCCCCGGAGGGGGAATCAATCATGGAGGGCTTCTACATCAACACCATAGCCTCTCCGATAATGTGTGAGTAGTTTACCACAGACCTTCGGGTCCATAGTTATTAGCTAGATGGATTTTCTCTCTCTTTGTATCTCAATACAAAGTTTTCCTCGATTTTCTTTGAGATCTATTCGATCTAATACTTTTTGCGGTGTGTTTGTCGAGATGATGAATTGTGGGTTTATGATCAAGATTATATATGAACAATATTTGATTCTTCTCTGAATTCTTATATGTATGATTTGATATCTTTGCAAGTCTCTTCGAATTATCAGTTTGGTTTGGCCTACTAGATTGATCTTTCTTGCAATGGGAGAAGTGCTTAGCTTTGGTTTCAATCTTGCGGTGTCCTTTCCTAGTGACAGTAGGGGCATCAAGGCACGTATTGAATTGTTGCCATCTAGGATAAAAAGATGGGGTTTATATAATATTGCTTGAGTTTATCCCTCTACATCATGTCATCTTGCCTAATGCATTACTCTGTTCTTATGAACTTAATACTCTAGATGCATGCTGGATAGCGGTAGATGTGTGGAGTACTAGTAGTAGATGTGGAATCATTTCGGTCTACTTGTCGCGGACGTGATGCCTATATACATGATCATGCCTAGATATTCTCATAACTATGCACTTTTCTATCAATTGCTCGATAGTAATTCGTTCACCCACCATAGAATTTGCTATCTTGAGAGAAGCCACTAGTGAAACCTATGGCCCCCGGGTCCATCTTCCATCATATAAGTTTCTGATCTAATTTATTTTGCAATCTTTACTTTTCAATCTATACCATAAAAATACAAAAAATATTTATCTCATTATCTCTATCAGATCTCACTTTTGTAAGTGGCCGTGAAGGTTCTTATTTGTTTGTGCAGGTACGAGGGATTTGCTTGTAGTCTCCTACTGGATTGATACCTTAGTTCTCAAAAACTGAGGGAAATACTTACGCTACTTTGCTGCATCACCCTTTACTCTTCAAGGGAAAACCAACCCATGCTCAAGAGGTAGCAAGGGTACATAGGAGGAGGCAAGATCCTAGCTACGGTCAGATTGTGCATGCAAAGTTTACGAGTTCAGGCCCCTCTTGGAGGAAGTAACAGCCCTACGTCTCGGTGCCCGGAGGCTTGGTAGACTGGGTTATGCTTGAAAGTTATAGGGGGTGCGAACCCTTGTGCTAGTGGAGAGGGGGTGGCTTATGGAGAGTGCGCCGGGACCCCAGCTAGCCCACGTTACAAAGGGTTCAATGTACATTAAGAGAGGGCGTTACTGGTAACGCCGGTAATAAAGAGGTATAAATGAGTTAACGCCTCACCGTTGCCATCCTGAGTGACTTTAGGTCTTTCGTACTCCGAGTGATTTCTTGTATCGCCGAGTGGCTTCATATTGGTCGAATGGAATTGGGGTATTCGAGTGAGGTTAAAGGTCGAGTAGATCACACTCCTTGATGAACTCAGTCGGTTTCTCTTCTTGTGCTTTGAATGTCTTTGATCTTAGGGCAGTGTCCTTGGGTAGGGTGTCTAGGTCAGTACTATGACCCTACCCTAGGTACATGTCATCGTCAGTAAGGCCGTGCGAATGGCCGCATAACCCGTTCATGGAAGGGGCCGGAATCCTTCAAGAGTTTGCACAATATGCTGCTAATGCCGGCCTCACCGACTTCATCGCAGCTGAATGTTAACAATACCATCTCCTCACAAACTCCTTGTACAAAGTTTTAATTTCCGTCTTAGGAATAATCCCTCTGAGGTGTAGTTTAATTTATACGCTGAACCCCATAAGATACCGCTTACGGAATTTTGTGACATATGCTTGCTTCCTTCTGATGGTGGTTTGGTAGAGCCTAGGCACGCAGAAGTTGATGGTTTTTACCATACTCTGAGAGTGGCGGATTAGAGAGGGGTGTCGAGTATCACCGCCGCTAGCTTGCATTTTCCTGTTGTGCACTATTTTGCTATATTTATTGTGAAGTGTTTACTTGCTATAGAGAAGGTAGGCGCACTCACTGCTCTAGATTTTTCTATTTTGCGTCGCGCACTTCACGGTGACAACACTTATAGCTTGGGTGCTATTGTGGCACGTCGCCTTCACATTAATAAATCCAAGGGTAAAATACATGTGCTATTTATGCTACTCGTTTGGCAGCTTGCTTTAACGTTCAGATATGCCTGCAAGATTATCCCTTGCCCAAGGTTTACCTAGATTGCGTGGCCATGGAACACCATCGGTTTATTGTAGGTGATTAACCTAACATTCCTATTCCTTATAATCTGGTTTTTAGTGAAAACACTCGGGATATTATTCCATTGCTTGCACCTGCTTTGTTTGATCCTATTGCCAGGGGTGGATACAGGACTATGCCTCCGGATATCGTCGCCTACCAGAACAACCTACCTACAGCATAGGCTGAGCCTCAGTAGTGGGTTCCATAGGTGCCCGCTCCTCGGCAATTCAACATGGGACCCCATTGTTTCTTCAACTTTTGATTACCAAGTTAGTCCAAAAGCCTGAGCTTGGGGGGGGGGGTACGTATTTCCAGCGACATTACATTCATGTTCACACATTTCATTCCAGTTGTCGGTGTCTGCACTTTTTCATTGTATTATCCATGTTAAATTTTTGGATGCCGATGTATAACGCCAGCTTGGACCGGCCCGTCCAGATCCAATAGATCTAGTAAAAGTGAAGCACTGTCTGGAAACCTTACGCGACCACCACCCCCTATGTTGCTATCAAACAATGGCCGCTGTATTGTAAAGTCATATAAAGAACATGTGAAGCAGTCGGGAAGTAGTAGTAGTGCAAGGGGGAAAACAATTCCCCAGCTCGACGAATAGAAAAAGCAATCGTGGCCGCCGCTCAAGGTGTTTACTGATATGGATTATGACCCGAGGGTAGCGTCCGATGATCTTGGTTTCACTCTTGGTCAATACTTAGGCTAGGAGTTATAGCTCCCCATGGCTGATTTAGCATACAGATATGAGCACAGGAAGCCTCTCGTCAGACCTAAGCAGGTTCGGCTTCTACCAACTCAAATGTGAAGATTGCATCAGTGGTACATGGAAGCCTCAAACGAAGGGAGCAACATGATCTTGGTGGGAATTAGAGATGAGCATTAGTTCAATGGAGTCAAGGAGATGTACTTTGAATTTGATGAATTATTTCAGTTATACAATCAAGACGCCCTGGACAAATCTATCGTCAGTTGCTATTGGCTGTAAGTATTATTTCTGTAACTAAGTCTCTAGCTCAGCTTGTAATAAATATTTTGTCAGTTGCTATAATTATCCTCACTATATTATGTAGACTGAAGATTCTCGAATGCAAAAGAGGACAAATCTATGACATTGGGTTCCTTAACCCAAATACCACGAATGAATTTACGATAACAAATAACGCCAAGGATACAACAAAAAACTTGCTAAAGGAGTTAACTGGACAAAAAAACAGAAGGGAAATACTATTTCCTTACAACTTCAAGTGAATGTTACTGTTTCTGCACATTCGGTTTCGCTTACTCAAGGTTAAGTGTAATTGATGAGTTATGCATGCGCATGTTGCACTTTATTCTGCTAGTCATTCAGCTTGGCGCAGGAGTAGTAATTGTCATGGCTTGAAACGTAAAGACCCTAAGATTTGGGCGGACTAAAATGCTCCAGAGGTAAGTTCAATCATTATCGCACTATATCGGCAACTTTCGTTCATTTCCTGATATCAAGTAATTAATAACTCCTTTATTCTTTTTGTCGGTGTTCTGGGAATGGGGGTACCCAGAATTGCCTGCCTGCGGGCTGCGGCGTGGCTCAAGGGGTGGCCCAGTACGGCCCATCTTCATCAGCACAAGCTCAAGACCCTCGCGAGGGCAAGATCATGGGCGGACGACAGGAAGCTTCCTCAGGCATGGCCTCGTCAGGCTGGCTCGCGAGGAGGCGGAGAGATCACGGCGGGGTACCTCGCGAGGTGCCCATGACGCAAGCCATGACGACCAAGGGTGCCAGGTAGGCGCCAGCCCGCGCAGTGTCCTCATTTCCTCTTTGGTGCAAAGGAGGCAAGCGTAGGCGAGAGCATCAAGCAAAGGCAACCATTTCGGTGCAACAAGACCAAGACCAGCGGAACGGCAGGACGGAGGCATCGTGGAGCCCAAGCCGGCGTCACCGTCAGAGTCTTTTGCAGGCGAGGACCGATTTAGTCAGGATAAGTGTACTAGATGTTCCCCTTCAAAATGGCCAATTGTTGGCGCCCTTCCCGCTCAATATTTGGGAAGAGGCCCAGGGCCTCTGCCTATAAATAGGACTAGCCACCCACAAGGTAGAGGCATCTAGAGAGAGAGAGAGAGAGAGAAGCGACTGAACTCCCCCTAGCAGTTCATCGCACCGGCCAAGAACAGACCCTCGTGAGGCTGTTCTTCCTTGTATTGTTCATCATCAACGCCGCCACCGGCACGGCGGGGAACGAGCAGCAGGCGTCGTCCCAGCATCCATCCGTGAGGCGAGACGGCCGCACCGCTACTCCTTCGCGTTCCCAGCTGGTTCTTCGTCGCGCGCGCCCCGCGCGCCCATGGAGGCTCGAGCCGCGCTCATCGCGGCAAACGAGCTCCTGCGCTACCGCCCTGTCGACGACGTCTATGAGGAGTGGCTCGACTGCGTCGCCGAGCTCGTCCGCGCCGCGAGGGGCTCCCCCACGCCGTCCTTCTCGCTGCACCATGTCCCGCCTTGCGCATGCGATGAAGCTCCGGGGGCGCCTCAGCCGCCTCACCCTCAAGAAGGCGCCTTGGCCCCAAGGCGCGTGGCCCCTGGGCGGAACCCACTCCGTCCGGCACCAGCGCAGCAAGAGCAGAGCTGCCAAGAGGTCCCTCGTCCCCAAGAAGCTGCCCGAGTGTTCCCTGCACCGGCACGTCACGACCGCGCTCCTGCTCCAGCATGCCAAGACCCCGCTCTGCTCCCAGCGGCAGCGCACGGAGACCTGCAAGATCAAGCCCTCCATCACCAAAGGCCTCCCGTGGCCACTGCAGGCTGCCGCGCCTTCACCACCGAGCTATGCAGCGTCGCATGGCCCGGCAAGTTCAAGATAGACCTGCCTGCTCGCTACGACGGCACAACCGACCCTGCGGAGTTCCTCCAGCTCTTCGAGCTAGGCATCGAAGCCGCCAACGGGGACGAGAAGGTCATGGCGAACTGGTTTCCCATGGCGCTCAAGGACGGTGCCCGCACCGGGCTCCTGAACCTGGCTCCTGGCACGATCTCCCCCTGGGACGAGATGTGCACCTGCTTCATCGCCAACTTCCAAGGCACTCGCGACCGGCCTCCTGCCGTGAGCGACATGCGCCGCATCAAGCAGCAGCCAGGAGAGACCCTGCAGAAGTACATCCAGCGCTTCAACAACGCACGCCTCAAGATTCCCAAGGTGATCGAGGAGGCCATCATCTCAGCCTTCTCCGACGGTGTGCGTGACGTCAAGATGAAGGAGGAGCTGGCGATGCATGAAGACCTGTGCACATCCCTGGAGTTGTTCAAGTTGGCGACCAAGTGCGCCGGGGCTGAGGAAGGACGCCTGTCCCTCCTCGAGCTGTCGGCTGCCGACCCCGAAGAGAAGAAGCCCAAGGTCAAGGACGTGAAGCGCAAGGGGGTTGCCGTGCTCGCAGCAGAACCAGACACCAAGCGAGGCAGGGATCAGCCCGAGTCCTCCAAGGGTAGCCGGTACTGCGTGTACCACGACCTCCACACCCACAAAACCAATGAATGCCAAGAGCTCAGAGCCGTGCGAGAAGGGCGAATCGGTCGACGCCCCGACCGCAATGATCGCGACTACGACCGAGGAGGAGGAAGAAGCACAGGACACTGGGAAGATCGTGGCCCTCGCCAAGGGTGGCGTGACCGACCTCGCGAGGACCGCTGGCAGGACCAGCCTGGCGAGGGAGGTTGGAGGGACCCGCCTCGCGAGGGAGGCTGGAGGGATCAGCCTCACGAGGATCGCCCACAAGGCAACGCAGGCCTTCCTCCTCTGCCACCGCAGCCAAGGAGAAATGAAGACCATCATCAGGACGAGGGGGCTGGGGGCTTCCAGGAGCCACGCGCAATCGCTTGCATCCTAGGCGGAGCTCAAGCCACAGCCTCTCAACGCATCTTCAAGAAGTTCGCCCGCGAAGTGAATGCATTCCTCCCCAAGCTCGAAGCCACGCACCCTCTCAGGTGGTCAGCATGCGCCATCACGTTCAGCTCAGCGGATCATCTCAAGTGCACAGCCACTGCCGGAGTCCTCCCGATGCTTTGTTCCCCAATCATCAGCAACGTGCAAGTCACCAGGACCCTCATCAATAGCGGGGCAGGGCTCAATGTCCTGTCCGTCGAGACATTCAACAATCTCCAAGTGCCATACAATCAGCTTCAGCCAACCAAGCCTTTATCCGGAGTCACTGATGGTTCCACAGTTCCGATAGGGCAGGTCCGCCTTCCTGTCGCCTTCGGGGCGCGCGACAACTACCGCACCGAGCTCATTGACTTCGACGTCGCTCACATTCGCCTACCGTACAAAGCCATCCTCGGGTACCCAGCTCTGGCCAAATTCATGGCCGTGACTCATCACGGCTACAATGTCCTCAAGATGCCAGGAAGCGGTGGAGTCATCACGGTGCCTTGTGAAGAGAGTGACGCACTGTGTTCCCTGGAGCGTGCTTTTCAAGCCGCGTCAATTGAAGACCCAGATCACAGGAGCGGGAGGCTCCCCGAGGCTGCTCCTAAGATGAAGAAGACATCGCCTAGCCCGACCCCTCGGGAGGCAGGCCCCTCAGGGTCCGCGCCTGTTCAGGGGGCACCTCCTTCTGTCGCATAGGAAGGCACGCCCGGCGCCCTCCTCGAGCAAGGCTCGGGGGCTCTCTCCTGGTGGGCCACCGACTTTGCTAAGATCACGAGGGAGGCGCTCGGGCACCACTTGGAGGCGTGTTTCAAAGCATGTTTCCCTCAGGAAGGAGCAAGACAAGCAGGGCCTAACCCTCAGGAGTTCGTCTGCAAGATCATTCAGGAGCTGCAGGAGTCAAGAGTCATGAGTGGCAACCACCGCTTACCCGCCGTAGCTCCCCATCTAGGCGAGGATGGTGGGCTGCGTGTCCGCATCGACATACCAGGGCTCAACCGAGCCGCCTCTCAGGAGCGCCTCTGGCCCTCACGCGTGGGGCGCTGTGAAGGTCCACCCCACAGCTACGTGCACATGCCTTACGGCATGCCGACCGCGGCTACCACGCGCCAGCGCCTCATGAGGAGCATCCTGGAGGCTCAAGTTGCCAGGCGTTCCGCAGTCCTGGCGGAGATGGAGATGGTCCGCGAGGAGCCACCAGCGCCTCCGGAGCCTCCTGAGGCTCCTGGGCCTCGGGGCTCGTGAAGATCGTCTTCCGCAGCGCACAACGTCCGCTACTTCAGCATCCCCTCATCTTCAACATTATCAGGTGACATCCTTCGAGTTTCATTTTCAGCTGGGAGTGCCCCCCCAGGGCTGCATCAGTCCCAGGCTGCGTGGGTCTGTTCCTGCGGCATGTATCCCTTTTGATTCATGTTTCTAGTCTACTTTATTAGGGGCGCCCCTCGGGCTGCATCATCCCCAAGTCGCTCGGGCCCGACCCAGCGATGTCCGCCTTCTCTGCACCTATCTAAATGGACTTGCTCCTTCGCGATTAACGTGTTTGACCTAGTTGCCTGCTCGACTGACACCAACTGATGGAGCTGTTCCCTAACAGCACGATGCTTACGCATGGGTCCGTCCCTGCAATGCTGACAAACCTGAATGGCTGAGCTCTGGCCGCGGCAGCCCCGCATGGCGCCACCTCGTCAGGCCTTCAGTGCCTCGTCACCCCTCCAGAGCAACCAACGGCTGACTGTCGATCGTCATGGCGAACTCTCGTTCTTTTTAGATGAGCCTGCAGGATCTCTTCAAGGAGCAGCGTCAGGCGAGGCCTTCACGGCGTTTCCTTCACTCTCGTCCGCGCAAACCGCTTGCACGTTAAAGGGGGAGGAGCATCGTCGAGAAGCCGCGCTACGAGCGGCGAGGTACCAACAAGCACTACGGCGATACCACTGCCGCAACATTCGCCCCAGGACTCTTGAGGTAGGGGACCTCGTGCTCAGACGGGTTCTCTCCAGGGAGGGACTTCATAAGCTCTCTCCCATGTGGGAGGGCCCGTTCAAGGTTGTTCATGTTTCCAGGCCCGGCTCCGCGCGCTTGGAGACTCAGGATGGGGTGCCCGTCCAGAACGCGTGGAACATCCAGCACCTCCGGAGGTTTTACCCCTAAAAAGGCCCGATGCCTGTGAAGAAGGCAAACGCCTGTGAAGCTTATCTTTCTGAGAAAGGCCCGGTGCCTGTGAAGAAGGCAAACGCCTGTGAAGCTTATCTTTCTGAGAAAGGCCCGGTGCCTATGCAGAAGGCAAACGCCGGTGAAGCTTATCTTTCTGAGAAAGGCCCGGTGCCTGTGAAGAAGGAAAACGCCTATGAAGCTTATCTTTCTGAGAAAGGCCCGGTGCCTGTGAAGAAGGCAAATGTCACGACCGGTTTTCCAATAAAAATATTTATTGAGAAACCGATCTTTGAATTCCAGTGTGAGGAAAATCCTCCATACTGGTAGACAAAACCTTGATACAATAAGCCAGTAGCATTTAATATATTACAGGGTCAAGCTGAGGTTGCTCAACAAATTATTACAAGCACACCAATAATTATACATAGTGGCGGATATGACTCAGGGGAGTGGTGGCATGCTACTGACTCGAGGTAAGGTAGTGGAATAACACAGTGGAGTGGATAATATGACTCCTACACTGGCGGCTCATCAAGCGTCGAGGTGAGGCTCGATGAATTTATTTGGGTAGCGGAGGCGGATATAACACAGTGACTAATCCAGGGGTCGCACGAGACTGACTGGGATTCCTCTAGGCGTCGGACTCGCTATCGAACTCTTCATCCATGAGATCACCTTCACAAGATCCGCCAAATCAACAAGCCAGGTGAGTACTTTGAAAGTACTCGCAAGACAGTTTGGACAAAAGATATAACAAATGTATGCGTGAATGCGTCATGAGTAATTTAACAATGCACAATCAAATCAGTAGAACAAGGTAAGTGAAAAGGGAGTCGGCGGTAGTCCGCTCGAAAACCCAATAAAATAAACTAAAAACCGATCGGGTGTCTGAAGCGACTCCACGAAGGGTGAACAAATAAGTAAAACATGCCGCAGTCGGGCGTCTAAGCGACACCTCATAAAGGGCTTATACTGAAAGAAAAGACATGCGTGCCACAGTCGGACGTCGGAGTGACATCACAGAAAGGGCTTATATCAAAAGTAAATGAATAACAATGCCAAAGTCGGACATCTGAGCGACATCGTAGAAAGGGCTTATATCAAAGTAAATAAATAACAATGCCGCAGTCGGACGTCTGAGCGACATCGCAGAAAGGGCTTATATCAAAAGTAAATAAATAACAATGCCGCAGTCGGACGTCTGAGCGACATCGCAGAAAAGGCTTATATCAAAAGTAAATAAATAACAATGCCACCGTTGGACGTCTGAGCGACATCGCAGAAAGGGCTTATCTCAAAAGTAAATAAATAACAATGCCACAGTCGGACGTCTGAGCGACATCGCAGAAAGGGCTTATATCAAAAGTAAATAAATAACAATGCCACAGTCGGACGTCTGAGCAACATCGTAGAAAGGGCTTATACTTCATTATTCATAACTTTCTAGAAATGGTGCTCACGAAAAATATTCATCACATGATAGTAAACGGGTTAGTTCATCCACAGGAAATAAACATTTAACACTCATGTGGTTCTCAGGATTTTCTGTCACCGGGACTGACATTTGACAAGATAAGATGAACACAACACTTGGACCTGGATAAGATGATTTCAAAGATTAATGACTCTGCAGATTTTGTACTAAATTATCCACAGCCAACGGATTTCCTTAGTCACGAAGGACTAGTTCTGTTTACGGTATTTCGGAGGAAACATAGCTAACCAGTACACACCCATCCCACCTTACGTTGCCAGGAATCACCCTAGACAGCGTTCAAGAAAAAACTTTGAGACAGGGATATCACAATCTCGAATAGCATGGGATCAAATTTATATACGCGCGCTCTAAGGGGTGCCCCCCTCTCGGTCCCAACCGGAAACACCCATGCCCCGTGAACAGATGATAGGCTTTAATCCAGGGCCATGGAACCCTCATCCCGACCTCTCGATTTGGTGTGTACCAGAAAGCGGTTTGCAACTTACTAAGCCGTATACCTTGCGGAAAACATGTGGTAGTACGGAAGGGAAAACAGACAGGAACTGGACTGATTCATGTCGACACTGGGTCAAACAATCTGGCATAAGACTGGCATGCTACAATACTGCCATCTTACCCATTCTCATGCCAGCTCATGGCCATGCAAACTCATTTCCATCAACTCATGGATTTCCGAAACTTACTTGCCTCAACTATTTACGTGATAAAACTTTCATCGAGTGGCTCATGAACATGCCATGAGACTAATTATTGCAAACATGCCCAAACACTCATCATTTCAAAATTTCAAACATGCTTGCCTGGTTCGGAGTAGTCGGGGCCTAGCTTGGTGAAGTTCGGGGTTCCGTCACCTCCTTTGGTATCTACGGTATACAAAAATACACGCACTAATGTAAATACCATGGGGTGCACAAAAATATTCCAAATATTTTTCAACTAAATCTGATAAAAAACTACAAAAATTTGGAAGAGGACAGAAAAAGAATCACTCAAAAATCCTTTTCTGTTTAAAATTTATAAGAGTTTTGGTCCAAGGATCTCTCTGTAATGAAACAGAAAACTCTCAGGGGTCTAAGCAGAAAAGTCCAGAAAAACGATTCAGATTAGAAAGCGCATCTGCCAGAATACGCTTTCAGAAACGGTTCGAAAAAAAAGAATAAAGAGGCTGACGGGCGGGTCCCACCCGTCAGGTTTGAATATTCAAAAGAGGCGGCAGAGCTCGTCGGCGCCGAGAGCTGCGGTGGTCGCGGCGGCGATCCACGGCGAAAGGGGGATCGGGGTACCTCTGTGATCAGCGCACCCTTCCGCGTCGGTGGGTGGTGGTGGTGGTCGCCGCGGCAGCACCACGCCGACGTCGCCCTTGCTCCGCGGACGGTGGTTCGAGAAGTCGTGGGTCTCGTCGGAGAGAGTTTCGGGATCAAATTGGAGTGGGGTTAGTCTCCTAGAGGTGCCATGAGGCTACGGGCAAGTCTAGGGCGGTGGAGGAGCTCTCACGGAGAGAGAACGCTGCCGAGCTGAAGTGGACGGAGGTGGCGGAGTTGAGAAAGAAGGGCCCCTTGAGGCTCTTCCAGTGGCTGGGCGGGGTCTGGTGAGATGGTGGAGGTGTGCGGGGTCGAGATCGAGCTCGGAGGCGCTATATATAGCCGGCCCGAGGCGGTTGCCGAGAACGGGATAAGTCCGGTGAGCGATTACGGCGGTGCTGTGGCTGGACGGTAGGTTTAGGAGCTGGAGCATCGACTAGACGGAGCACTAATTCCATCCCGGTGCCTAACTCAGCAAGGTAGGGGCGGTTACGGCCTGTCCCCAACGGAACGGCCGTGCGGCACATCGGCGGTAGAGGGCGCGCCCCGTGCGTGCCAGGCCACGGCGACGGTGCTGCATGCGTGCGCTGGCAAGGGAGACGGCCACGCGGAACGCGCCAAGTGCACAGTTGACAGATGACCAGCCTCTGACGAAACTGAATTTCTGAATGTCTGAATTTCTCTGAAAGTGCAAAGTGACAGTGCATGCTAGGTGTTCGACAGAATGCTTTTGGCATGTGGGGATTTTTCCTTGAGCTGATTTTTGGTGGAGTGGCTTCTCATTGCAACTGGAGGTTGCCTGAATTTTGGTGGAATTTTTGGAGAAGAGGAGATATGAATTTCACCAAATTCGACAAATCTGGTCCAAACTTGCAAAAGCTGAAACTTGAAACTTTTGAAAAGAAGAAGAGTAGATCTTGATGGTTCTAGGTTGTGGGTGCTAGGGACTATCCAGAGGAGTTGATTTGAGATCAAAGTTTAAAGGCATTAAGGTACTTGCTTTGCAAATCACCTAGGCTCAAAAATATGGACATAATTGTTTTGGGCAAAGAAATAAATGAAATAAAAAATCCAAAAACGAGTTGGACTTGTTGGGTCAGAATATTTGGATTGTCCCAAAGTGGAAGGAGGGGTTTTGGGAAGATTTTCCACAAGAGGCAAGATAAAACCATGGGTGGTTTTAAAATAAGAGAAGAACCAAAACTCCTAGGGTTTTCTTCTAAAAGAAAATAAATCCCAAAAATAAATTTGAGAAGGGGAGAATCAGAAGAAAGGTTTTTAAATAACCAACACCATAGTTGAAGAAGATGCCAAAGGGGAAATTTTTGAGAGAAAGAGATTTTTGGAAGGGTTTAAATGACCTCCTTCAAAACCAACAAAGTTTTTGTTGAAAACCAAAACAAAAATTTTGGAGTGTCACAACACCTACCCCCTTAGGAAAAATCTCGTCCCCGAGATTTCAGCTGATTCTCAAGTAAGTGTGGGTGCTCTGTCCGAAGAAAATCCTCTCTTTCCCAAGTGGCTTCACTCTCGGTGTGGTTGCTCCACTGAACTTTGAAGAACTTGATGGTTTTTTGTCGGGTCCTACTTTCAGACTCCTCCAAGATTTTTATTGGATGCTCTCGATATGTGAGGTCTGGCTGTACGTCAATGTTTTCATGGGATACGTGCTTCTCTGGGTTGGTCACGCACTTTCTCAATTGCGAGACGTGGAACACGTCGTGGACGTTGGATAAATCTTCGGGTAAGTCTAGCTGGTAGGCTACCGTGCCTCTCCATGCCACTATGCAGAATGGTCCGATGAATCTTGGTGCCAGCTTCCCTTTAATCTTGAATCGATGCAGGCCTCTCATAGGGGACACTCGTAGGTACACAAATTCACCTGGTTCAAAGCTGATTCCCCGATGTTTTTGATCGTAATAACTCTTTTGTCGACTTTGGGCTGTCTTGAGTCGATCACTAATCACCTTAACTCTATCTTCACCCTCCTTGAGCATGTCTGGGCCGAAGATATGGCTGTCTCCGGTTTCTCACCAATTTAGCGGGGTACGACATCTCCGCCCGTACAGAGCCTCAAATGGTGCCATTTGTAGGCTGGCTTGATAACTGTTGTTATATGCGAACTCTGCGTATGGTAAGCTCTCTTCCCAACTGGTCCCATAGGTGAGGACACATGCTCTCAGCATGTCTTCTAGAATCTGGTTTACGCATTCAGTTTGTCCATCTGTCTGGGGGTGGTATGCGATACTGAACGCCAGTTGAGTTCCCATAGCTTGTTGTAAGTGATCCCAAAATCGGGAGACAAATTGAGTGCCTCTGTCCAATATTATTTTCTTTGGGACTCCATGTAAGTTGACGATACGGGAAAGATAAAGCCTAGCAAGCTTCTGAGTGGTGTGGGCTGTCTTCACGGGGATGAAGTGTGCTACTTTAGTCAGTCTATTAGTGATGACCCAAATGGCATTATTCCCGTGCCGTGACCGAGATAGCCCAACAATAAAATCCATTCCAATCTCGTCCCATTTCCACTCGGGTAGTTTAATTGGCTGTAAAAGTCCGGCCGGTTTCTGGTGCTCGGCCTTGATGCGTTGACAAGAGTCACAACATGCAATGAACGTGGCTATGTCCCCTTTTAGACCGTGCCACCAATATTTTTCCTGAATATCCTTGTACATTTGTGTCCCTCCGGGATGTATCGAATACGGGGCGGTGTGGCCTTCGGCTAAGATCTGCTGTTTAAGGTCCTTGATATTTGGTACGCAAAGCCTATCTCCGTACCACAATATTCCCTGCTTATCGATGATGAACTCTGGGGCCTTGCCCAAACTCACTTTCCGTTTAATGCCTTCAATGCTAGGGTGTCCATGCTGAGCCTTTTTAATCGTTTCCATCAGGGTAGGCTGTATTTCTAAATTTGATACGCTGCCTTCGGTGACTACCAGCAAGTTGAGTTTAGCAAACTCCTGCCGAAATTCAGATCTCAGGTTTGGCAGGCTGTCATCGTTTGGGCTAGGGTTCCGACTTGGAGCGTCTGCCACTACATTTGCTTTTCCTGGATGGTAGTGGATTCCAACGTCATAATCCTTCACTAGTTCCAACCAGCGTTTGTCGGGGAAACTGATCCACGAACACCTATGGGACCGGCGGACCGAGCCCCTTTCGGTTCGGCGAGGGGCGGAGATCGCACGAAGAGCAGATCGAGGTGAAGCACACGAGCAGTTTACCCAGCTTCGGAGCTCTCCGGAAAGATAACACTCCTACTGCTGCATGTCTGAGTGTATTGAGTTCTTGCTCGGGAGCGCTGAGTGCTACAGTACACACGAGCAGCTAACGAGACCGAGCGTGAGTGTTTTCTGCCTTCAAACCCTCCTCTACGTTGCGCATGGGCCTCCTTTTATATGCTCAAGGGGTCTCCGACAGGTGGCAATGTAGACAAGGGTAAAAATGGAAAAGGAATTGCGGTTGGTACAACTACCTGTACAGTGTACCATACCTAACCCTGACGGCAGGGGACAAAGGCATTAAATGCCCGTCTACGTCGCCCAAACAGTGCAAAAAGGGACCGTCAGGGACGCCACCGCTTGCCACGATGGCTATCTTGTCGGCGCCGCTGCCACCACAAGACCGCTGGTCGCGACAGCCCTTGCCACGCGCTACCGAAAGGTCCTGTGGTGACACGTTGGTGGATGTCTTGGAGCCTTGCACTGAGTGGTAGTTTGCTGCGGCAAGCGCCTTGCCATGATCGTTGTCTTGTCGCGTCCCGAAGCTTGTCGCCACGGGCCTCGCCGGACGCGTGTGGCGTCGCGCAAGTTCCTTGAGATGCCTTGGTTGGCCTTCCCGGCAAGCTCCTCTTGCCGGGGCCTTGTCTCCTTGGCTTGAATACTTTGTTCTTGAATGGCTCCAAAGGAACCACGGACCTTCCCGGCAAGCTCCTCTTGCCGGGGCCTTGGCGGTCACCTGGCAAGCCTTGCCGCGGGGTGCTGCAACTGCCCGTGCACAAGTTCGGGATACTAGGGTACCCCTACTCTAGTACACCGACAACGTCGTTGCCGTAAATTCAGTTCCGGTTGTGTGAAAATATACTTGAGGCTCTTATGGTCCGTGTATATCTCACAACGATTTCCAAGTAAAAAGTGTCTCCATTCTTTGAGTGCATGAATAACTGCTGCTAACTCTAGGTCATGAGTAGGATAATTTTCCTCATGCTTGCGAAGTTGTCTGGAGACATATGCGACTACCTTGCCTTCTTGCATCAACACGCATCCGAGGCCTTTCCGGGATGCGTCACAATACACCTCAAAATTCTTGTGTATGTCTGGCACAATTAATACTCGTGTTGTCGTTAATTTCCTTTTTAACTCTTGGAAACTTTTCTCGCAAGCTTCCGTCCATTCAAACTTCTTGTCTTTCTTGAGTAGCTGCGTCATTGGCTTTGCTATGGTGGAGAATCCTTCAATAAATCTTCGGTAGTATCCTGCCATTCCCAAGAAGCTTCGTACGTCCGTTACGCTGGCTGGTGGCTTCCACCAAGCACGGCCTTGACTTTCAGGTCTCGGCAATTCCTTCTTGGGTCAAGATCGTGGCCCGAAAACCTACTTGCCTTAGCCAAAATTCACACTTGCTGAATTTAGCGTACAATTGATGTTTCTGAGTTCCCTAGTACAATTCGGAGATGTTCAGCGTGTTCTTACGGTGTCCTGGAGTAAACCAGAATATCGTCGATAAATACCACAACAAACTTGTCCATAAACTTCATAAATACTTTGTTCATGAGGTGAACAAAATATGCGGGGGCATTCGTTAGTCCGAATGGCATTACGGTGAACTCATACAATCCGTATCTGGAGGTGAAAGCCGTCTTGGGAATATCTTAGGTTCGCACTTTTAATTGATGGTATCCCGACCTCAAGTCAATTTTTGAGAATACCTTGGCCTGAGCGAGCTGATCAAATAAATCATTTATCCGTGGCATTGGATATTTGTTCTTGATTGTGACCATGTTAAGTGCTCGATAGTCTATGCACAATCTCAGATTCCATCCTTCTTTTGGCAAATAAAATTGGTGAACCCCGGGGGGGGAGCTGGCTCAGATATAACCTTTGTCCAGTAATTTTTTATTTGCTTCTTGATTCTGCCAATTCGGATGGTGCCATTCTGTATGGTTTCTTGTATATGGGGCGATTCGGTGCTAGCTCAATGCTGAATTCTATCTCTCGGTCTGGTGGCATGCCTGGTAGTTCTTTGGGAAATACGTCTGGAAATTCACACACTACTGGAACCTTGCTTAATTCAGAAATATCCACCTTGTTCAATCTTGGTTGCCGGGATATTTTTCTTTCTTTGGCTGAAACTTTTATGGTCTTCCCGTGGTGGTGGGTGAGAATCACGGTCCGGTTGAAGCAGTCAATAAAACCTTTGTTGGTGGTTAACCAATCCATTCCTAAGATGACATCCAGTCCTTTATTTTCCAACACGATAAGGTTGGCGTGAAACTTGAATCCTTCAAACTCAATAATCACTCCTTGGCAATAACGCTGGGTGACTTGCTTAATCCCAGGGGACTTGATGATCATAGATTTTTCCAAAGGAAGCATCGAAAAATTATTTTGCAAGGCAAAACTTTTCGAAATGAATGAGTGAGAAGCTCCAGAATCAAACAAAACCATGGTAGGTATTGTGTTGACAGGAAACATACCGAGTACGATATCTGGGGTGTTCTATGCTTCCTCTTTGGTCACGTGGTTCAGATGACCCTTCCTGTGGTTGTTATTTGGGTTGAAATTGTTGCTCTTTGGCGCCGAATTATTGCCTCCATTGTTCGGCTTTGGGGTCGAGTTACTTGGCTTGGGGCACTGCTTGGCATAGTGCCCTTCTTCTCCACAAGCGTAGCAAGTAACGCCTAGGCGGTATGTGAACTCCTTGTCCCTTGCATGGAAATTCTTGATTGGACGTGAGACGTTTGTCATGGGTTTGGGTGTCCAACCTTTCTGATCGTCTGTCTTGCTGCGGTGGTTGCGAGCATGATTAGTCTGGTCCCTTTTTCGCTTGCGGAAATCTTCCAAGCTGCGTCTCTCATTTTCCAAAGTAATGGCCTTATCCACCAGCGTCTTAAAGTCCGGGAAGGTGTGCACAACCAACTGGCATTTAAGCGCGGGCGTCAGACCGTCTAGGAATTTTTCCATCTTCTTGCTTTCAGACATACGCTCCTCGTTGGCGTAGCGAGACAACAGAGTAAACTGACTGTTGTATTCTGACACCGTCATTGTCCTTTGCTTGAGGTCATCAAATTCTCTCTTTTTGATCTTCATAAGACTCTTAGGAATATGTGCCCCATGAAAACCTTCTTTGAACTCCTCCCAGGTTATATTATTTTCGTTAGGGTGCATGTGTAGGAAATTTTCCCACCACGATGCGGCTGCTCCAATGAGATAGTGCGGTGCATAAAGTACTTTCTCAAGATCTGAACACTGGGCAATAATTAACTTTCTTTCCATGTCTCGGAGCCAGTCCTCGGCTTCAAGAGGTTTGTCAGTGTGAGAAAATATTTGGGGACGCGTCTTCTGTAGCTCAGATAACTTTGATTGCTGCTGATACTGTCCATGGTGATTTCCCATATTGATGACTTGGTTCATCATCTCCTGATGTTGTTGCTGACTTTGCTCATAAAGACGACACATTTGGGAAAGTGCTATTTCACTGTCCTGTTGACTTGACTGCCCCTGTGTGAAATTGTTGTTGGGTTGTGTGCCATAATTTTGCTCTGGCGGAGTTGGCATGGAACGCGTCCAAGGACGAGACATTGTTCACTCTGGGGATACATTTTGTAAAACTCATAATAAAAGAAATTGAGTCGCAAAAGTCAATAAATTCATGAAGACGGAAAAAGTCTCAAATGCTCCAAGATTTTTCAAGAGAATAAACGTTTGCGCACGGAGAAGGACTGCTCATTACATATCTTACACGCAAGCAGTAATTATACAATACATCACTCAGGATATGCGTACATATTCCTGACATGTTATTTAGGCTAGTGCACTCCTCCAGTTCCTACATGATGCGCAAATCAGCTACTTCTCACAGCCTATGTACATATAAACATATCGCACGAGTCGGTACATCGCATGGCGGCTAAGCGTACTCAGTCGGAGATGGTAAGGATTTCCCTTGGCCTGCCGAGGGTGAGGCGCAGTGAGGCTGGGGACTCAACCTCCTCTTGACAATAGGCTCCAGACGTGAAGTGCTGCGCTGAGTTGGTGGAGCAGCGCCTATCTTGGGACAACGCGAACCTGTGCAGGCGCAAGGGGTGGTGCAGAACAAACTGGAGTAGGCGCAATGACATGGTTGAACTCCTAAGTGGTAGGCAGGCGACAAGTAGTGGCGAGAGCAGTAGGAGCAAAAGATGCTGATGACGAGACGAAAGTCAGTGGTGGTGCGGTGCGCAGGAGCTCCCTCCTGTTGGCGGCACAGCCATGGACCGAATCCATGCGGACAGCCACAAAGTCGTCCACCAGGTTGTCAAAGGCTGCCTCCAAAGCCCGGAGATACTCGATAAGCATCTCAAAAGCCTCGTCTCGTTCTCCTCTGGGGCAAGAGAACGCATAGTGGCAGGTGTATGGCACGTGACATGGAAGGTAGCGGTAATGACGAGTCTTCATCGAAGGAAGGATATCCCTGAGACGAGCTATCGCCTCACAGGCTGCCATCTGCAGTGCATGCTTCTCCGTAGGCATGGCTCTCCCCAAGAACTGGAAACGCTCAACTCACCCTCCCTTGAATTTCACCGCGGCCTGGTGCATGGTTAGACGGTCATTGACCTTGTGCTGAGAGAGTGAGAAGACCGGGCGCACAGATGGCCCCATCTCGACTTGGACGATGAAGGAGAGAAGCTTGACGAACCCATCAGGCATGTTGGCGAACATCTGTGACTCGCAGTCGTTGCCAGCCATCTACAAAATTAGGCAAAAATTCTGAGTGGTCAAATCATAAATTTAAGCTGACTGTCAGAGATTGACTACATTTGTAAAAAAAGGATTAGCTCTAATATGCTAATAACCGATTGGCGATCGCACCTAGTGGCTTCCTACAGTCGGCCTGGCTCTGGTACCATGCTTGTCACGACCGGTTTTCCAATAAAAATATTTATTGAGAAACCGATCTTTGAATTCCAGTGTGAGGAAAATCCTCCATACTGGTAGACAAAACCTTGATACAATAAGCCAGTAGCATTTAACATATTACAGGGTCGAGCTGAGGTTACTCAACAAATTATTACAAGCACGCCAATAATTATACATAGTGGCGGATATGACTCAGGGGAGTGGTGGCATGCTACTGACTCGAGGTAAGGTAGTGGAATAACACAGTGGAGTGGATAATATGACTCCTACACTGGCGGCTCATTGAGCGTCGAGGTGAGGCTCGATGAATTTATTTGGGTAGCGGAAGAGGATATAACACAGTGACTAATCCAGGGGTCGCACGAGACTGGCTGGGATTCCTCTAGGCGTCGGACTCGCTATCGAACTCTTCATCCATGAAATGGCCTTCGTTAGCATCTGGCCAAATCAACAAGCCAGGTGAGTACTTTGAAAGTACTCGCAAGACAGTTCGGACAAAAGATATAACAAATGTATGCGTGAATGTGCCATGAGTAATTTAACAATGCACAATCAAATCAGTATAACAAGGTAAGTGAAAAGGGACTCGGCGATAGTCTGCTCGAAAACCCAATAAAATAAACTGAAAACCGATCGGGTGTCTGAAGCGGCTCCACGAAGGGTGAACAAATAAGTAAAACATGCCGCAGTCGGGCGTCTAAGCGACACCTCATAAAGGGCTTATACTGAAAGAAAAGACATGCATGCCACAGTCGGACGTCGGAGTGACATCATAGAAAGGGCTTATATCAAAAGTAAATGAATAACAATGCCACAGTCGGACGTCTGAGCGACATCGCAGAAAGGGCTTATATCAAAGTAAATAAATAACAATGCCGCAGTCGGACGTCTGAGCGACATCGCAGAAAGGGCTTATATCAAAAGTAAACAAATAACAATGCCGCAGTCGGACGTTTGAGCGACATCGCAGAAAGGGCTTATATCAAAAGTAAATAAATAACAATGCCACCGTTGGACATCTGAGCGACATCGCAGAAAGGGCTTATGTCAAAAGTAAATAAATAACAATGCCATAGTCGGACGTCTGAGCGACATCACAAAAAGGGCTTATATCAAAAGTGTCAGGACCCCGATTCCAAGTCACATCGACCTAGCTGGTAACACCTCATATCACTTTGCAGCCTCACGCACGGTATTCCCACGGGTGTCGCCTTACCATGGCCCGGGACCGTTTGCGTCTTTTGGCTCACGTATATGATAGTGTCGCTAGCATCCACATGACAAAGAACCCGGGCCGACATGGCTAGTCGTGAACCCAAAGCGGCACTAACCTATGGGGACAGGCATACATGAAACACTTCGAGCATGTCGGTCATCAACGTATGAACTCGGGCTGTAGCACTGGGCTAACAGGACTCCGGTATCCCGGGCTGTAGCAGGCTAGGCAGGACTCCAAGTATCACCGCGTGACATTTCCCCGAAGGGACAGACATAGGAACGAAATGAATCACATGCCGGCCAGTCAAGTGTCCAAGCAGTAGTGCTGGGCTAGCAGGACTCCGGTGAACCGGGCTGTAGCGGACTACTATCGCTCAGAAGCACGAGACTACATTTCCCCATATGAGAGGCTGCCAAGGATAAACAACTAGTTTGTCGGATCCCACTCATACCAAGCATTTCAATCATACACGCAATATGCCCGATATGAGTAAATACAACAAGGCATCACAACAAAACTCTACAACTCAAGTACTTTATTTAAGAGGCTCGAGGAGCCATACATAACATAGTCATACAGGTGGGGTCACATGACCCAACACTCAAGTCATACAATCATACAAGCACATGCGGAAGCAAAGTAGTCTCGAGTACAGACTCTAGAAAGAAAGAAAGCTTGTTGGAGCCTTTCTATCTACAATGGCCCTTCACAAGTCTTAGATCGCCACCGGGTGGCTAGCTTACTCGTCAAGTCAACATCTACATAGAATCCGTCGGAGGGGTAGTATAGTCCTCTGAAAATATATTGATTAGCAAACATGAGTACAAAAGTACTCAGCAAGTCTTACCACGTAATCCTATCATACATGCACATTCTCAAGGAAGGAAGTGGAGTTATTGCAGCAAGCCAGCTTTGACTCTTGGCTAAACTATCCCTCGTGGCACACTTTGTAAAGCATTTTGTCGCACACGAGTCCACTATTCACCATCACAATACTCCACCGTGGAACCTCTCTCGTCATCCCCGAGAGGGCCATCCACGATACTCACACTTATCTTGAGGCTTTTAGTAGTATCCATTTACTTGTCTATGAACTGATATAGGTAACCCAGAAGTCCTTCTCCGTGGACACGGCTATTCGAATAGATCATATTTAACCTGCAGGGTATACTTCTTCACACGCTCTCACCACTTATCGCCGTTTACGACATGTACTCGGCAACCTTCAAGCGGAAGCCCAACGTGGGTGTCGGCCACAGCCTACCTAAACACTCAAGTCCCTAGTCCAGGTTTATCGCCTATTCGGGTTCCATCCGCAGGGAGTCCGGCCGAGGTTTCCCATACAGCCCGAACGATGTGTGCAGGGTTCCCGAGATACCAAACGGGCACTCTCGGTACACCGCCACGGTGCCTACCGCAACACAACCCACCCCTAAGGTCAGCGCTGCGTGCGGCCCCAAAGACATGCTACAAACACCAGAAACTACTTGCAACTCCCGGACTATGAACAGGGGTGGTTAAGAAGCCGAGAGGGTCAATTAAGGATCCCAATGTGTGGTAGTAACTAGTTCATGGATCACAAACACAGATCTCAGTTCTTAAGTTCGGCTTCAATGAAACAACCCACCATGTACTCCTACATGGCCTCTCATCGATACCTTTACCAAATCGTGTTCAACACTTTCACTCTCGAACCAACACAACCTTTCACTCCAGGTTCATCGCCCGATGAGCCAGACTGACACAACTCTAAGTATAGCAAGCATAGCATGGTAGGAATCACAAACATGGCTCAATCAACTCCTACACATACTAGTGGGTTTCATCTAGTTCTTGTGGCAATGACAGTCATGCAAAGGAAGTGGGTTCAACTACCGCAGCACACAACAGTTGAATCGCGTTGTCTTAATGCGTAAAAACGAGAGCGAAGCGAGAACATGGGTTGTATCGAATGATCAATGAATTGCTTGCCTGATGGAGCTGGGGTAGAGAACTGCCCGTCAGATGGGTAATCGAGGTTATCTTCGGGGGCAGGACCTATCATGAAAACACACCAAAATAAACATACAAACAATATGCAACAATATGATGCATGCTATGACATGGCAATATGGATGTGTGTTGGCCTAATGCAAGTTGAAGGGACAGGGGATGAGCTCATTTGAATCCAAGGTTCAAATGATAGCTCATTTGAGTTAGGCCTAATGGTGCAAAATCTTAATCTGGTTATTCAGCATAGTTAACTTGTTTTAACATGCATGAAACCTGTACCAATGGATAGAGTGTATTTTTCTGATAAATTTTCATATATAAATCTTTGCATTTGGAGTTATAGAATAAAAGTTATAAGCATTTGAAATTTGAATTATATTCTGGAATTTATTATATAAAAATAATCCTAGAATTTGAATTAATGCGTCAGCATGAGGTCAGCATGACGTCAGGGGGTCAACGGGGTCGTCCAGGTCAAACTGACCAGTGGGACCCGCATGTCAGGATTAGTTTAACTAATTAGTTTAATTAGAACTAATCCTAATTAGTTTAGATGGAGGGGCCCCACCTGTCATTGACTCAGAAAGTCAGCAGGGCCCAGGCGCAGGTCAACTCATCGGCGTCTAGCCGCTTGGCGAGGCCAGCGGGCGGAGCAAGTGCTTTTGCACTTTCGGGCTCCAAATGGAGCCTGGGAGCACCTACGTGAAGCTGGAGGTGAGCCGCGGTTAGTGGTGGAGTCAGTTGGGTTAGGGGTGGCCGGAGTGGGCGCCGGCGACGAGTCGGGCGGCGACCGGGGCTCGGCCATCGACGGGTTTGGGGCTAGAGGGCTTGGCGAGGCGCGGGAAGTGCACCGTTAGGCCCGTTGGGGCGTGGTGAGTGTGATGGGCGTGGTGGCGGGCCGTTAGTTGGCGGAGCATCATCGGCTGACGAGCTCCATGGCGGTGGGTTCGGGTGATCAACGGCGCTCGTGGTGGGGCACGAGGAAGAGGATGGAGGGGATGGAGGGGTAGCCAGGCTCACGGCGAACCTGTGGAGGGCCTCGTCGGGGTCGGGGGCGGTCTGATGCGGCGGCGACGGCGATGGGGATCTCCGGCGGCCTTGAGCTCGGTCGAGGTCGGGGTAGTGGCCTCGGGGTACTTAGAGCGAGGGGGATTAGGCTAGCTAGAGGTAACGGGGTGCGGCGGAGCTGCTAGACATGGCGGGGAGGGGTATGAACGGCGGGGAGCACGGCGTCGACGGTGGCGCGTCGGCGATGGCGTCGGCCAGGTTGGGGGCGAGCGAGAGAGGAGGCAGGGGGGAAGTGAGGTGTCCAGGGGTCGGGCGACGACGTGGGTCGCCCAGTATGGCGAGGCGGCGAAGGAATGAGGCAGGCGGCGGCCAGCTGCGTGGCGCGCCCTCGCTCGCCGCCCGACACCAGGCTGCTGCTGGCCGAGCCAAGCAGCTCATTGGGCTTGGCTGCTGGGCTGGGCGGCAGGTGGGCCGTCATGGGCGATGTAAGTCTTTTTCTTTTTAAGGTTTTCTATTTTACGTAACTCTGTTAGGGTTTTAAAAATACCAAAACTATTTCAAAAATTACCAAAATGCTCCTGGTCACTTGTTGGAATATTCCCAACATGAAACATTTTAGTTTGACAATTTTTGAACATTTAAAATATTTTTCATAATTTGAAATGCTCATTTCAGAAATTTGTGAATTAATTCTAGAACCCTTAGGTGACCTAGAAAATGTTCCACCTTCTTTGACATGGGTTCTGAACCCAAACAAAGAGGATGAGCATTTTGAAGGGCATTTCGGATTCATTGAAATAAATTTTAGTAAACCCTAGTTCTTTTAAGGGGGTGTTAAGGGTTTCTGCCTTCCCCATTTCAAATTCAGATGAAATTTAAACATGATGCACACCCTAATGCATGGTCTATCCGGGATGTGACAACTCACCCCACTCAAAAGAATCTCGTCCCGAGATTTAGGATCTCTATTGAAAAAGGTGGGATACTCAAGTCGAAGACGATCCTCCCTTTCCCAAGTTGCTTCTTGCTCGGAATGGTTTGACCATTGAACCTTTAAAACTTGATATTCCGACGCCGAGTGGTACGCTCCGCTTGATCGAGGATCTGAACGGGTACTCTCGATAGGTGAGGTTATCTTGGAGATCAAGCGTTTCGTGGTCCACTCCACGGATAGGATCCGAGAAGCAACGCCTGAGTTGGGAAACGTGGAAGACATCATGGACCTTGGAAAGATGCGGAGGTAGTTCCAATTGGTAGGCAACTTCCCCTCGTTTGGCAAGAATGCGAAAAGGTCCAATGTAACGAGGAGCCAACTTGCCTTTGATACCGAATCGATGGGTTCCCTTCAAAGGGGTGACCCGGAGGTAAGCCTTCTCGCCAATTTCATAAGCCATAGGCTTATGCTTGCGGTCGTATTGGCTCTTTTGACGAGATTGGGCTGTTTTCAATTTCTCACGAACAACGCGAACCTGCTCCTCTCGCTTCTGAATCATATCCGGCCAAAGAGTTGTCTCTCCCGGTTTCCGACCGTTAAGAGGCGTTCGACATTTTCGTCCATAAAGAACTTGAAAGGGCTTTGCCTGACTGGCTTGATAACTATTGTTATAAGCGAACTCGGCGAATGGAAGGCATTTCTCCCAATTCATGCGAAAGAGATGATGAAGCTCGAAGCATATCCTCTAGGATTTGATTGACTCGTTCTACTTGACCACTTGATTGGGGATGGAAAGCGGTGCTAAAGGAGAGACGAGTTCCCATAGCGTTTTGGAAACTTTCCCAAAATCGGGAGGTGAAGAGACTTCCACGGTCTGAGTTAATCTCCAATGGAACACCATGAAGAGACACTATTCGAGAGATGTACAAATCAGCTAGCTGACTAGCGGTTATACTCTCACGAACGGGTAGGAAGTGGGCTACTTTGGAAAGACGATCAACAACAACGAAGATAGCGTTATTCCCTCTCTTGGTCCTGGGAAACCCGGTAATGAAGTCCATACCGATTTTATCCCATTTCCATTCAGGAATTTCCAAAGGTTGAAGGGTACCAGCAGGCCGTTGATGCTCTGCTTTAACTCGACGACGACGTCGCGATTAGCAATGTATTGAGCGATTTCTCTCTCATCCTAGTCCACCAAAACCTCTGGCGTAGATCTTGATACATTTTAGTACTACCAGGATGAATGGTGAGAGGAGAGTCATGAGCTTCCTTAAGGATCAATTGCCGTAGCTGTTGTTTCTTGGGAACCACTAGGCGGTTTTCGAAGAAGACAACACCTCGTTCATCTATGGAGAAACATTTAGCAGCTCCGCTAGCGATGTTCTCCTTGATCCGAGATATCCCTCTATCATACTGCTGAGCAGCTATGATTCGATCCGTGAGGTCAGGTTTCGCCACCAGGGTGGAAAGAAATCCTCGAGGAACAATGTGAAGATTAAGCTTACGAAATTCCTCGTGGAGAATTGGTTGACCTTGTTGTAACATCAAATTGTTACAGTAAGATTTGCGACTTAGTGCGTCAGCCATGACATTGGCTTTGCCTAGGGTGTAGGATATTCCTAAGTCGAAATCTGTAATCAACTCGACCCAACGTCTTTGCACGAGATTCAAATCCGGTTGGGTGAAGATATATTTCAGACTTTGGTGATCTGTAGATTTCGCAACGATTACCCGAAGGTAATGTCGCCAGGTTTTGAGTGCATGAACCATCGCTGCAAGCTCTAGATCGTGTGTGGGATAGTTATCCTCATGTGGGCGAAGCGTCGAGAAGCGTAGGCAATCACATGACGATCTTGCATGAGTATGCAACCTAGTCCTTGTCGCGAGGCGCCGCAATAGATAATAAAGTCCTTAGAGAAATCTGGTGGAACAAGTACGGAGCAGATGTCGAGCGTCTTTTCAGTTCTGAAAGCTGAACTCGACTTGTGGCGTCCATTCGAACTTCTTATCTTTCTTGAGGAGTTCGGTTAGAGGTTTAGCAACTTTAGAAATTCTCGGCGAAGCGGCGGCAATAGCTCGCTAAACCGAGGAAACTCGAACTTGCTTGACCGATTCAGGTGGAGTCCAATCAAGGACGGCTTGAACTCGCTTCGGGATTGACAGCAATACCCTTACCAGAGATTACATGTCCTAGATAGGTCACTTACGGTAACCAGAATTCACACTTAGAGAATTTGGCATAAAGGCGGTGCTCTCAAGTTTCATCAATACTAGCCTTAGGTGTTGGCATGTTCTTCCTCATTCTTGGAGTAGATGAGTATATCATCGAGGTATACCACGACGAATTTATCCAAATACTCCATGAAGATTGAGTTCATTAACCGAGAGAAAGTGGCTGGAGCATTGGTTAAACCGAAGGACATGACGGTGTACTCGTATTGGCCATAACGAGTGACAAAGGCCGTTTTAGGAATGTCCCCGTGCTTGATTTTGATTTGATGGTAGCCCAACCTCAAATCCATCTTGGAGAAGACTGAGGATCCAGCGAGCTGATCATACAGATCGTTGATCCTGGGGAGCGGATACTTGTTCTTGATGGTGACCAAATTGACAGGTCGGTAATCTACAACCATCCGATCCGTACCATCCTTCTTCTTGACGAAGAGGACGGGGCAAGCCCATGGAGATGAACTAGGACGGATGAAACCTTTCTGCAAGGACTCATCGAGTTGTTTCTTAAGTTCAGCTAGTTCTAGGGGTGCCATCTTATAAGGTCTTCTAGAGATTGGGACGGTTCCGGGAATAAGATCTATCACGAACTCGACATCCCTGTCAGGTGGAACACCTGGCAGTTCTTCCGGGAAGACATCCGGGAAATCACGGACTACCGGAATATCTTCGAGTTCTGGAAGGGGGTTGGCATTTAAGGTGTAAAGCTGGCGCTTAGACACTCGGGTTAAGACATCCACTGTTTTGCCCGAAGGATGGGTAAGTTGAACAGTTCTAGTAGAGCAATCAATCTTAGCATAATGGGCTGACATCCAGTCCATACCCAAGATGATGTTTATGTCCGAGGACTTGAGAGCTATTAGGGATGCAAGAAAGACTAATCTGTCGACAAGAATTTCATTCCCATGACTTATTCTAGAGGTTTGCCATCTAGAGCCGTGGAGTTTGAATTTCCATGGAGGTAGGCATGTCACGAGAATGTGGTGTTGTGCAATCGAGCATAGCTCTCGAAATAAATGAATGAGATGCTCCAAAGTATCAAAAGAACAGTTGCGGATGGCAATTAACAAGAAGCGCATCGAGGGCGGCGTTGGGATCCTCATAGGTTTCTTGGCAGAGACATAGTTGACATGGCCACGGCGGTGGCAAGCGGCTTGGCATAGGCGCCTTTCCTGCTGGCTTGCCATGCCAACAGACTTTCCGGCTTGATTGGGGTTGTTCGGGGACACTCTCGAATATAGTGGCCCGTCTCTCCACATTTGAAGCAAGTGATCACATTTGGCCGTGGAGCAGCACTAGCGATTGGACCTCCATAAGTCTTGGGTGGAAAATACGGCTGGTTGGGGCGGCGCCTCGAAGGATGGCCTCGGGGTGTACTGGGTGGTAGAGCCGATTTGGAACCCAAACCCGGCGCTTCGGGATCGAGAGCGGATGGCGATCGAGAATCACGGATGTGCTTGCGTGAAGCCTCAAATCAGTCTGCCCGGATCTCGGCGCCGATAGCCTTATTGACTAGCCGGAAAGAGGTACATTCATGCAGACGGAGATCTCGGCGTAGCTCAGGGCTAAGTCCCTTGCGGAACCTCGCCGCTTCTTAGCATCGGTAGAAACTTCTTGGGAGCATAACGTGCTAACCTCCCAAATTCACGGTTTGTAGGCATCCACCGTCACCGCCTTGGGTGGCTGCAGAATTCCTCACGCTTGCGGTCCATAAGTCCTTCTGGAATATGGTGCTCGCGGAAGGCGGCACTGAATTCATCCCAAGTTGTAACTTGTCCAGCCGGACGCATAGCCTCATAGTTTTCCCACCAGAGACTGGCAGGGCCTTCCAGATGATAGGCGGCAAAGATAACTTTGTCAGCCTCAGCCACATTGGCGGAACGCAGCTTGTGGTGGATACTGCGGAGCCAATCATCGGCGTCGAGTGGCTCGACGGAACATTTGAATTTTGGAGGATATAGCTTGACGAAATCATTGAGTGAAACCCCATCGTTTCTTGGCTGGCGTGCTGTGTTTTGTTCAATCCGCTCCAATAAGCGGTTGGTTTCGCGCTTATTGCGTTCTGCTTCCAGCATCACCTCAGCCAAAGATGGCGGTTGCGGCAGATTCACATTTCTGGCTGCACTGGCCTCTCCCTGCTCTGGAACAGCAGGAGTATTTCGAGTGTTGACCATCCTGGGAGACAAAGCAAAGGTTTAAACCAGGATGGCAGAATTTAACAAGGAAGTGCGGAAGGTAATGGACAGCATGGAATGCAAAGATGTTCGTCCGTACGACATGGTGATATAAAACTGCCATATATATATGTACCAACGGTCATACACACCATTCATAGTTTGGTACAAGCCTGACGGAGTACAACTATAAAGAAGGGCGTTACATCTCATCGGAAGCATTCCAACTCCTATACATTATTTTTCTACACTTCCGGAATGATACACACTAAGTCGTGTTCCACGAGTCACGCAGGACGGTGGAAACACAACTAGTACCATACTAGGAATACTACTACTACCTCAGGCAGCTCCATAGTAGTCCTCATAGAAGTCACCACCCAGACCTGGAAGTG
Source organism: Aegilops longissima (assembly GCA_021605205.1). Classification (NCBI taxonomy): domain Eukaryota; kingdom Viridiplantae; phylum Streptophyta; class Magnoliopsida; order Poales; family Poaceae; genus Aegilops; species Aegilops longissima. The sequence goes on from CM038678.1 coordinate 274,598,666, forward strand.
GAACATGATCGTCCGGGAACAGACAATCCTGTGGGGCCTGTGGACCATAAGGACTCGGATGTGGCCGTGGACTAACAAACGGTGGCAGACGAGGCCCACGAGGAGGAGTGATGCCTCCAACCTCACGCCACTCCATGAAGTCTGGCAGACTCGCCCGCACAGGGTACAAGTCTCTCATGTCCATACATCCGGCTTGCACGGCAGGTGCAAACCTAGTCAGAGTAGCCCAGTGGTCAGAACGGGCATTAAACAGCTCCATACGCAAGGCCCGGTTCTCACGGTCCTTGTCCTCCAGCAACTCAGTAGTAGTGCGAAGGAGTGAATCCTCATGGGAGGCATCGCTGTACAAACCCTGAAGGTAGCCATGCGCCCCAGGAAGAGATGCTGGCATATAGCGGAAGTCAGTGTTGCTCATCAAAGTAGTTCTGGCTCGAATAATAGTCATCATGGAATAGGCTGCATCTTGTACAGACATTCCAATAGTGATTCCGAGCCCATAAGAACAATGAAGTGGCTCAGTAGCTCCCGGGATAGGATGGATAAATCCGGACCGTGCATAGGTATTGGCTTTGATTGAAATCCCTGAACTGCTCCTCGACGGTATATTCAGGATACCATCGATAACCAGCCTCAATCATCACCCTAACCAACATGGCCGTGTGACCGCACACATCAATGCAACGAGTCAGGCGAACCACTTGGTTCTGGGAACGGGTGGCCATCTGAAAGCACAGCCATAATGCAAAGGCATTAGAATTTCTAGGGAAAATCGGGCAGCATAACATCTGTAAATGCTCAAATCAGATTTGAGACATTCAAAATCAGATTTGCAAAACCACTCAACAACATTATATCAAGGTTACGGTTCAAATGGTAGCATACTAAAATTTAGTAACACTGGCGAGGATGTAACCAACAATCCTATAAGTTACTACGGATTAGTAACACGTGAACTGAGAGAGAGAGAGCCTAGTCCTATACCCACGCCGAATGAGAAGAGGATGACTCAGATCGAGGGCATAAGGTAAAGGAGTAAAAAGAGCCTTACGTTCCTCCCACAATCAATTCCCTACATATAACTAAAGCATTTCTAGACTCAACTTGACCAGTTTGGCTTAGCGAACCTACAGGCAGCCCCGCTCGATGCCAACGCTGTCGGGACCCGATTCCAAGTCACATCGACCTAGCTGGTAACACCTCATATCACTTTGCAGCCTCACGCACGGTATTCCCACGGTGTCGCCTTACCATGGCCCGGGACCGTTTGCGTCTTTTGGCTCACGATATGATAGTGTCGCTAGCATCCACATGACAAAGAACCGGGCCGACATGGCTAGTCGTGAACCCTAAGCGGCACTAACCTATGGGGACAGGCATACATGAAACACTTCGAGCATGTCGGTCATCAACGTATGAACTCGGGCTGTAGCACTGGCTAACAGGACTCCGGTATCCCGGGCTGTAGCAGGCTAGGCAGGACTCAAGTATCACCGCGTGACATTTCCCGAAGGGACAGACATATAGGAACGAAATGAATCACATGCCGCCATCAAGTGTCCAAGCAGTAGTCTTTGGGCTAGCAGGACTCGTGAACCGGGCAGAAGCGGACTACTATCGCCGTAAGCACGAGACTACATTTCCCCATATGAGAGGCTGCCAAGGATAAACAACTAGTTTGTCGGATCCCACTCATACCAAGCATTTCAATCATACATAATATGCCCGATATGAGTAAATACAACAAGGCATCACAACAAAACTCTACAACTCAAGTACTTTATTTAAGAGGCTCCGAGGAGCCATACATAACATAGTCATACAGGTGGGGTCACATGACCCAACACTCAAGTCATACAATCATACAAGCACATGCGGAAGCAAAGTAGTCTCGAGTACTGAGACTCTAGAAAGAAAGAAAGCTTGTTGGAGCCTTTCTATCTACAATGGCCCTTCACAAGTCTTAGATCGCCACCTGGGTGGCTAGCTTACTCGTCGAAGTCAACATCTACATAGAATCCGTCGGAGGGGGTAGTATAGTCCTCTGAAAATATATTGATTAAGCAAACATGAGTACAAAAGTACTCAGCAAGTCTTACCACAGAATCCTATCATACATGCACATTCTCAAGGAAGGAAGTGGAGTTATTGCAGCAAGCCAGCTTTGACTCTTGGCTAAACTATCCTACGTGGCACACTTTGTAAAGCATTTTGTCGTACACGAGTCCACTATTCACCATCACAATACTCCACCGTGGATCCTCTCTCGTCATCCCCGAGAGGGCCATCCACGATACTCACACTTATCTTGAGGCTTTTAGTAGTATCCATTTACTTGTCTATGAACTGATATAGGTAACCCGAAGTCCTTCTCCGTGGACACGGCTATTGAATAGATCATATTTAACCTGCAGGGTATACTTCTTCACACACGCTCACCACTTATCGCCGTTTACGACATGTACTCGGCAACCTTCAAGCGGAAGCCCAACGTGGGTGTCGGCCACAGCCTACCTAAACACTCAAGTCCCTAGTCCAGGTTTATCGCCTATTCGGGTTCCATCCGCAGGAGTCCGCCGAGGTTTCCCATACAGCCCGAACGATGTGTGCAGGGTTCCCGAGATACCAAACGGGCACTTGGTACACCGCCACGGTGCCTACCGCAACACAACCCACCCCTAAGGTCAGCGTTGCGTGCCCCAAAGATGCTACAAACACCAGAAACTACTTGCAACTCCCGGACTATGAACAGGGGTGGTTAAGAAGCCGAGAGGGTCAATTAAGGATCCCAATGTGTGGTAGTAACTAGTTCATGGATCACAAACACAGATCTCAGTTCTTAAGTTCGGCTTCAATGAAACAACCCACCATGTACTCCTACATGGCCTCTCATCGATACCTTTACCAAATCGTGTTCAACACTTTCACTCTCGAACCAACACAACCTTTCACTCCAGTTCATCGCCCCGATGAGCCAGACCTGACACAACTCTAAGTATAGCAAGCATAGCATGGTAGGAATCACAAACATGGCTCAATCAACTCCTACACATACTAGTGGGTTTCATCTAGTTACTGTGGCAATGACAGGTCATGCAAAGGAAGTGGGTTCAACTACCGCAGCACACAACAGTTGAATCGCGTTGTCTTAATGCAGTAAAACGAGAGCAGAAGCGAGAACATGGGTTGTATCGGAATGATCAATGAATTGCTTGCCTGATGGAGCTGGGGTAGAGAACTGCCCGTCAGATGGGTAATCGAGGTTATCTTCGGGGGCAGGACCTATCATGAAAACACACCAAAATAAACATACAAACAATATGCAACAATATGATGCATGCTATGACATGGCAATATGGATGTGTGTTGGCCTAATGCAAGTTGAAGGGACAGGGGATGAGCTCATTTGAATCCAAGGTTCAAATGATAGCTCATTTGAGTTAGGCCTAATGGTGCAAAATCTTAATCTGGTTATTCAGCATAGTTAACTTGTTTTAACATGCATGAAACCTGTACCAATGGATAGAGTGTATTTTTCTGATAAATTTTCATATATAAATCTTTGCATTTGGAGTTATAGAATAAAAGTTATAAGCATTTGAAATTTGAATTATATTCTGAATTTATTATATAAAAATAATCCAGAATTTGAATTAATCGTCAGCATGAGGTCAGCATGACGTCAGGGGGTCAACGGGGTCGTCCAGGTCAAACTGACCAGTGGGACCCGCATGTCAGGGTTAGTTTAACTAATTAGTTTAATTAGAACTAATCCTAATTAGTTTAGCTGGAGGGGCCCCACCTGTCATTGACTCAGAAAGTCAGCAGGGCCCACGGGCAGGGTCAACTCACCGGCGTCTAGCCTTGGGCGAGGCAGCCAGGCAAGCGAGCAAGTGCTTTTGCACTTTCCGGGCTCCAAATGGAGCGCGGGGAGCACCTACGTGAAGCTGGAGGTGAGCCGCGGTTAGTGGTGGAGTCAGTTGGGTTAGGGGTGGCCGGAGTGGGCGCCGGCGACGAGTCGGGCGGCGACCGGGGCTCGGCCATCGACGGGTTTGGGGCTAGAGGGCTTGGCGAGGCGCGGGAAGTGCACCGTTAGGCCCGTTGGGGCGTGGTGAGTGTGATGGACGTGGTGGCAGGGCCGTTAGTTGGCCGGAGCATCATCGGCGACGAGCTCCGCGGCGGTGGGTTCGGGTGATCAACGAGCGCTCGTGGTGGGGCACGAGGAAGAGGATGGAGGGGATGGAGGGGTAGCCAGGCTCACGGCGAACCTGTGGAGGGCCTCGTCGGGGTCGGGCGGTTCGATCGGCGGCGGCGGCGATGGGGATCTCCGCTGCCTTGAGCTCGGTCGAGGTCGGGTAGTGGCCTCGGGGTACTTAGAGCGAGGGGATTAGGCTAGCTAGAGGTAACGGGTGCGGCGGAGCTGCTAGACATGGCGGGAGGGGTATGAGCGGCGGGAGCACGGCGTCGACGGTGGGCGTCGGCGATGGCGTCGGCCAGGTTGGGGCGAGCGAGAGAGGAGGCAGGGGGAAGTGAGGTGTCCGGGGTCGGGCGACGACGTGGGTCGCCCAGGCGGCGAGGCGGAGGAATGAGGCAGGCGGCGGCCAGCTGCGTGGCGCGCCCTGCGCTCGCCGGCCAACACCAGCTGCTGCTGGCCGAGCCAAGCAGCTGGCATGCTGCTGGGCTGGCTGGGCAGCAGGTGGGCGTCATGATGCTGATGTGTAAGTCTTTTTCTTTTTAAGGTTTTTCTATTTTCGTAACTCTGTTAGGGTTTTTAAAATACCAAAACTATTTCAAAAATTACCAAAATGCTCCTGGTCACTTGTTGGAATATTCCCAACATGAAACATTTTAGTTTGACAATTTTGAACATTTAAAATATTTTCATAATTTGAAATGCTCATTTCAGAAATTTGTGAATTAATTCTAGAACCCTTAGGTGACCTAGAAAATGTTCCACCTTCTTTGACATGGGTTCTGAACCCAAACAAAGAGGATGAGCATTTTGAAGGGCATTTCAGATTCATTGAAATAAATTTTAGTAAACCCTAGTTCTTTTAAGGGGGGTGTTCAGGGGTTTCCTGCCTTCCCCATTTCAAATTCAGATGAAATTTAAACATGATGCACACCCTAATGCATGGTCTATCTGGGATGTGACAAAAAGTAAATAAATAACAATGCCACAGTCGGACGTCTGAGCGACATCGCAGAAAGGGCTTATACTTCATTATTCATAACTTTCAAGAAATGGTGCTCACGAAAAATATTCATCACATGATAGTAAACGGGTTAGTTCATCCACAGGAAATAAACATTTAACACTCATGTGGTTCTAAGGATTTTCTGTCACCGGGACTGACATTTGACAAGATAAGATGAACACAGCACTTGGACCTGGATAAGATGATTTCAAAGATTATTGACTCTGCAGAGTTTGTACTAAATTATCCACAGCCAACGGATTTCTGTAGTCACGAAGGACTAGTTCCGTTTACGGTATTTCGGAGGAAACACAGCTAACCAGTACACACCCATCGCACCTTACGTTGCCAGGAATCACCCTAGACAGCGTTCAAGAAAAACTTTGAGACGGGGAGATCACAATCTCGAATAGCATGGGATCAAATTTATATACGCGTGCTCTAAGGGGTGCCCCCCTCTCGGTCCCAACCGGAAACACCCATGCCCCTAACCGGATGATAGGCTTTAATCCAGGGCCATGGAACCCTCATCCCGTCCTCTCGATTTGGTGTGTACCAGAAAGCGGTTTGCAACTTACTAAGCCGTATACCTTGCGGAAAACATGTGGTAGTACGGAAGGGAAAACGGACGGGAACTGGACTGATTCATGTCGACACTGGGTCAAACAATCTGGCATAAGACTGGCATGCTACAACACTTCCATCTTACCCATTCTCATGCCAACTCATGGCCATGCAAACTCATTTCCATCAACTCATGGATTTCTGAAACTTACTTGCCTCAACTATTTACGTGATAAAACTTTCATCGAGTGGCTCATGAACATGCCATGAGACTAATTAATGCAAACATGCCCAAACACTCATCATATCAAAAGTTCAAACATGCTTGCCTGGTTCGGAGTAGTCGGGGCCTAGCTCGGTGAAGTTCGCGGTTCCGTCACCTCCTTCGGTATCTACGGTATACAAAAATACACGCACTAACGTAAATACCATGGGGTGCACAAAAATATTCCAAATATTCTTCAAATAAATCTGCTAAAAAACTAGACAAAATTTTGAATAGGACAGAAAAATAATCACTCAAAAATCCTTTTTTGTTTAAAAGTTATAAGAGTTTTGGTCCAAGGACCTCTCTGTAATGAAACAGAAAACTCTGAGGGGTCTAAGCAGAAAAGTCCAGAAAAACGATTCAGATTAGAAAGCGCATTTGCCAGAATACGCTTTCAGAAATGGTTCGAAAAAAAGAATAGAGAGGCTGACGGGCGGGTCCCACCCGTCAGGTTTGAATATTCAAAAGAGGCGGCAGAGCTCGTCGGCGCCCGAGAGCTGCAGTGGTCGCCGGCGGCGATCCACGGCGAGGCAGGGGATCGGGGGGTACCTCTGTGATCAGCGCACCCTTCCGCGTCGGTGGGTGGTGGTGGTGGTCGCCGGCGAGCACCACGTCGACGGCGGCCCTTGCTCCGGCGGAAAGTGGTTCGGGAAGTCGTGGGTCTCGTCGGAGAGAGTTTCTGGGATCAAATTGGAGTGGGGGTTAGTCTCCTAGAGGTGCCATGAGGCTACGGGCAAGTCTAGGGCGGTGGAGGAGCTCTCACCAGAGAGAACACTGCCGGAGCCTGAAGCGGATGGAGGTGGCCGGAGTTGAGGAAGAAGGGCCCCTTGAGGCTCTTCCAGTGGCTGGGAGGGGTCTGGTGAGATGGTGGAGGTGTGCGGGGTCGGGAGCGAGCTCAGAGGCGCTATATATAGCCGGCCCGAGGCGGTTGCCGAGAACGGGATAAGTCCGGCGAGCGATTACGGCGGTGCTGTGGCTGTACAGTAGGTTTAGGAGCTGGAGCATCGACTAGACAGAGCACCGATTCCATCCGGTGCCTAAATCAGCAAGGTAAAGGCGGTTCTGCCTGTCCCTCAACGGAACGGCCGTGCGGCACGCCGGCGGCAGAGCGCGCCCATGCGTGCGAGCCACAGCGGCAGTGCTGCATGCGTCTTGCGCTGGCAAGGAGACGGCCACGCGGAGCTCCCAGGTGGCGTGGGCGGTGCCGAACGACGTTGTTCCGCATGGTGCCCCCTGTTGGCCGCCACGGGAGGTCCCGACACCGCGGAAGACACCGGTGCAGACGGGCCATGGTGCCACCGAATCCAGGAACCAGCCAAGTGCTCGTGCGGCGCTCTGGACAGGGAGGAGGAGCCATGCGCAACGCGCCAAGTGCACAGTTGACAGGTGACCAGCCTCTGACAACACTGAATTTCTGAATGTCTATTCTGTGAAAGTGCAAAGTGACAGTGCATGCTAGGTGTTCGACAGAATGATTTTGGCATGTGGGGATTTTTCCTTGAGCTAATTTTTGGTGGAGTGGCTTCTCATTGCAACTGGAGGTTGCCTGAATTTTGGTGGAAATTTTGGAGAAGAGGAGATATGAATTTCACCAAATTTGACAAATCTGGTCCAAACTTGCAGAAGCTGAATCTTGAAAATTTTGAAAAGAAGAAGAGTAGATCTTGATGGTTCTAGGTTGTGGGTGCTAGGGACTATCCACGGGAGTTGATTTGAGATCAAAGTTTAAAGGCATTAAGGTACTTGCTTTGCAAATCACCTAGGCTAAAAAATATGGACATAATTGTTTTGGGCAAAGAAATAAATGAAATAAAAAATCAAAAAATGAGTTGGACTTGTTGGGTCAGAATATTTGGATTGTCCCAAAGTGGAAGGAGGGGTTTTGGGAAGATTTTCCACAAGAGGCAAGATAAAACCATGGGTGGTTTTAAAATATGAGAAGAACCAAAAGTCCTAGGGTTTTCTTCTAAAAGAAAATAAATCCCAAAAATAAATTTGAGAAGGGGAGAATCAGAAGAAAGGTTTTTAAATAACCAACACCATAGTTTAAGAAGATGCCAAAATAAAATCCTTTGCCAAAGGGGAAATTTTTGAGAGAAAGAGATTTTTGGAAGGGTTTAAATGAACTCCTTCAAAACCAACAAAGTTTTTGTTGAAAACCAAAAAAAAATTTGGAGTGTCACAGCAAATGCCTGTGAAGTTGTTGCGTTTTGGAAAAGGTCCAGAGCCTGTGAAGAAGGCAAACGCCTGTGAAGCTTATCTTTCTGAGAAAGGCCCGGAGCCTGTGAAGAAGGCCACGGCCTGTTAAGTTCGCCTCCCCAAGAAAGGCCCGGAGCCTGTGAAGAAGGCCAATGCCTGTGAAGCTCGCCGCCCGGGACACTCTCACGTAATAATGAGTTGGATCTGTACACACCCGGAGTCTCAGGAGCGCCGACCTCAGGCCCTGGAGCTCCCTCCCACGCCTAGGGGCAGCACTTAGCTCAGCCCTGGCGAGAAGACGTCGAAGACTAGATTAGGTGCCGGACGCGGCTTTTTCATTTGCTTTCTGCAGTTGGCTTGTTCATTCCCATTTGAAGTTTTATTGAAGTTGTTGCCGTCTTTGGCTTGTGACTCTTTGCCTTCTTCGCTCTCCTGCCTCGATTTCTCTTGCGCGAGTCTCGCGAGGGAGCAACGCGGGCACCCTCGCGAGTGTTTTCTGCCCCTATTGTTTGAGGCTTCCCTAACCGGGTCCACTACGGGAGTACCCCTCCAGTCTGTGCCCCACAGCACCGTGGACGTGAACACAGGACTGGGTGGGTCGCCCACACCGAGGCCGAAGCTACCTCTCCTGGCTAATCTATGCAGGGCATGAAGCGTTCGATGAGGCCTCGCCCTCGGGAGGCGAAGACCGCGACAGGTCGCCCCCAAGCTAAGTAATTTCTACGCTCAGGCGTGTGGCACAAAAGCCTAATACAGAAATAGCGGAAACAGTACGATAATTAACAGCAACAGTCCAAGCACGCCCCCGCGGGGCCCTACACTACTGTCTCTTTGCGCAGGAAAAGGAAAAGAACAAAACAAGCGCGGCTCGCTTGACACCAACTCGTGGCGAAGGCTCGAACTGCCTCCGGAGCTCAGGCGGACTCCCTCTCGCGCTTCATCGAGGCGCGACGGCGGGCATACCCGTTACCTCCCTCCAGGCGGGCACGGCGGCGCAGAGGCTGGTCGCGGCCACCGCTGGAGGAGCCGCTGTACGAAGAAGAGTCACCGAAGCTCGACGAGCCCCGAGCGCCGCCGACCACGTGCGCGCTGCCATCTTCATCCCGATCGTCCCCGGGGCTAGGCCCACAGGCGTGGTCGTCGTCCTCGGGGCAGCACCCAGCGCGGCGACCGTCTTCCCCGAACACCCTCACGTAGAGGGTGGCATCGCTGTCGAACTTGAAGTGCAGGGTGCACCGCCGGCTTAGACCACGCGCGCGGGCAAACGTTTACCAGCCGCGGGTCAGGGCCTTGCTCCCGGTGGCAGACACCTCTAGCGAAGCCCAGGAGGCCCGACTGCAGCAACCGTCCGCCTGGAGCCAAAGGCCGCCCGGAAGTTCACCTAAAAGGAAGCGGGGAAGCTGGAGCCAGGTGCAGGTCGGCTCCACCGACCACACGACAAACTCCGGCAGCACCTCTGCCGAGTGGAAGCACGGCCTAGCAGGTCGCACGCCCCCCATCAACGGCCTGACGCCCGTCATCGCGCGGGAGATCGCCTCCACGGCCGTGGGAAGCCGCTATGGGAGCCACAGGGTGCTTGCGAGGAAGGCCTCGACCGCGCTTGGCCGGGGGAGAGTTAGGCTCCACCTGGCGGGCCTTTCCTTTCTCCGCGGCCGAGAACCTCTTCGACGGAGCCATGGAGAAGAAGGGGAAGCAAGAAGAGATGGACTGGAAGGGCACGCGCCGTTCAGTACTTATAGCCGGAGAAGGCCAACCGTCGACCTCCACGATCACAGGTAAACATGACCCACTTTGCATGCAGGGACTTGTCAATTCGTACAGTTGCCGATGCGTCGTGGGGAAGTGGGGACGCCCATGTCCAATCAACCGCCACGCGGTGCCCAAGGCCGCAGGCTGTTAGGGCCCGCGGCGCTTCGCACTTGCCCCTTCGCTTCTCTGCTAAGCCAAGTCCAGGCGCGCCTTGGGCCCGGGGCTCTGTCGGCGTTCGTAAGGGGTACCAGACTTGCCCGCCTGCGGCCTGCGGCGTGGCTCAAGGGGTGGCCCAGTACGTCCCATCTTCATCAGCACAAGCTCAAGACCCTCGCGAGGGGCCAAGCCTTGCGGGGCGGATGATAGGAAGCTTCCTCAGGCACGGCCTCGTCAGGCTGGCTCGCGAGGAGGCAGAGAGATCAAGGCGGGGTACCTCACGAGGTGCCCATGACGCAAGCCATGACGACCAAGGGCGCCAGGCGGGCGCCAGCCCCCACAGTGTCCTCATTTCCTCTTTGGTGCAACGGAGGCAAGCGCGGGCGAGAGCATCAAGCAAAGGAAACCATTTCGGTGCAACAAGACCAAGACCAGCGGAACGGCAGGACGGAGGTCATCGTGGAGCCCAAGCCGGCGTCACTGTCAGAGTCTTTGGCAGGCGAGGACCGACTTTAGTCAGGATAAGTGTACTAGATGTTCCCCTTCAAAATGGCCAATTGTTGGCACCCTTCCCTCTCAATATTTGGGAAGAGGCCCAGGGCCTCTGCCTATAAATAGGACTAGCCACCCACAGGGTAGAGGCATCTTGAGAGAGAGAGAGAGAAGCGACCGAACTCCCCCTAGCAGTTCATCGCACCGGCCAAGAACAGACCCTCGCGAGGCTGTTCTTCCTTGTATTGTTCATCATCAGCCCCAGAGGCAATCCACCACACCACACACTGGAGTAGGGTATTACACCTCGTGTCCCTTGTGTTGCTCTTTGTGTAGTTTAGATCCTTGCGAGGCGACGAGGTGTAGGTAGGTTGGAGGTGAGATCTCCGCGTGCACCCCAGAGTTCGAACCTAGAGGGTCTGCTGAAAGCCGAAATCCGACACTTTTTGTTTGCCGAGCAGAGTTTGGAAAGAGTTTACCAACCAGGTTGGGGGTGAATGGAAAAACGAGCTGCGATTTCGACACCCCAATGTAAGTAGTACTTGCTAGTTCTGCGCATCTCCCTTTGATTCTAGTTTCAATACCATTATCATGCTTGATTACTATTTTGATTGAACTCTATTCTCATAAAGTGCTTGAGGCAGGAAGACATGAATAATTTATGTGGATACTATGTTTGCGAGTTCATTTGCCAGACGTCCTGTGAGAAGGGCAGAGCTTTACAAAAACTTGAGGTATGTAAACAATATTCACAATAAAGTGTTGAGTTTCATACATACATATATATATATATATATATATATATATATATATATATACATACCTCCTTCTTCAAATTAGATCAAACAAAAGCGGGATGAACTCCTACCAAAGGATCGCGTACAAGCAATTCATGAGGAATTGGCGGGATTCTTACTTAGAGGTCATACCTAAAAACGGAGAATACCATTCGTAATTGGAATGATTTTTTAGTAGTTAGATATTATGGATCATAAGAGATGTTATATTGTATATATTCATGAATGTGTACTATATGTAGTAGCATCGAATAGATATACGAAAACTTGTTGTTCATCCAAGCACGGAGAAAGAAAGGTCACTTCTCTATATATTCATGATGATGTTGTGTAATGATTCCTTCATTGTTATATCTAGTAGCTAGCGTCTAGTTGAATGGAAAACATAAAATAAAAAAGAAAACCCTAAATGTAAAGGAATTGAATGGTAAACACAAAATGAAACCTCTAAACCCTCCAAAACCCTAAACCCCTCCTTTAAAAAAAACCATAAAGCCCAGCTCTCGCCAGAGTCTGATACATGGCGGCCTTTTAGTCCCGGTTGGTGTTACCAATCAGGACTAAAGGTCCTCCTGCCTGAGCACCCCACAGCGGCCACATGGAACCCCTTTAGTCCCGGTTTGTAACACGACCGGGACTAAAAAAGGGCGCCTTTAGTCGCAATTCCTTAGTCCCGGTTGCACAACCGGGACTAAAGGCCCTTACGAACTGGGACTAATGTCCCGTTTTCTACTAGTGAAAAGGAATGTATGGTACCAAAGAGGCTAGCATATTGCGGAAAGGTGAGAGTGTGCATAATTCCGGTTGCAGGGTGTTGCAATATATTCACGATTCACTTATAGTGGGTTGTGTGAGTCACAGAAACACAAACCCGAGTAAGTGGGTTGTTGCGTATGGGAGTAAAGAGGACTTGATACTTAACGCTATGGTTGGGTTTTACCTTAATGATCTTTGGTAGTTGTGGATGCTTTCTAGAGTGCCAATCATAACTGCATATGATCCAATTATATAAAGTATATTAGCTCATTCCTCTCCCTCATATAAAATTGCAATAATGATTACCGGCCTCGGGGCAAATAACTTTTTTGTGACAAAAAGCTCTCTACTAAAACTAAATTAATTGTGTCTTTATTTAAACAGCCCATATCTTTTTATTTACGTGCTCTTTATTATCTTGCAAACCTATACCGTTAGACCTACATACTTCTACTTTCATACTTGTTCAAGGTAAAGCGAATGTTAAGTGTGCGTAGAGTTGTATTGGTGGTTGATAGAACTTGAGGGAATATTGGTTCTACCTTTAGATCCTTGTTGGGTTCGACGCTCTTACTTATCGAGAAAGGCTACAATTGATCCCCTATACTTGTGGGTTATCAAGACCTTTTTCTGGCACCGTTGCCGGGGAGCAATAACGTAGGGTGATTATTCTCGTGTGTGCTTGTTTGCTTTATCACTAAGTATATTTTATTTTGTGCTCCTGTTTTCTATCTTTATTTATGGGTAGGAAATGCAAAATACCAAAAAAATTAGTTGTACCTACGAAACCAATGGTTGAAGAACAACCCAAAATCTATCATAATGCTGTAGCGTTCTGCTAGGATCATCTTACCCGACTAGCTTAGTTGAGGGAAAATCATTAGATGAGCATGCTTATTTTGTGCGACACGGCTTGTCTCAAAAAGGGGAACTTTTATTGCATCATATTAATAATTTGCATTGCTATGCTTCGAATTTATGTGGAATATATGATTTTACGTTGTTCTGAAGACCCTAAAAACACCTTTCCTTTATCTTCTTATGCCAAGGGTATTTATAATTACTATGAGTCTATGATATTGAAAAAATTGAAGAATTTGTTGCTTTTGAGGGTTCTTATGAAGTTGCTTCTGTGATTTAAAAGTATGATGTTACTCTTTACAAATCTGAAATTTTTTCCATACTTCAATATTGCTTTGAAAACTATGCTTATAATGATTATGTTAAGCCATATATCAAGGACTCCTCCGTTGTCCAAGAGGAGACTAATATTTTGCAGGAATCTATGGAAGAAGAAAGTGATGACACTGTGAGCTCATTGATGAAAAATATGATGACACTCCGATTGAACATGGAAGTACTAAAACATGAACTTGAGAAGATGGGATGATACTTGATGACATCAACAACATACTGCCTCCGGAACTATTGAAAGAATGGCACAAAGGGTTAGAAAGATTTCAGACAGCTCTCCGGTTGAGGAAGCAGGCAAAACTTGATAAGATGATAGAACTCGAATGAAAACATGACACTCCGGTTAAATGGATAAGCCAGAAAAAGAACATGATCTTGACAAAACGAGGTGATGGGTCGATGAGTGCAACATCACGATGCCTCCGGAAGAAAAAATTGAAGGTAGGTCATTGGAATAAAGGAATGGAGAAGAAAATGCCAACTTCTACCACAAATGAACTTGGAAAAGCACCCTTGCAAAGAAGAATTGAACGGAGTTGTTGGAAAACCAACAACGAAATGATTAAGCTTGTAGTGGGCTTATGGAAACCATCTCAAAATTATGAGGTGAGCTTCTGCCACCAACGGAAACAAATGATTGGATTGATATCAACAAGGAGACGAGAAACTTATTTCACTGGGAGGACAAATGAAGAACTTGGGTCATTAATAAACACCATAAATAGCAACAATCCTTAGGGAAGGCTTTAGGTGAAATATAGCCCAAGATGACTCCAATGAAGAGATTGATGGATTTAAAATACCTCATTCTTGACCACATGTGAATCATGAAGCATGAAGGAAAATTGTCAAGAATGACATGACACCATCTCAAGAGATAAGGTAGAAAGAATTGCACTTCGAAATGCAAGAAGAAGAATACTTGAACTCCTCAAAACAAAACATGTGTTGAGCACCATGTTCAATTTTTGAGTATAGCTTGGCGGATCATAACTCCGAGAGAAATCTTGATGAACAATTGAAGAATGAAAAGAATCCTTGACGAACCACCATGTAGAACCTCCATGAAAAACTCCGGTAAAGAAAAGATGATAAAAAGGAAGAGAAGTTGACAACACAAGGTGAAGCCTTGCGGTGATAAGATGAAGCTTTGAAATGATATAACCGAGAAAAGTTGGAACTCCGGAAAGAAAAAGATGGACAATTGAAATCAAGAATTTTGATGAACCTCCGGAATAAGGAATTGAATCACTTGGAAGAAACAAGAACAAGAATTACATTATGCTCATCCTTCACCAATTGAATTGATGACAAGCAATGGATTTGGCATACTACTTATTCTCGTAGAAAGGATTAAGATAGATATAGCGCAAACTTGAGAAGGTCTTCAACGAACCACCGGTAGGATTGGAAAGAACGAATGAGTCTATATGATAACGAAGGAAGAGAACTCTTGAACAAACCACCATAATAATTGAGAATGAACGTAGCAAAGGCACAACTCACCGGGAAGAATTGGAAAACGAATAAGGATGCTTGACAAAATTTAGACACATTAGAACGAAGAGATCATGAACTGATTAGAGGATATTTCGACGATGCACCGGTGAGATTTGGAAAGCCAGAGTTGAACGCTTGAATGAATAATTCTGAGATGATGGGCTCAGAAGAATCAAACTGAAAAGACTCCTGAATTGCTCCGGGTGGGTTAAAAGAATTCTCACAATCAAAACAATTATGAGGATGGCACGAAGCTAGAACCATGAATCTTGAAGAGAAAGAAGCGAGATTTAAGAGAAACTCTTCTTCGGTCTTCAAAATTCGAGAATGATGACGAGAACATCACCATGAATTATTGAAGCACTCCGGAATGAAAATTAGAAAGGTTGAACCAACAATGAAAATAATTTGGAAGATCTTGGAGAAAGACATTTGACTGATGATAAATCATTCTTACGTCAAACTTTGCAAAGAATTTGAGAATAGCTCCAGGAAAATAAAAGAGTCAGGTAAGATCCTGGAAAAAGACCTGTGGGTTAGGGCCCATTCAAAAGAACCACCGTTGAACAATTGCTTGAAAAAAAGGGATTGCACCGGTTGAATTAAATGGCTTGAATGAGATAGCATCCTCAAAAGAACTTGAGTGAATTGAGAATGGAAACTAGAATCTTCTGAGATATCTTCAACACTCGGAACAATTGAATAGCGAGACGTGGATGATTAAGAGATGCACCGACATGAGAAAGCATTTGAAATGATGAAAAGAATACGATCAACACTGAAAACTTGACTTACATCCACCGGAGAAGAAAATTAGAATTGAACAATGATAAGGTTAAAGCTTCCTTAGCGTCTTCATGAGAAATCACCGGATAAAACATTAAAGGAAAAGAATGAAGAAACTTCACTCAATAAAATGGATACTAGATTAAGAAATCTGAGTCCTTGAAGAAAAAGGGTGGGAGGGCGGGAAAACAAAACAACTTGGGTCGGATGAAACGAACACCGTTGAGAAAAAGCTTAGAATTGATCTTGCGAATGTTGGAATGATCGGATTCACTTGTAGAGAAGCACGCCGGTTGGAAAAGAATTAACATGACAAGCTCAGTGATCAAGAAGGATTAGTATTCACATAGCAATATGAGAACACCACTTAGGAAAGGTATGGAATCAACACTTGACTTCGAAGCAACTCGAATACCACAAAACAAAACAAAAAACAAAGGATTGGCTTCAAGAATGAGCCGGAACAAACACATGATAGAGATTTCGTCCAAAGTGTTCGTGGTGGGGCCCACACGGACACGACGTATAGCGGACGTCACGAATGACAAACAAGACGTCCCCGAATCAGCATAGCCAAGGATTCTTTAAGACGTCTCGCGACCACTGTAAATCGACCGTGAATGGGCGGACCACTAGACGTTGAACCCCAATCTCAAATCATACATCTGTCGGAAAGAATATCCTGTAAGCTACTAGAATTCCACCTATAAACTCCCGAAACTTTCTGGTTATGCAATCTGGTGTTGGGGATACAGGGGACACAAAATATATCACCCAAACTAACAATACCTAGATCCAGCTGTATCCATCCGTCAACACATAACCAAGAAATCCTCGGAAATCGTGTACCTCGACCTTCGAAAAACATCCGTTATACAAGTCATGGCAATACTCCCACACTCGCCACAGTACTGGGCTATCAGGGTTATCTCACCAACAACTGTACAAATGAGATTTCGATGTCGGTAAAACTCAGGTATTCCAGAACTGCAACGATAAAATTGTGACGACAACACCTCGGAGCTCAACTCCCCGGGACACTGCCACAACCCCTAAATGTCAGGAGGCACCAAGAACAATGTTCTCTTCACAAAACCATCGGAACGATTCCAAGATACCCACGTGATCCTAAAAAAATTTTAGTGAAATTTGAGGAGAGAAGAGTCAAAACTCTCGTCGGGATACCTCACCGAGCGACGAAGGGACTGGGGAGTAAAAAGAATCCTACTCTCCGATATATATAATCCTAAGACTCAAAACATTTTCCATTCTAGACTCAACAACGTCAGCAAACAATCAAGTAGGGGCTCCTAAGTCGGGGAAGGCTCTGATTACCAACTTGTAACGCCCTCGATGCGGCTATATCTCCCACGTGTCGAAGCACGACTTAGAGGCATAACCGCATTGAAAGCAATGTCGCAAGTGAGGTAATCTTCACACAACCCATGTAATACATAAGGGAAAAGAGATACATAGTTGGCTTACAATCGCCACTTCACACAATACATGAGTAAAACATTACATCATACAGATACAATCAAGGTCCGACTACGGAACCAAAATAAAAGAAGACTACCCCAAATGCTGCACGGATCCCCGATCGTCCCAACTGGCTCCACTCTGATCAACTGAAACGAAACAACACAAAGAACAAGATCCTCATCGAGCTCCTCCTTGAGCTCGGTGCATCACCTGCACGGTTTCATCGGCACCGCAAACTGGTTTTGAAGTATCTGTGAGTCACGGGGACTCAGCAATCTCACACCCGCGAGATCAAGACTATTTAAGCTTAAAGGTAGGACAGGGTTGTGAGGTGGAGCTGCAGCAAGCGACTAGCATATATGGTGGCTAACATACGCAAAAGAGAGCGAGAAGAGAAGGCAAAAGCACGGTCGAACAACTATGATCAAGAAGTGATCCTGAACTCCTACTTACGTCAAACATAACCCAGAAACCGTGTTCTCCTCTCGATCAACCCCGAAAAGAGACACTCACGGTTACGCACACGGTTGGTGTATTTTAATTAAGATCAACTTCGGGTTTTCTACAACCGACATTAACAAATTCCCATCGCCACATAACCGCAGGCACGGCTTTGAAAGTTCAAACCCTGCAGGGTGTCCCAACTTAGCCCATGATAAGCTCTCGCGATCAACGAAGAATAGACCTTCTCCCGAGAAGCCGATCAGTCTCGGAATCCGGCTACAAGACATTTCACAGCAATAAAACAAGTCCAGCAAGACCTCCGGCGTCGCCGACACCACAGTAGTAGCCGCGTATCTCGTCGTGCCACGACCGGATGAGCAGTCCATACAACTAAAACCAGCCCTCAAGTTTCCTTGAGGTGGCGCTGCACAACACTCTAGTTTGGACCAACACTTAGACAAGCATTGGCCCGGGGCTAAATGAAGATGACCCTTGAGAGCGCGACTCCCAAGGGAAAAAGGCTAGGTGAGGCAAATGTAGAACCAATGTTGGGCCTTCTGGAAAAGTCTTATTCAAAGCGAACTGTCAAGGGGTCCCATAAATCACCCGACCGCGTTAGGGACGCAAAAATCCGGGAACATAACACCGATATGAAGGAAACTAGGCGGCAAGAGTGGAACAAAACACCGGGCATAAGGCCGAGCCTTCCACCCTTTACCAAGTATATAGATGCATTAATTAAATAAGATATATTGTGATATCCCAACAAGTAAACATGTTCCAACAAGGAACAACATCTCCATGTTCAACAAGGAACAAACTTCATCTTCACCGCAACTAACAACGCTATAAGAGGGCTGAGCAAAGCGGTAACATAGCCAATCAACGGTTTGCTAGGAAGGGTGCAAAAGGTTAGAGGTTCATGGCAATTTGGGATGGCTTGAAATAGCAAGTGATAGGCATCGTAGCATAGGCATAGCAAAAGAGCGAGCATCTAGCAAGCAAAGATAGTAGTGATTTCGAGGGTATGGTCATCTTGCCTGAAATCCCGCAAGGAAGAAGATCAAGTCCATGAAGAGGACACACGGGCGAAGTCGAACGAAACCTCACAATTCCGGAACGAACCCGAAGCTAACGAGAGAAGCAAACCGGAAAGAAACAAACAACATGATAAATGCACAAGCATAAACATGGCATGATGCACAATCAAGTATGATGCATGTCCGGTTTAAATGAGGCATGGCATGGCAATATGCACAAACAATACTACAAATTAAGTGGAGCTCAATATGCAACGAGTTGCATATTGACGGAACACCACAACACTTATTTAGTTTGATCTCGGTTAGGTACACAACAATATTAAATGTTGTTAAACATGGCAAGAGGTGGAGCATAATTAAACTAGCTATTTAGGCAAGTTAAATGAGGCGGAAATAAGAAACAACAATTCGGAAAATCCCCATGAGCAATGTTTTAGTTTCGGTCCTGATCTGCCCTAAACACAATTTTAGAGTTGTTAAACAGCAACATAAAGTGGACCATGTTAATCTAGGCATTTTTCCACCCCATTTACATATAAAGAACATTTAAATCCGAGTTACGGTTATTTAGTTATGAATTAAAGCATTTTAACATGGCATAATAGCAAATTAATGCAAACATCAGTTTAAACATTTTTAACATAGATGAAAGTGGCATATTATTAATCTACACAAATACCTGAGCATATTACATATATAAAACATTTTAATCCGATGCACGGTTAATTAATTATGGATGCATGAGCATGGAGGGTCTTTTACAGAAACGGTAAATTCTTGGATAAAAGAGAAATTCATGAGACAAAAAAATAACAACATGGGCGAATCTGGCAGGCCAAAAGTGCCTGAGGGAGCGCTGGGGTGTGGTGCTCACCTGGGCTTGGCCTGCTTGGCGGGAGGGAGCAGGCCATGAAGGGGAGCTGGGCGGGCCTTGGCGCTGATATGCCCACCTGGGCCCACGTGTGGTGGGCGCGGTCAACGGCGGCGGGCGGCGCGGATCGGGCTCCTCCGATCCCATCTCGAAGGTGGCGGCGGCCTCGGCGCATAACGCCGGCGATGAGCGCTGGGACGGCCGGGACAGACGGAACGGGCGGATCCGGGCGTGGGGCTCCCGGATCCGGCGACGGCGAGGCCGAGGAGGCCGGCGACGAGGTCTCCAAGGCGGCGGCGGCTCCTACTGCACACACAGAGCGAGAGAGAGAGAGACCGAGGGTGAGGCAACGAGAGAGAGAGAAAGGAGAGGAAGGGAGAGCAGGCGGCGAGGCTCGCCTGGTGGGGTTGCCGGCGACGGTGGCGTGCCTTGGCGAGGACGAGCGGCGGCGGCGAGGAGGCGGCGGGAGGCGGGCGCAGAGGTGGGAGGAGCGGGCGGCTCGGGCGGCGCGGCGGGCGCCTCGGCCCAGATCGGGCCAGGCGGGCTCCCATGGCTGGCGGGCCGCATGTGAAGTGGGCGCTGGGGAGGCAGGTGGCGACTCCCGGTTGGCTCGGGCGACGCCTCGGTGGCGGCTGGCCAACCAGGGCTTGCCAAGTGGCGGAGGGGGCTTGGGGCGCTGAAATTGAGGAGGGGCGGGCTGATGATTGGGGGAGCGGATTTGAGGGAAGGAAGGAGGAGACCCAAAATGGAAGGGGCTTCCTTTATAGGCGAATTAGGGTTTGGGGGGGTTAGGAGGGGTTTTGGAGCATTCCGGTCCCTCGGATCACGATCCGATGGCACCGGTCAGAGTGGAGGGCTAGGTGGGCTGTGCTGGAGAAATATACTGAGAAGAGAGGAGAAATGCAGCCCGGCACGATTTCGGAGACCGAAACATCCGACGAAAATACCGGCTATATCCCGGTTACATATATAACGGTTGGGCTATCAAATGGACTCCGAATGCGACGAAACTTGGCAGGCGGCCTGTCTACACTATAATAAGACCGCATGACAAGTTGCAACCCATTCCGAGAACATTTTTATGCCACTTATAAAATAATATTTCGGAGGTGCCGCGGGCGCGTGCAAGTGTATCCGGACTCGGAACGGACAACGGAGAGAACTGACGGAACACGAACGGATGCAAGTTTTGAAAAACATGCGGGTGAAATGCAGATGATGCCATGAGATGAAATGCATAACAAAAACAAAATGCAAAACAACAGACAAAACCCAACCACGAAGGAAATAATAAATCACATCTCCGGAAAGGGCAAGAGTCGGAGTTACGAATCTGGAAAGTTGTATCCGGGGTGTTACAACACTCCACCACTACGAGAGGATCTCGTCCCGAGATCTAGGATGGCACCGGAGGGAAAAGGACGGGAAAGATGAGATGTAAAACTAAGTTGCTTCTTTGACAAACGAGTGAAACCGTGAACCTTGAGAGGTTGAGCAAAATGAAAGAAAGAAAACAACGAAGATGAACGAGATTGCAAACAATCTGTTAGAAAAGAGGAACAAGGAACATTACGATAACTTGAAGGTTGAAAAGGCATGAATCAAGAGTTTAATGGACAAGATAGAATTCGAAACCACTCCGTTTAAAACAAGATGAGAGAGGAAGAATTCGGGCAGCACTCCGATTGAACATGGAAGTACTAAAACATGAACTTGAGAAGATGGGATGATACTTGATGACATCAACAACATACTGCCTCCGGAACTATTGAAAGAATGGCACAAAGGGTTAGAAAGATTTCAGACAGCTCTCCGGTTGAGGAAGCAGGCAAAACTTGATAAGATGATAGAACTCGAATGAAAACATGACACTCCGGTTAAATGGATAAGCCAGAAAAAGAACATGATCTTGACAAAACGAGGTGATGGGTCGATGAGTGCAACATCACGATGCCTCCGGAAGAAAAAATTGAAGGTAGGTCATTGGAATAAAGGAATGGAGAAGAAAATGCCAACTTCTACCACAAATGAACTTGGAAAAGCACCCTTGCAAAGAAGAATTGAACGGAGTTGTTGGAAAACCAACAACGAAATGATTAAGCTTGTAGTGGGCTTATGGAAACCATCTCAAAATTATGAGGTGAGCTTCTGCCACCAACGGAAACAAATGATTGGATTGATATCAACAAGGAGACGAGAAACTTATTTCTTTGGGAGGACAAATGAAGAACTTGGGTCATTAATAAACACCATAAATAGCAACAATCCTTAGGGAAGGCTTTAGGTGAAATATAGCCCAAGATGACTCCAATGAAGAGATTGATGGATTTAAAATACCTCATTCTTGACCACATGTGAATCATGAAGCATGAAGGAAAATTGTCAAGAATGACATGACACCATCTCAAGAGATAAGGTAGAAAGAATTGCACTTCGAAATGCAAGAAGAAGAATACTTGAACTCCTCAAAACAAAACATGTGTTGAGCACCATGTTCAATTTTTGAGTATAGCTTGGCGGATCATAACTCCGAGAGAAATCTTGATGAACAATTGAAGAATGAAAAGAATCCTTGACGAACCACCATGTAGAACCTCCATGAAAAACTCCGGTAAAGAAAAGATGATAAAAAGGAAGAGAAGTTGACAACACAAGGTGAAGCCTTGCGGTGATAAGATGAAGCTTTGAAATGATATAACCGAGAAAAGTTGGAACTCCGGAAAGAAAAAGATGGACAATTGAAATCAAGAATTTTGATGAACCTCCGGAATAAGGAATTGAATCACTTGGAAGAAACAAGAACAAGAATTACATTATGCTCATCCTTCACCAATTGAATTGATGACAAGCAATGGATTTGGCATACTACTTATTCTCGTAGAAAGGATTAAGATAGATATAGCGCAAACTTGAGAAGGTCTTCAACGAACCACCGGTAGGATTGGAAAGAACGAATGAGTCTATATGATAACGAAGGAAGAGAACTCTTGAACAAACCACCATAATAATTGAGAATGAACGTAGCAAAGGCACAACTCACCGGGAAGAATTGGAAAACGAATAAGGATGCTTGACAAAATTTAGACACATTAGAACGAAGAGATCATGAACTGATTAGAGGATATTTCGACGATGCACGGTGAGATTTGGAAAGCCGAGTTGAGCGCTTGAATGAATAATTCTGAGATGATGGGCTCAGAAGAATCAAACTGAAAAGACTCCTGAATTGCTCCGGGTGGGTTAAAAGAATTCTCACAATCAAAACAATTATGAGGATGGCACGAAGCTAGAACCATGAATCTTGAAGAGAAAGAAGCGAGATTTAAGAGAAACTCTTCTTCGGTCTTCAAAATTCGAGAATGATGACGAGAACATCACCATGAATTATTGAAGCACTCCGGAATGAAAATTAGAAAGGTTGAACCAACAATGAAAATAATTTGGAAGATCTTGGAGAAAGACATTTGGTGATGATAAATCATTCTTACGTCAAACTTTGCAAAGAATTTGAGAATAGCTCCAGGAAAATAAAAGAGTCAGGTAAGATCCTGGAAAAAGACCTGTGGGTTAGGGCCCATTCAAAAGAACCACCGTTGAACAATTGCTTGAAAAAAAGGGATTGCACCGGTTGAATTAAATGGCTTGAATGAGATAGCATCCTCAAAAGAACTTGAGTGAATTGAGAATGGAAACTAGAATCTTCTGAGATATCTTCAACACTCCGGAACAATTGAATAGCGAGACGTGGATGATTAAGAGATGCACCGACATGAGAAAGCATTTGAAATGATGAAAAGAATACGATCAACACTGAAAACTTGACTTACATCCACCGGAGAAGAAAATTAGAATTGAACAATGATAAGGTTAAAGCTTCCTTAGCGTCTTCATGAGAAATCACCGGATAAAACATTAAAGGAAAAGAATGAAGAAACTTCACTCAATAAAATGGATACTAGATTAAGAAATCTGAGTCCTTGAAGAAAAAGGGTGGGAGGGCGGGAAAACAAAACAACTTGGGTCGGATGAAACGAACACCGTTGAGAAAAAGCTTAGAATTGATCTTGCGAATGTTGGAATGATCGGATTCACTTGTAGAGAAGCACGCCGGTTGGAAAAGAATTAACATGACAAGCTCATTGATCAAGAAGGATTAGTATTCACATAGCAATATGAGAACACCACTTAGGAAAGGTATGGAATCAACACTTGACTTCGAAGCAACTCGAATACCACAAAACAAAACAAAAAACAAAGGATTGGCTTCAAGAATGAGCCGGAACAAACACATGATAGAGATTTCGTCCAAAGTGTTCGTGGTGGGGCCCACACGGACACGACGTATAGCGGACGTCACGAATGACAAACAAGACGTCCCGAATCAGCATAGCCAAGGATTCTTTAAGGCGTCTCGCGACCATCGTGAATCGACCGTGAATGGGCGGACCACTAGACGTTGAACCCCAATCTCAAATCATACATCCGCCGGAAAGAATATCCTGTAAGCTACTAGAATTCCCACCTATAAACTCCGAAACTTTCTGGTTATGCAATCTGGTGTTGGGGATACAGGGACACAAAATATATCACCCAAACTAACAATACCTAGATCCATTGTATCCATCCGTCAACACATAACCAAGAAATCCTCGGAAATCGTGTACCTCGACCTTCGAAAAACATCCGTTATACAAGTCATGGCAATACTCCCGCACTCGCCACAGTACTGGGCTATCAGGGTTATCTCACCAACAACTGCACAAAAGAGATTTCGATGTCGGTAAAACTCGGGTATTCCAGAACTGCAACGATAAAATTGTGACGACAACACCTCGGAGCTCAACTCCCCGGGACACTGCCACAACCCCTAAATGTCAGGAGGCACCAAGAACAATGTTCTCTTCACAAAACCATCGGAACGATTCCAAGATACCCACGTGATCCTAAAAAATTTTTAGTGAAATTTGAGGAGAGAAGAGTCAAAACTCTACGTCAGGATACCTCACCAGAGCGACGAAGGGACTGGGGAGTAAAAAGAATCCTACTCTCCGATATATATAATCCTAAGACTCAAAACATTTTCCATTCTAGACTCAACAACGTCAGCAAACAATCAAGTAGGGGGCTCCTAAGTCGGGAAGGCTCGATTACCAACTTAGCGCCTCGATGCGGCTATATCTCCCACGTGTCGAAGCACGACTTAGAGGCATAACCGCATTGAAAGCAATGTCGCAAGTGAGGTAATCTTCACACAACCCATGTAATACATAAGGGAAAAGAGATACATAGTTGGCTTACAATCGCCACTTCACACAATACATGAGTAAAACATTACATCATACAGATACAATCAAGGTCCGACTACGGAACCAAAATAAAAGAAGACTACCCCAAATGCTGCACAGATCCCCGATCGTCCCAACTGGGCTCCACTACTGATCAACTGAAACGAAACAACACAAAGAACAAGATCCTCATCGAGCTCCTCCTTGAGCTCAGGTGCATCACCTGCACGGTTTCATCGGCACCTGCAAACTGGTTTTGGAAGTATCTGTGAGTCACGGGACTCAGCAATCTCACACCCGCGAGATCAAGACTATTTAAGCTTAAAGGTAGGACAGGGTTGTGAGGTGGAGCTGCAGCAAGCGACTAGCATATATGGTGGCTAACATACGCAAAAGAGAGCGAGAAGAGAAGGCAAAAGCACGGTCGAACAACTATGATCAAGAAGTGATCCTGAACTCCTACTTACGTCAAACATAACCCGAAACCGTGTTCTCCTCTCGATCAACCCGAAAAGAGACACTCACGGTTACGCTACACGGTTGGTGTATTTTAATTAAGATCAACTTCGGTTTTCTACAACCGGACATTAACAAATTCCCATCTGCCACATAACCGCAGGCACGGCTTTCGAAAGTTCAAACCCTGCAGGGGTGTCCCAACTTAGCCCATGATAAGCTCTCGCGATCAACGAAGGAATAGACCTTCTCCCCGAGAAGCCGATCAGTCTCGGAATCCCGGCTACAAGACATTTCACAGCAATAAAACAAGTCCAGCAAGACCTCCCGGCGTGCCGACACCCTGGTAGTAGCCGCGCGTATCTCGTCCCAGGCCACGACCGGATGAGCAGTCCATACAACTAAAACCAGCCCTCAAGTTTCCTTGAGGTGGCGCTGCACAGCACTCTAGTTTGGACCAACACTTAGACAAGCATTGGCCCGGGGGGGCTAAAATGAAGATGACCCTTGAGAGCGCGACTCCCAAGGGAAAAAGGCTAGGTGAGGCAAATGTAGAACCAATGTTGGGCCTTGCTGGAAAAGTCTTATTCAAAGCGAACTGTCAAGGGGGTCCCATAAATCACCCGACCGCGTTAGGGACGCAAAAATCCGGGAACATAACACCGATATGACGGAAACTAGGGCGGCAAGAGTGGAACAAAACACCAGGCATAAGGCCGAGCCTTCCACCCTTTACCAAGTATATAGATGCATTAATTAAATAAGATATATTGTGATATCCCAACAAGTAAACATGTTCCAACAAGGAACAACATCTCCATGTTCCAACAAGGAACAAACTTCATCTTCACCTGCAACTAACAACGCTATAAGAGGGGTTGAGCAAAGCGGTAACATAGCCAATCAACGGTTTGCTAGGAAGGGTGCAAAAGGTTAGAGGTTCATGGCAATTTGGGATGGCTTGAAATAGCAAGTGATAGGCATCGTAGCATAGGCATAGCAAAAGAGCGAGCATCTAGCAAGCAAAGATAGTAGTGATTTCGAGGGTATGGTCATCTTGCCTGAAATCCCGCAAGGAAGAAGATCAAGTCCATGAAGAGGACACACGGGCGAAGTCGAACGAAACCTCACAATTCCAGAACGAACCCGAAGCTAACGAGAGAAGCAAACCGGAAAGAAACAAACAACATGATAAATGCACAAGCATAAACATGGCATGATGCACAATCAAGTATGATGCATGTCCGGTTTAAATGAGGCATGGCATGGCAATATGCACAAACAATACTACAAATTAAGTGGAGCTCAATATGCAACGAGTTGCATATTGACGAATTTCACAACACTTATTTAGTTTGATCTCGGTTAGGTACACAACAATATTAAATGTTGTTAAACATGGCAAGAGGTGGAGCATAATTAAACTACCTATTTAGGCAAGTTAAATGAGGCCGGAAATAAGAAACAACAATTCCGGAAAATCCCCATGAGCAATGTTTTAGTTTCGGTCCTGATCTGCCCTAAACACAATTTTAGAGTTGTTAAACAGCAACATAAAGTGGACCATGTTAATCTAGGCATTTTTCCACCCCATTTACATATAAAGAACATTTAAATCCGAGTTACGGTTATTTAGTTATGAATTAAAGCATTTTAACATGGCATAATAGCAAATTAATGCAAACATCAGTTTAAACATTTTTAACATAGATGAAAGTGGCATATTATTAATCTACACAAATACCTGAGCATATTACATATATAAAACATTTTAATCCGATGCACGGTTAATTAATTATGGATGCATGAGCATGGAGGGTCTTTTCTGTAAAACGGTAAATTACTGGATAAAAGAGAAATTCGCCAGACGAAAAAAATAACAACATGGGCCGAATCTGGCAGGCCAAAAGTGCACAGGGGGGCGCTGGGGTGTGGTGCTCACCCTGGGCTTGGCCCGTTTGGCGGGAGGAGCAGCAGCGCATGAGGGAGCTGGCTGGGCTGGCCTTGGCAGATTGCGCCCACCTGGGCCCACGCTGTGGCCTGGCGCTTGGTCAACGGCAGCGGCGGGCGGCGCGGATCGGGCTCCTCCCGATCCCATCTCGAAGGTGGCGGCCCTCTGGCGACAACGCCGGCGGCGAGCGCGGGACGGCCGGGACAGACGGGCAGGCGGATCCGGACGTGGGGCTCCCAGATCCCGCGACGGGCGAGGCCGAGGAGGCCGGGCGACGAGGTCTCAGGCGCGGCGGCTCCTACTGCACACACAGAGAGAGAGAGAGAGAGACCGAGGGGTGAGGCAACGAGAGAGAGAGAAAGGAGAGGAAGGGAGAGCAGGCGGCGAGGCTCGGCCTGGTGGGGTTGCCGGCGACAGTGGCTTGTGACCTCCGGCGAGGGACGAGCGGGCGGGCGGCGAGGAGGCGCCGGGAGGCGGGCGCAGAGGTGGGAGGAGCGGGCGGCTCGGGCGGCGGCGATGCGGGCGCCTCGGCCCAGATCGGGGCAGGCGGGCTCCCAGCTGGGCTGGCGGGCCATGTGAAGTGGGGCGCGGGGAGGCCAGTGGCGACTCCCGGTTGGCTGGGCGACGCCTCGGTGGCGGCTGGCCAACCAGGGCTTGCCAAGTGGCGGAGGGGCTTGGGGCGCGCCGAAATTGAGGAGGGCGGCGCTGATGATTGGGGGAGCGGATTTGAGGGAAGGAAGGAGGAGACCCAAAATGGAAGGGGGCTTCCTTTATAGGCAGAATTAGGGTTTGGGGGGGTTAGGAGGGTTTTGAGCATTCGGTCCCTCGGATCACGATCCGATGGCACCGGTCGAGTGGAGGGCTAGGTGGGCTGTGCTGGAGAAATATCTTGAGAAGAGAGGAGAATGCAGCCCGCACGATTTGGAGACCGAAACATCCGGCGAAAATACCGGCTATATCCGGTTACATATATAACGGTTGGGCTATCAAATGGACTCGAATGCGTGAAACTTGGCGGCGGCCTGTCTACACTATAATAAGACCGCATGACAAGTTGCAACCCATTCGAGAACATTTTTATGCCACTTATAAAATAATATTTCAGAGGTGCAGCGGTAGCGTGCAAGTGTATCCGGACTCGGAGCGGACAACGGAGAGAACTGACGGAACACGAACGGATGCAAGTTTTGAAAAACATGCGGGTGAAATGCAGATGATGCCATGAGATGAAATGCATAACAAAAACAAAATGCAAAACAACAGACAAAACCCAACCACGAAGGAAATAATAAATCACATCTCCGGAAAGGGCAAGAGTCGGAGTTACGAATCTGGAAAGTTGTATCCGGGGTGTTACAGGAGGCCTGCACGTGCGTCAGCGACCTTGCGCGGTACATCGAGTTCCTGCGGGAGGAGGAGGAGCGCCTCTCCGAGCACGCAAAGAGCCTTACTACAGCCCTGCCCGCAGCACACGTCGACGCAGAGGCGAGGAATCAGGAGATCTACGAGCAGTCCGGCCGCTTCGAGATGGATCGTCTAGAGCGGCAGTGGGTGTTTGAGCTGGCGAGCGTCGCTGAACATGTAGTACCGGCAGGCACCATATTGCATTTGTCCACCTCGTCGGTGGGCTCCTCCTCTTCCTCTGGCGTTTACGGAGTGCACTCGGCAGAGGAGAGGCTGCCGGAAGTAGCACAAAGCCCCTACGTAGTAGTAGTAGTATTTAGGGGCTATTTTGTTCTGTTCATCTGACTATAGATGTGTGGTGGAACTGTACAACATACTTAAAATTAGCTAGTATATATAGTTGAACTAGCTATTTCAGTACATGGTTAGCTACAATTAGGGAAAAGTTTGGTCGGTTCAGCTATCGAGTTGAACTATTTGTATAAATTAAGAACGACTGCTTAATCTATGAATGAAATCTATGCTTAATTATTGAATTTTAGTTGCAAAAATTAGATAGTGCTAGTGATTTTTAGCTGCATATTTTGACAAATCGCAGTGTTACAAGGATTAACAAATGGCAATGTTACTAGATCAACAAATGTCAATCTTTCTAGTTTGACAAATGGCAACATACCCAATATGACAGATGCAAATCTTACCAAATTTTTTGTACGTGGTTGCACACGGGTCATCCAAAACAACCGCTTGCATTGAAGGGATGCACAAATCCTGCGCTGCGAATTTTCTGTCAACTTAAGGGGGAAGACCATAGCTCTCACTTTGCATATGGGTGTTCTATCTAAAATGTTTGCGATCAAGAGCTGCTGAAATCCTGCTAGGCACATTTTCTGTTGGCTTCCTGGGGAAGCTGTCGGTTCGAATATGGGTGTTCTAACTAAAACGTTTGCGATCAAGAGCTGCACAAATCCCGTTACGCACATTTTCCCTTTGCTTCCTAGGAAGTTGTCGGTTTTCCATACGGGTGTTCTAACTAAAACGTTTGAGATGATTGTTTTATATTTAAAAACCATATTAAACTGCGGCTTGGCGCCATTAATGTAGAGGATACGAGCAAGGCAGGTGTCCATGGAGGTCAAAGGCCTCGCTTCCCGGTGAGCCTGCACGGCGTACAGCTCGCATGCTTCCCGGTGAGCCTCCGCATTGGAGTACATCTCGCATGCCTCCCGTTTAGTCAAGCACTCAAGCACCTGTCCGCACGGCACATCCTAGCCATTAAAAGAGTGGGGCGTGGCATCATATGAATGGTTAACAGAACGCACACAATTTAAATCTATACCAATTAAAAAAGACCCAAATGGGCAGATCCAAACTATCTCGACCATCAAATCGTGTTATCTAGCGGTTGAAATGGCTCCAATGTTGAGCACCAAACACGTTTAACACTCTAATTACCCACAACTGCCATTGGTTATAAACACGTTATGACTCAACGCTATCCCTTGAAATCTGCCATGTAATTAATATCCTACCATTCCCGTGAAAAAGTAATTGATATCTTACCAAATACCAACATGCAAGAATTATATCTGATCTAATGTAACGTGCAACTAATATCCTACCTAATATAAATGTGCATTGCACGTACATTATTACTAGTTATACAAAAAGTTTGAGATGTTATAGTGGTAGCTATTTGTTTCAAAATGCTTTGTTGGCGGTTATTCGAGTGCGCCTTCTCTCAAAATGGACACGAAAAATACCACAGCATGTCGGGTGCCATTCCATTATAGCATGCCAAGTTTCATGAATTTCTGACGAGTTTTGGATTCACTAGAATTTAAAAACAAAGTATCTCAATGTTTTGCCGGCATTCAACAGTGCCCTGGAGTTTGAAATTCATTCTCATTTCTTGCATGGGACCTAAGCATGCACCGAAGGACACATATTTGATTTTTCAACCAATTCATACGCGCTAGAGCATGTGCATGTAGTTCAAATTTGAATTATGCACAGAAAATGCCTGGAAAACCAAGTTAATGTATAAAAATGTCCAAACGAACCCCGAAAAATTCCAAAATTAAACACAACACTCCTATTGTTCTATGTTCACACTGTAAAAAAATTAAAAGAAATAAGAGGCAATGGATATCGTTTCGTCCCCACAGGTGGCACATTCCCGACCAAAACCATCACGCTTGTTGTGAGAAGCTCTGGTTTGTGAGAAGCTTATACCCAAACCTGCCCCAAATGGGACAATTTTTTTACCACGACATATGTTGGTTCCGCTCCATGATAGCATGCCCAGTTTCATGAATTTCAGACGAGTTTTGGATTTACTAGAATGTAAAGACCAGGTATCTCAATGTTTACGGCCGAGTGATGGTGGCAGGGTGTTTGAAATTCATTCCCATTTCTAGCATGGGACCTAAGCATGCAACCAAGGTCATAGATTTGATTTTTCAACCAGTTTATATGCACTGGAGCATGTGCATGTAGTTCAAATTTGAATTATGCACCTAAAATGCCTGGAAAACCCAATTAATGTATAAAAATGTCCAAATGAACCCCGAAAAATTCCAAAATTAAAGACAACACTCCTGTTGTTCTATGTTGACAATCAAAAAAGTTTGAAAGCAATAAGAGGCAACGGATATCGTTTCATCCCCAAAGGTGGCACGTTCCCTACTGAAACCATCATGCTTGTTGTGAGAAGCTCCGGTTTGTGAGAAGCTTATACCCAAACCTGCCCCAAATGGGACAAAATTTTACCATGGCATGTTGATGCCGCTCCATGATAGCATGCCAAGTTTCATGAATTTCAGATAATTTTTGGATTTACTATAATTTAGAAACCAGGCATCTCAATGTTTGCGGTCGAGTGATGGTGGCAGGGTGTTTGAAATTCATTCCCATTTCTTGCATGGGACCTAAGCATGCAGCCAAGGACACATATTTGATTTTTCAACCAATTTATATGCACTGGAGCATGTGCATGTAGTTCAAATCCGAATTGTGGACATAAAATGCCTAGAAAACCCAGTTAATGTATAAAAATGTCCAAACGAACCCCGAAAAATTCCAAAACTAAACACAACACTCCTTGTTCTATGTTGACACTAGATATTTTTTGGAAACAATAAGAGGCAATGGATATCATTTCGTCCCCAGAGGTGGCACGTTCCCTACCGAAATCATCACCCTTGTTGTGAGAACCTCTGGCTTGGGAGAAGATTATACCCAAACCTGCCCCAAATGGGACAAAACTTTTACCACGACATGTTGATGCCGCTCCATGATAGCATGCCAAGTTTCAGGAATTTCAGACAAGTGTTGGATTTACTAGAATTTAAAAACCAAGTTTCTCAATGTTTGCGGCCGAGTGATGGTGGCAGTGTGTTTGACATTCATTCCCATTTTGTTGCATGGGACCTAAGCATGCAACGAAGGACACAGATTTGATATTTCGACCAGTTTATATGCACTGTAGCATGTGCACGTAGTTCAAATTTGAATTATGCAGCTGAAATGCCTACAAAACCAAGTTAATGTATAAAAACGTCCAAACGACCCCTGAATAATTCCAATTTTTTTGACGACACACCTATAGTTGCATGTTCACTGCAGATAAAAGTTCTAGCAATTCAAACACCATCCTTTGCAGTTGTGACCCCATTACTTAATTAAAATCAAGAAGAAAAATCAAGTAGATCGCACAAAGTTTATTATCACCAACCGTGTGAGATGCAGCACAAAATATCTTGGAGCACTGTTGGTGTATAGTACGCCTATGGCTTACGCGGGAAGGTGCGTCGGCTACAGTCCATAGCCGGCGTGTCAAGCACACTAGCTCAGTCCCTAAATATCATTCACTATTCAATCATCGCCCGTGAAAGATGCGGACGTGGACCCGCATCGTGAGGGCAACTTCGGTGGCCCACTCTAGCGAGAGCGTGGCCGCACCCGCCAGGCGCGTGCTAACAAGCTTCGTGAGGGCGACCGTAATCTGTGTCCGGGCGGCCAAGGCAGCCCAAATGGGTGCTGTTGCTTCTCAGGCGGCGGTAGCAGCATGTGCCTCGGGGATAGCAACTGGCGAGAGCGGCATAGTAGCTGCCTGTTCCGCAGCGGCGGACTTATCCCTGATGGAGGCCGCCCACCACCATGTAGCGCCCCGCTCATGGTCACCACCCAAATCGAAGGAAGCTTCTACGACAATGGTCGGCAACCCACGGCCGAAGAGTTGGCACTCGCCGAGAGAGTTCGAGCAGCCATCCGTTCCTGCGCGGCATACCTTGCCACGACGGAGCCCGCCAAAGCCTAGATCGTGGCCGCCCACGCCCACCTCGTGGTGGCCTAGTCCAAAGAAATGGAGGATGCGGATGGCAAGATGCTTGCCGAGTGTGATGTGAAGGATGCCATGGAGCCCCTTCCCCAGGAGACCGTCGGGCGCGAGCTGGACATGGAGGCAGCGGCGGAGATCGACAAGCATCAATCGTAGTAGTACTCGTTGTATTGTTTAATTAAGAGCGCCGGTCTTTAATTTGTTAGTGTAATGTTTAGGTCAGCTAGCTCTGCTTAATTCCTGAACTTGCTCGATTAAGAAGTGTGGGTGTGATGTTGTCTCCTTTGCGTACCCTAATTATGCAATGATGTGGATGACCACTGTAACCAGAGGAATTCAATCCAAAAAAATTTACGTTCAAACTCATCACACAAGAGTTAAGCTATCTGAATCGTTTGTGATGTTCACATATCATACACAGTTCTGAATAAGGGAGCGTGTCTGATGACACTTTGCGCACCATTTTTTCACTGAAGCGATTCCAAATTTTCGGCTTCCGCGGAAATATCTACCTCCCCGTTACCAAAAGCCACATTTCCCCTATTTCCGTCTTCCTTTCCAAGTTGAAACCTTCACTCCTTGCTTGCAGCGCCGCCTCCTCGCCAGCAACCCTCCTTCACGCTGCACGGCCTCGCATATCCAGGCAGGTAATCCACCCGACCCCCATCCTCCTTCCACATTCCACATGCCTCGATTGCCAGCGCGAGCGCGACATCTTCCACCCAAATCACCGACCCCTCCACCAAATAAGCGCCGCCCTAAGCCATGGTGCATGCAGTATAGCGAGGATCTCAAGGAGCATTTGGCAGTGGAGAAGAAAGTCGCAGCCGCATGCGTGGATGAGGTTGCGATGGCTGGCTTTCTTGCCGACCCCCAGATCTTGGAGGAGCACCTTGCAATTTGCTAGCTATGCGGGTTAAGCATGCTCGGTTTACCCATTGCATGTGCTGCTCCTCCCTTTCCTTCACAAATTCTAGTGAATTGTGCTATCTAATTTTACCATGCAATCTGTTGCTCTAGTGTATATGTTCTATATGTCGTGCAGTGTGGTGCTCACTTATTAACTGTTTTGTTAATTAGTTGTCGTCTTCGGTTAACTGTTTGGTTCAATTCTGCAAATGTGATGTTCAATTCTTCAGGCTGCAATTTTGTATTGTCTTCCATGTGAGAAATAAATCAAATTTATCGTTACAAAATACATGAGAAATGAATACAATTGCTATATTTCCAAGTTGTCAACCATGCTTGGTTTGGTTATACATTGTGCAATGTGGTTCTCAGTTACCGTTAGGTTCATTTGTGCAATGTGGTTATACATTAACTGTTTGTTTCAATTTTGCAATGTGATGTTCAATAGTTGTGGGTGCATTTTGTTATTGTATACCATGTGAGGAATAAATTGAATTTGGCTGTAGTAAATACATGAGAAAAAAATATAATTGCTATATTTCCAAGTTGTTAAGCATGCTTGGTTTGGTTAATTGTCTTATCTTCTATTAGGATTATGTTATATTGTGCAATGTGGTGCTCAGTTAATTTTTGGTTCATTTGTTGTGGTGTTTACTTAACTGCATGGTTCAATTCTGCAATGTGATGTCCAATTGTTGTGGCTGCATTCTGTTATTGTATACCATGTGAGAAATAAATCGAATTTGGTTGTACTAAATACATGAGAAACAAATACAATGGCTATATTTCCAAGTTGTTAAGCATGCTTGGTTTGGTTAACTGTCTGATCTTCTATTAGGAGTATGTTATATTGTGCAATGTGGTGCTCAGTTAATGTTTGGTTAATTTATTGAGGTGTTTAGTTAACTACTTGGTTCAATTATGCAATACGATGTCCAATTGTCGTGGATATAATTTTGTATTGTTATGCATGTGAGGAATAAATCGAATTTGGCTACACATAATACATGAGAAACAAATACAAGTGCTATATTTCCTAGTTCTTAATCATGATTGGTTTGGATAAATGGGTTTTCCATGTGGCTTGAATTAATCTGATGAATCTGCAATGTGCTTATTTTTCATCAACATATTTTACTGATAGCATGTGAACCCTTACATAACCAGATGACTAACTACCTTATATGTGTTGTAGAGAAACAATGGGAAGCACTGAGGTTTATGATCGAGGTTAGCACCTGCATGGTCCGTTGTCTAACAGCACATTATTGTGCAATTGCAGGAACCATTCTAATATTAGGTTATTAACAATTTGGTCTTGCACATGTAGGTCCTGCTGTCAGAGGTTTTGACCCACTGTTCGACCGTTTTTGCATATGGGGAAATGAGTTGTCCATGAATATCAGTCAAGTCAAGAAACTCAGAAAGATTGTTCGGATAAAGAAATTAGCGACAAAAAATAACAAGATCTTTGTCTGCATAATGAAGAAGACATCAGTTCACTATAGGATGGTACTAACTATTATACCTTGCATTTTTATTCCTTTGCTCCATTTCCAATATAGAGAAGATATTTATGCACATCCTTGTTTTTAGGCCTTTCCATGGCAGTTCACCGATGATTATCTCTCAAACCAGCTTTATGGTCAGGAGGCGAGGAAGGTATTCATACAACACCCACGGTTCAATATTGAAGTGTTCCTGAAGAGGACGAAGGATAGGCGGTCAATCATCCATAGGCATTGGCCTAAAGTTAGAAAGACCTTCAACATCAATGAAGGCTCAATATTATATACGCTTGAGAGTTTTCGGATGAGATACATCTGTCTATGTACCATCTATGATGCTAAGTTTGAAAGGTTATGGATGTTGCATGTGAAACTTGGTGTTGGTGTAGTTGTGTAATGGGGTAGCTGAGTGCTGAAGCTATATGATGTTGTACTCTAATGTATTTCAATTATGAAAATGAAATATATTGTGTGCTTAATATGAAATGTCAATTAGATTATAAATAGATTATTATTAATCGGTTATTGAGAAAACACCGTGTGCGATGCATTCAATAACGCACACATTTTCTAGGAATAAACCGTGTTAGATTAATGAACAATCACACACGACATCCTCTTCAAAACTGTTTGCGTTAGGCCACCTGGCGCAAACATTTACCACATAAAAACCGTGTGTGATGGACAACCCTTGACATGCAGTTTCTTCTACACACCGTGTGTGATACATTCAATAACGCAAATGATAAAATTGTTAATACCGTGTGCAATGGAAACACTATCACAAATGATTTCACGGGGAAAATTGTGTGTGATGTACTTGGGAACAGAAACATTTTCCTTGGAGCGACTGTGTGGGATGTATATAGGAATGGAAGCGTTTAGCGGTGACTGACTGTGTGGGATGACCTTGCAACCGGAATTGATTTTGCCTGTATAATTGTATTTTTTGAGCTCTACTGTACGTATTTCCATATTTGAGCGCTCGGCGGTCGCACACGACATCATTATGCCGAGCGTGTGTGCCAGGAGGCCATATGCCCGACGGTTTCTGGGTCGTGTGGGAAGGGGTTAAAAACCGTTTATATAGCACCCCCTATCGGCCACACTCACTAGGCGACGGTTCCAAATTCCATTGCCGAAAGGGATTAAAAACCGTTTGTATAGCACCTCGCTGTACTAGTGACTACATCTACACCTCTCTATGTTTCAAATACGGTGAAATTGCAAGAAATTGTTTATGCTATGTTTATCGGCCTTTACTTTGTGCGCATGAATTGTTCTTTTATGACATGCCGATGCATAGGAAGAGAGTTAGACTTCGTTGTTGCGTGATATATGTTGCTTGGTACTCACTACTAAAATGCAAATTATTTTTAACTAAAATTTGCTTTGATATACCTTGGTATATGGATGGATCAATTACTTGAGCACTTTATTCCTAGCTTAATGGCTTTAAAGAATGTGCTGGCAGGGAGACAACCCAGAAGTTTTGGAGAGTCATTTTAGTCTGTTGTGTTCTTTTAAAATTTTAAAAATAAAAAATACAGAGAGGAACCTAAAAAAGTTTTCAAAAGGAGAAGCGATTGGATGGTTACGCATTGGTGAAGCGAGGGTCGACCTTGAACACTTGTGTTCATGCTCAAGGTTGTCAGAATTGCGATTCTGATGTATGATTCTACGAATTTACAACCCAAACTAACCCATCTGATTCTATGATTTTGGTCCATAGAGTCTACGCTTTTACTATCCTGATAGTTAAGATTCTACGATTTGCGATCCTGCTATCCGAGCTCCCATCCAATTCAGAATCGCGATTCTGAAAACCTTGTTCATGCTCATGGAAACAATGTAGAATTTTTCATGGAAGTTTCTCATAAAAATAATTATCCCCTTGTACAAATCCATCATATTATAAAAGTAAAGTGCCAAGATTTTCCTTTAGGATGATTTGATTGCTTGTTTGGTATGTGTAGTGCAAAAACAGAAACTTTTACTGTAGTGCGTGAGTTTACATTTTTACTAGAACATGCAAAAAGTTTGAAATTTTTACACAATACTGATATGCAAATTTTGTATTTTTTCTAATTTTTGAGATATTTTTTGAGTTGCATAAGTATATGTACCATCTGCATCTTCACAGATTGTCCTGTTTTCATAGATTGCTGTTATAATTTCGTTATTTGCGTATGTTTGAAATCTTGTTGAGCCTCCTTTGACTTGAGGCTATAGAATTGTGATAGCACACAGTGGGTAATGATTGATTGTAATTATACAATAATGTTTTATCACTACATGATGTGATTTGATGTTATATGTACTAAATCCTCTAATAAAAAGTCCGGTTAAGTTTTGTGTGGATGAAGTGTTCGAAGATCGAGGAGGTATTGATTTGAGTAGAATGAGGAGAGGCAAGAGATCAAGGTTTGGGATGCCCGAGGCACCCCAAGTAAATATTCAAGGAGACTCAAGCGTCTAAGCTTAGGGATGCCCCAGAAGGCATCCCATCCATCTTCAACAATTATTGATATGTTTTGGTTTTTTGTTTTGTTCACATGATATGCGTAAATTCTTGGGGCGTCTTTTGTGCTTTTTTCTATTTTCTTTTATGCACCATTCTGATATAAGATAGTCCTGGGTTGATTTATAGAATGCTATTTGCACTTCACTTATATCTTTTGAGTATGGCTTTATAGAATGCTTCATGTGCTTCACTTATATCATTTGAAGTTTGGATTGCCCGTTTCTCTACACATAGAAAACCGCCATTTGTAAAATGCTCTTTTGCTTCACTTATATCTATTTATAGAGTCAATAGGAATTGGTCATTCACATGGTTAGTTCGAAAATCCTACATAAAACTTGTAGATCATTGAATATGATATGTTTGATTCCTTGCAATAGTTTTGCGATATAGAGATGGTAATATGTGGGAGGTAGTAGTGAATGATTGTGGTTTAGTAAGAATATTGGTGTTAAGGTTTGTGATTCCCGAAGCATGCACGTATAGTCTCTCGTTATGCTAAGAACTTGGAGCATGATTTATTATTGATTGTCTTCCTTATGAGTGGCGGTCGGGGACGAGCGATGGTCTTCTCCTAACAATCTATCCCGCTAGGGGCATGTGTAGTAGTACTTTGCTTCCAGGGCTAATAAACTTTCGCAATAAGTATGTGAGTTCTTTATGACTAATGTGAGTCCAAGGATTATACACACTGTTACCTTTCTGCAATTTGCTAGCCTCTTCGGTACCGTGCATTGCCCTTTCTCACCTCGAGAGTTGGTGCAAACTTCGTCAGTGCATCCAAACCCGTGATATGATACGCTCTATCACACATAAGCCTCATTATATCTTCCTCAAAATAGCCACCATACCTACCTATTATGGCATTTCCATAGCCATTCCGAGATATATTGCCATACAACTTACATCATCATCATATACATGACTTGAGCATTCATTGTCATATGAATTTGCATGATTGTAAGATAGCTAGCACGATATTTTTATGGCTTGTCCGTTTTTTGATATATTTGCTATGCTAGATCATTGCACATCCTGGCACACTACGAGAGGCATTCATATAGAGTCATCATGTATTAGTAGTATTGAGTTGTAATATCGAGTTGTAAGTAAATAAAACTGTGGTTATCATCATCATTACAGCATTCTCCCAGTGAGGAAAGGATGATGGAGACTAAGATTCCCCCAAAAGTTTGGATGAGACTCTGGACAAAAAAAGAGAGAAAAAGAGGCCAAAAAGAGCGCCATAAAAAAGACAAAAAATAATAAAAAAGGAAAAAAAGAGAAAACAAAAAGTGAAATGAGAAAAAAAGAGAGAAAGGGCAATGCTACTATCCTTTACCACACTTGTGCTTCAGAATAGCACCATTTTTTTCATATAGAGAGTCTCCTATGTTGTACTTTCATATACTAGTGGGAAATTTTCATTATATAACTTGGCCCAGTGATACCTCTCCGTAATACGGAGTGACAAATCCCAGTCTTGATCCGTGTCAACCCAACAGACACTTTCGGAGATACCAGTTGTGCACCTTTATAGTCACCCAGTTACGTTGTGACATTTGGTACACCCAAAGCACTCTTACGGTATCCGGGAGTTACACGATCTCATGGTCTAAGGAAGAGATACTTGACATTGGAAAAGCTCTAGCAAAATGAACTACACGATCTTGTGCTATGCTTAGGATTGGGTCTTGTCCATCACATTATTCTCCTAATGATGTGATCCCGTTATCGTTGACATCCAATGTCCATAGTCAGGAAACCATGACTATCTATTGATCAACGAGCTAGTCAACTAGAGGCTCACTAGGGACATATTGTGGTCTATTTATTCACATGCGTATTACGATTTTCGGATAATACAATTATAGCATGAATAAAAGACAATTATCATGAACAAGGAAATATAATAATAATCCTTTTATTATTGCCTCTAGGGCATATTTCCAACAGTCTCCCACTTGCACTAGATTCAATAGTCTAGTTACATTGTGATGAATCGAACACCCATATAGTTCTGGTGTTGATCATGTTTTGCCCGCGGAAGAGGTTTAGTCAACGGATCTGCAACATTCAGATCCGTATGCACTTTGCAAATTTCTATGTCTCGATCTTGAACATTTTCACGAATAGAGTTGAAGTGACGCTTGATGTGCCTGGTCTTCTTGTGAAACCTGGGCTCCTTGGCAAGTGCAATAGCTCCAGTGTTGTCACAGAAGAGTTTGATCGGCCCCGACGCATTGGGTATGACTCCTAGGTCGGTGATGAACTCCTTCACCCAAATTGCTTCGTGCGCTGCCTCCGAGGCTGCCATGTACTCCGCTTCACATGTAGATCCCGCCACGATGCTCTGCTTGCAGCTGCACCAGCTTACTGCTCCACCATTCAACATATACACGTATCCGGTTTGTGACTTAGAGTCATCCAGATCTGTGTCGAAGCTAAGCGTCGGCGTAACCCTTCTGACGAGCTCTTCGTCACCTCCATAAACGAAACATGTCCTTTGTCCTTTTCGGTACTTCAGGATATTCTTGACCGCTGTCCGGTGTTCCTTGCGGGATTACTTTGGTACCTTCCTACCAAACTTACGACAAGGTTTACACCAGGTCTGGTACACAGACATGGCATACATAATAGATCCTATGGCGAGGCATAGGGATGACGCTCATCTCTTCTTTATCTTTTGCCGTGGTCGGGCATTGAGCCGAGCTCAATCTCACACCTTGCAGTACAGGCAAGAACCCTTTCTTGGACTGATCCATTTTGAACTTCTTCAGAATCTTATCAAGGTATGTGCTTTGTGAAAGACCTATGAGGTGTCTTGATCTATCTCTATAGATCTTGATGCCTAATATATAAGCAGCTTCTCCAAGGTCCTTCATTGAAAAACTTTTATTCAAGTAGGCCTTAATGCTGTCGAAGAGTTCTATATCATTTCCCATCAAAAGTATGTCATCTACATATAATATGAGAAATGCCACAGAGCTCCCACTCACTTTCTTGTAAACGCAGGCTTCTCCATAAGTCTGCATAAACCCAAACGCTTTGATCATCTCATCAAAGCGAATGTTCCAACTCCAAGATGCTTGCACCAGCCCATAAATGGATCGCTGGAGCTTGCATACTTTGTTAGCATTCTTAGGATCGACAAAACCTTCCGGCTGCATCATATACAGTTCTTCCTTAAGATAACCGTTAAGGAATGCTGTTTTGACGTCCATCTGCCATATCTCATAATCATAGTATGCGGCAATTGCTAACATGATTCAGACGGACTTAAGCTTCGCTACGGGAGAGAAAGTCTCATCGTAGTCAATCCCTTGAACTTGTCGATAACCCTTAGCGACAAGTCGAGCTTTATAGATGGTGACATTACCATCCGCGTCCATCTTCTTCTTAAAGATCCATTTGTTTTCTATCGCTCGCCGATCATCGGGCAAGTCTGTCAAAGTCCATACTTTGTTTTCATACATGGATCCTATCTCGGATTGCATGGCTTCAAGCCATTTGTTGGAATCTGGGCCCGCCATCGCTTCTTCATAGTTCAAGGTTCACCGTTGTCTAACAACATGATTTCCATGACAGGGTTGCCGCGTACCACTCAGTGCGGAACGGTTCCTTGTGGACCTCTGAGTTCAGTAGCAACTTGATCCGAAGTACCTTGATCATCATCATTAATTTCCTCTCCAAGAGGTGTAGGCACCACAGAACATTTTCTGAGCTGCACTACTTTCCGGTTCAAGAGGTAGTACTTCATCGAGTTCTACTTTCCTCCCACTTACTCCTTTCGAGAGAAACTCTTTTCCGAAAGGATCCATTCTTGGCAACAAAGATCTTGCCTTCGGATCTAAGGTAGAAGGTATACCCAATGGTTTCCTTAGGGTATCCTATGAAGACGCATTTTTCTGACTTGGGTTCGAGCTTTTCAGGTTGAAGTTTCTTGACATAAGCATCGCATCCCCAAACTTTTAGAAACGACAGCTTAGGTTTCTTCCCAAACCATAATTCATACAGTGTCGTCTCAACGGATTTAGACGGTTCCCTATTTAAAGTGAATTTAGCTGTCTCTAGAGCGTATCCCCAAAATGATAGCGGTAAATCAGTAAGAGACATCATAGATCGCACCATATCTAATAGAGTGCGATTACGACGTTCGGACACACCATTACGCTGAGGTGTTCCAGGCGGCGTGAGTTGTGAAACGATTCCACATTTCCTTAAGTGTGTACCAAATTCGTGACTTAATTATTCTGCTCCATGATCTGATCGTAAGAACTTTATTTTTCGGTCACGTTGATTCTCTATCTCATTATGAAATTCCTTGAACTTTTTAAGGTCCCAGACTTGTGTTTCATCAAGTAGACATACCCATATCTACTCAAGTCATCAGTGAGAGTGAGAACATAACGATATCCTCCGCGAGCCTCAACGCTCATTGGACCGCACACATCGGTATGTATGATTTCCAATAAGTTGGTTGCTCGCTCCAATGTCCCGGAGAATGGAGTCTTGGTCATTTTGCCCATGAGGCATGGTTCGCATGTGTCAAATGATTCATAATCGAGAGACTCTAAAAGTCCATCAGAATGGACCTTCTTCATGCGCTTGACACCAATGTGACCAAGGCGGCAGTGCCACAAGTATGTGGGACTATCGTTATCAACTTTACATCTTTTGGTATTCACACTATGAATATGTGTAATATTACGTTCGAGATTCATTAAGAATAAACCATTGACCATCGGAGCATGACCATAAAACATATCTCTCATATAAATAGAACAACCATTATTGTCGGATTTAAATGAGTAGCCATCTCGCATTAAACGAGATCCTGATACAATGTTCATGCTCAAACTTGGCACTAAATAACAATTATTGAGGTTTAAAACTAATCCCGTAGGTAAATGTAGAGGTAGCGTGCCGACGGCGATCACATCGACCTTGGAACCATTCCCGACGCGCGCATCGTCACCTCGCCCTTCGCCATCTCCGTTTATTCCGCAGCTCCTGCTGTGAGTTACAAATATGAGCAACGGCACGGTATCAAATACCGGGAGTTACTACGAGTACCGGTAAGGTACACATCAATTACATGTATATCAAATATACCTTTAGTGTTGCCGGCCTTCTTGTCCGCTAAGTATTTGGGGCAGTTCCGCTTCGATGGCCCTTCCCTTTGCAATAAAAGCACTCTGTCTCGTGCTTGGGTCCATTCTTTGACTTCTTCCCGGCAACTTGCTTACGGGCGGCAACATCCTTGCCGTCCTTCTTGAAGTTCTTATTTCCTTGCCCTTCTTGAACTTAGTGGTTTTATTGACCATCAACACTTGATGTTTTTCTTGATTTCAACCTCTGCTGACTTCAGCATTGAGAATACTTCAGAATGGTCTTCACCATCCCCTGCATATTGTAGTTCATCACAAAGTTCTTGTAGCTTGGTGGGAGCGATCAAGGATTCTGTCAATGACCGCCTCGTCCGGAGGTTTATGTCCAGTGGGACACGGCGGTTGTGCAACCTGACATTTTGAGTATGTGTTCACCTTGTGTAACTATTTTCCTCCATCTTACAACTATAGAACTTGTCAGAGAC
The DNA here is from genome assembly GCA_021605205.1 of Aegilops longissima. NCBI lineage: Eukaryota > Viridiplantae > Streptophyta > Magnoliopsida > Poales > Poaceae > Aegilops > Aegilops longissima. Next base: position 274,642,137 of record CM038678.1, read on the forward strand.
TTCATATCTCTCGACCCGGGCATGAGCTTGGAAAACTAGTTTCAGCTCCTCGAACATATCATATGCTCCGTGTTGCTCAAAACGCTTTTGGAGCCCTGGTTCTAAGCTGTAAAGCATGCCGCATTGAACGAGGGAGTAATCATCAGCATGAGACTGCCAAGCATTCATAATGTCTTGGTTCTCAGGGACGGGTGCATCACCTAGCGGTCCTTCTAGGACATATTGTTTCCTGGCAGCTATGAGGATGATCCTCAGGTTCCGGACCAAGTCCGTATAGTTGCTGCCATCATCTTTCAGCTTGGTTTTTTCCTGTAACGCGTTGAAGTTCATGTTGACATGAGCGTTGGCCATTTGATCTACAAGACATATTTGCAAAGGTTTTAGACTAAGTTCATGATAATTAAGTTCATCTAATCAAATTATTTTAATGAACTCCCACTCAGATTAGACATCCCTCTAGTCATCTAAGTGTTACACGATCCGAGTCGACTAGGCCGTGTCCGATCATCACGTGAGACGGACTAGTCATCGTCGGTGAACATCTTAATGTTGATCGTATCTTCCATACGACTCGTGTTTGACCTTTCGGTCTCCGTGTTCCGAGGCCATGTCTGTACACGCTAGGCTCGTCAAGTTAACCCTAAGTGTTTTGCATGTGTAAAACTATCTTACACCCGTTGTATGTGAACGTAAGGATCTATCACACCCGATCATCACGTGGTGCTTCGAAACGATGAACTTTAGCAACGGCGCACAGTTAGGGGAGAACACTTCTTGATATTGTTGTAAGGGATCATCTTATTTAGTACCGTCGTTCTAAGTAAACAAGATGCATAAACATAATAAACATCACATGCAATTATCTAGTAGTGACATGATATGGCCAATATCATATAGCTCCATTGATCTCCATCTTCGGGGCTCCATGATCATCTTGTCACCGGCATGACACCATGATCTCCATCATCGTGTCTTCATGAAGTTGTCACGCCAACGACTACTTCTACTTCTATGGCTAACGCGTTTAGCAATAAAGTAAAGTAATTTACATGGCATTCTTCAATGACACGCAGGTCATACAAAAATAAAGACAACTCCAATGGCTCCTGCCAATTGTCATACTCATCGACATGCAAGTCGTGATTCCTATTACAAGAACATGATCTCATACATCACAATATGTCATTCATCATTCATCACAACTTCTGGCCATATCACATCACATGACAATTGCTGCAAAAACAATTTAGACGTCCTCTAATTGTTGTTGCATCTTTTACGTGGCTGCAATTGGGTTCTAGCAAGAACATTTTTCTTACCTACGAATAACCACAACGTGATTTTGTCAACTTCTATTTACCCTTAGGACCCTTTTCATCGAATCCGCTCCAACTAAAGTGGGAGAGACAGACACCCGCCAGCCACCTTATGCAACTAGTGCATGTCAGTCGGTGGAACCGGTCTCACGTAAGCGTACGTGTAAGGTTGGTCCGGGCCGCTTCATCCCACAATACCGCTGAAGCAAGATAAGACTAGTAGCGGCAAGCAAGTTGACAAAACCTACGCCCACAACAAAATTGTGTTCTACTCGTGCAAAAGAGAACTACGCATAGACCTAGCTCATGATGCCACTGTTGGGGAACGTTGCAGAAAATTAAAAATTTTCCTACGGTTTCACCAAGATCTATCTATGAGTTCATCTAAGAAACGAGTCATGGGAGAGAGATTGCATCTACATACCACTTTGTAGATCATGGCGGAAGCGTTCAAAAGAACGGGATGAAGTAGTCGTTCTCGCCGTGATCCTATCACTGGAGATCCTAGCACCGAACGGACGGCACCTCCGCGTTCAACACACGTACAGAGCGGATGACGTCTCCTCCTTCTTGATCCAGCAAGGGGGAAGGAGAGGTTGAGGAAGATGGTTCCAGCAGCAGCACGACGGCGTGGTGTTGGTGGAGAAGCACACTCGGCAGGCTTCGCCAAGCACGTGACGGAGGAGGAGAGGTGTAGCAGGGAGAGGGAGGCGCAGAACTTGAGGTGCGGCTGCCCCTCCCTCCCTTATATAGGCCCCTGGGGGCGCCGCCCTGGGGATCCCATCTCCCAGGAGGCGGCGGCCAAGGGGGTGGAGTGCCCCCAAGGCAGTGGGCGCCCCCACCCTAGGGTTTCAACTCTAGGCGCGGGGTGAGCCAAGGCGCACCAGCCCACTATGGGCTGGTTCCTCCCCACTTCAGCCCATGGGGCCCTCCGGGATGGGTGGCCCCACCGGTGGACCCAGGACCCTTCCGGTGGTCCGGTACAATACCGGTGACCCGAAACTTTCCCAATGGCGAAATACCACTTCCTATATATAATTCTTTACCTCCGGATCTCATCCGGACTCGAACAACATTGGTATACTGCATACTCATATTCATACAACCCTAAGCGTCACCGAACCTTAAGTGTGTAGACCCTACGGGTTCGGAGACACGAGACATGACCGAGACGGCTCTCGGGCAATAACCAACAGCGGGATCTGGATACCCATGTTGGCTCCCACATGCTCCTCGATGATCTCATCGGATGAACCACGATGTCGAGGATTCAAACAATCCCGTATTCAATTCCCTTTGTCAATCGGTATGTTACTTGCCTAAGATTCGATCGTCGGTATCCCAATACCTCGTTCAATCTCGTTACCGGCAAGTCACTTTACTTGTACCGTAATGCATGATCCCGTGACGGACACTTGGTCACTTTGAGCTCATTATGATGATGCACTACCGAGTGGGCCAGTGATACCTCTCCGTGTACGGAGTGACAAATCGATCTCGATCCGTGTCATCCCAATGCAGACACTTTCGGAGATACCTGTAGTGCACCTTTATAGTCACCCGATTACGTTGTGACGTTTGGTACACCCAAAGCACTCTTACGGTATCCGGAGTTACGATCTCATGGTCTAAGGAAGAGATACTTGACATTGGAAAAGCTCTAGCAAAACGAACTACATGATCTTGTGCTATGCTTAGGATTGGGTCTTGTCCATCACATCATTCTCCTAATGATGTGATCCCGTTATCATTGACATCCAATGTCCATAGTCAGGAAACCATGACTATCTATTGATCAACGAACTAGTCAATTAGAGGCTCACTAGGGACATATTGTGGTCTATTTATTCACACGTGTATTACGATTTCCGGATAATACAATTATAGCATGAATAAAACACAATTATCATGAAGAAGGAAATATAATAATAATCCTTTTATTATTGCCTCTAGGGCATATTTCCAACACCTATACCCGGCATGCGGCCAGAAAAAGGTTTATATAATCGACATGACAGGTCAAGTCAATCATTCTTTAATTTTTTAGACCAAAAAATAACCAATAAAAACATAGTCTAGAAATTGACAACTCCAGCCGGGTAACCCATCCTTGGACAACTCCAGCCCGAGCATGCTTAACTTCTGCGTTCTATTTGGCTAGACTAGCGGATGGGAAGCCGCCCATTGCTGATAGGAATTGCCTCCTTGCCATTAAGTCGTTTCACGCTGGTCAACCTATGGAACCTACTCCCTCCACTCCTAGGAAAAGGGATATAGATGATATGCCCACTAATGGCGCAACAGACATGTGGTGCACCACTACTATATACTAATGGCGCACCATGTGTTGGTGCGCCATTAGTGTCCAAATACTAATGGCGCACCACATCCACAGTGCGCCATTAGTAACAATTTTTTTAATTTTTTTTCAAAACTAGTAATGGCGCACCATTGGATAGTGCGCCATTACTAGTTAAACTAGTAATGGTGCACCACATCCACGGTGCGCCACTAGTATTTTTTTTTCATTTTTTTTTCAAAATTAGCAATGGCGCACCGTGTGTGTGGTGCGCCATTACTAGTTGAACTAGTAATGGCGCACCACTCCCACGGAACGCCGTTAAACATTTTTCAAAATCCCCAAAAACCTAACAGAAAAAAGTTACGGGGCTTTTAAGATCTAGAGGGAAAAAATGGAAAAAATTTCAAACTTACTAGTGGTGCATCGTTTTCTAGGTGCGCCACTAGTAAGAGAAAAAATTGGTTTCAAAAAAAAAATTGGAATTTTTTTCATAATATGATATGTAATATGGCCGGGAAGTTTGAAATATTTTTTTAAAATTTCATCATACTCATGAACATGAAGAAAGTCCTAGAAATCAACAAGGTTTAATAGGATTGATATGATAGATATATCAATAAGTGCGTGTGAAGTGAGCTGGTGCTGGGGTTGGATAGAACTGCGAAGTTAAGCGTGCTCGCGCTGGAGTAGTGTGAGGATGGGTGACCGTCTGGGAAGTTTGACCATAGACTACGATTTGACTTGAGATTAAGCATATTAACCTGAGATTAAGCCATAGTGACCCGAGATTAAGAAAAAAACGAATTTTTTTGGGAAATTATACGCCATTACTAATGGCGTAGTACTAGTGGCGCACCTGTAGTGCGCCATTAGGAGGCAAAACATGTGCGCCACTAGCAGGCCTTTTCTTAGTAGTGCTCCTATCACACACATTTGTGGTTTTAGAAACTGTGTGCGATATTTACTTGGCCGATGTGTCACTGCCTAGCCTTCAATGAGCACTGACACTAGAAGCGGGAAAACGATGGGAGAAGAATGGGGAAACCGATAAGAGGAGTGGCAGGAAACGGTAGCTTGTTTAGTAAATGTATTAGAGAAGGAGTGAGCTAGCATGACGCACGCACACAGTGCTTACCCATGTACTACATGTGCTATCGAAAGGGCTGAGGGTTGTCGTTCGATCTGGGAGCATCCAAAGATGTAGACGTACGATCCGTGGGGTTTGGGTTCTGGCAAATCAGAACGTTAGACTCAAATCGCGCGCGTAGCAGGGGAGGGGGCATCAGCCACGGTTTGGTAGGCACACGGCTTTCGTGAGTGAATCGTGTGCTATTTGAAAACATTTCGTGAGAAGAATCTCGGTTTTTTAATCCCCATAAATCCAAAACTCACCCGACAATCGTGAAACTTGGCACGGTGTCACGACATGGCACATATATGTTAAGGAATTTTTTTGTCCATTTTGGCGCAAGTTTTATTACAAGCCTCTTACAAACCAGAGCTTCTATCAAAGAAACGTCGTGGTTCCAATAGAGAAACTTGTCCCCCTTGCGGGCGAAACGTAATAACTGCCTCTTTTCGACTTGTATTTTCTTCTACGGGCAATATGGAACGACAGGATATCCGTGCTGAAATTTAAACTTACTCAAGGTTCGTTTGGCCTTTTTATACACTAATTGAGTTTCCTAGGCATTTAATGTCCATAATTCAAATCTGAACTTCAAATACATGCTTCAGTTCACCAAAATGGCTAGAAAAATTATACATGTGTCCTTGGGAGCATGTTTAGGTCCCATGCCAGGAATGGGAACAAATTACAACCATACCGGCGTCCTGGCTTGTCCTCAAACATTGGGAATCTCGGTTTTTAAATCCCCGTAAATCCTAAACTCACCGCAAAGGCGTTAAAGGTGGCATGGTGTCACGTCATGGCACATATATGTCGTAGTAATAACATTGTCCAATTTGGGCCAAGCTTTATTACAAACCTCTTACAAACCGGAGGTTCTCTCAAAGAAGCCTCGTGGTTCTTCTAGGGAAATGTGTTACCGTTGTGGGCGAAACGTAATCACTGCCTCTTTTGTCCTTGTATCTTCTTCTACGGGCAACATGGAATGACAGGATATCCATGTAGAAATTTAAACTTATTAAGGGTTCATTTGGCCTTTTTATACACTAATTGAGTTTCCTAGGCATTTAATGCCCATAATTAAAATCTGAACTACAAATACATGCTCCAGTTCACCAAAATGGCTAGAAAAATTATACATGTGTGCTTGGGTGCATGTTTGGGTCCCATGCCAGGAATGGGAATGAATTACAACCACACCGGCGTCCTGGCTCATCCTCAAACATTTGGAATCTCGGTTTTTAAATCCCCATAAAACCAAAACTCACCAGAAAGTCATCAAAGCTGGCATGGTGTCACATCATGGCACATATATTTGGGCAAAGATTTATTACAAACCTCTTACAAACCGGAACCTATCGCAAGAACCCTCGTGGTTTTGATAGGGAAACATGTCCCCTTGTGGGCCAAACGATAATCGCTCCTTCTTCTAGCCTCGTATTTTCTTCTACATGCAACACAGAACAACGGGAGATTCGCGCTGAACTTTGAAATTACTCAGGGTTCGTCTGACCTTTTTTATTCATTAATTGAGTTTTCTAGGCATTTAATGTCCATAATTCAAATCCGAACTACAAATACATGCTCCAGTGCACCAAAATGGCTAGAAAATTTGTACATGTGTCCTTGGGGTGCATGTTTAGGTCACATGGAACGAATGGGAATGATTTCAACCATCTCGTTATCCTGGCTTGGCCACAAACATTGTGAATCTTTGTTTTGAAATCTTTGTAAATCGAAAACTCACCAGGAAATCATGAAACTTGGCATGTTGTCACTACATGGTACATATAATTGTCCAATTTGGGAGAAGCTACATTACAAGCCTCTTACAAACCGGAGCCTGTCGCAACCCTCGTGGTTCCAGTAGGGAAACATACCCCGCTTGTTGGCCAAACGATAATCATTGCCTCTTCTCGCCTTGAACATTGTCTTCTACAGGCAACATAGAATAACAGGAGTGTCGTGCTGAAATTTGAAATTGCTCAAGGTTCATTTGGCCAATGTATATATTAATTAAGTTTTCTAGGCATTTAATGTAGTCCATAATTCAAATTTGAACTACAAGCACAATGGGTGAGAAATCGTACATGTGTCAATGGGTGAATGTTTAGGTCTGATTTAAGGAATGAGAATGAATTACAAACTTCTCGTCATCCTAAAACATTGAGAATCTTAGTTTTTAAATCCCGGTAAATCAAAAACTAACCCAAAAAACATGAAACTTGACATGGTTGACATGGCACATATATGTCGTGGTAAACAAAAATCGTCCAGTTTGAGAAAAGGCGCACACATTAATAGCCAACGAAGTCCTTTTTGAAACAAATAGCTGACACGTTAATATCACAAACGATTGTATTATATGAACCATCTCAAAATTTAACCATACTCAGTGGCGTGCGTGCAGCTGTTTGATTAGATGGGACGAGCGCGAGAAGTCCTCCATGCAGGCTCGACGGGACGCGTGCGAGCAGTCCGCCATGTAGGATCGACGAGACGTGTGCGTCCTGTCCACCTCGTAGGCTCGATGGGACATGTGCGAGCAGCAAGGCCGCCTGTTCTCACCGGGAAGCGAGCTATTTGACATCCATGTACCAGTCGCTGCCCGCATCGCTCACAACATCTCCATTAATGTGTTAATTAAAGCACCTGGACGGAGGGTGTTTGCTTGTGATCCCATGGCAGCATTTGGTTTGTTTGTGTTTTCAACTCGTATTCCGGCATAATTTAAATTGCCACATAGGGCAATGGATAATACGATGATAAATAAAAATGGCAACGGATATTACAATGGTGCAGATAATAATTGTCTTACATATTCTGGATAATTTAAAATGCCACATGCGGCAAAGCCCGGAAGACAAGGGGGCAAGAGAAGAAGGAAATCACACACAACGATCTGGGTCGCTACTATTTCTACATGCCGATGAATCACCGAGTGATGACATCCTCCAGCTCCTTCTTCAATTCCTCATGACTTTGCTTGAAAGCAGCCATGGATTCCTCCACCTCCTGCTCGTGCTCGATCCGGAGCTTCCTCAAGTCACCAATCAGTTCCTCGACGACCACTGTTAGCGTCATCCTCGAGGCACTGCTCTGCTCATGCAGCATCTTCCAGCCGGCAGACTCCTCCTCCTTCTCGGTGAGCGCCTTGAGGAGCTTCGCATTGTCACCCATGAGTTGCTCGACGAGGCCGGTCACCTTGTCAACCAAGGCGTCGCTGATCTCGAGCAGCTTCATCAAGCCGTTGACCAGTGCCTGCTGCTTAATGATGCCAGCGAGACTGTCGTCGTCACCGGCCAAGAACTTTAGGAACGCCAGCTCGTCGAAATGGGCGATGTGGCGATTGCGTTTTTGAGATCCCTTGTGTGCCCATGAGATCTTGTTTGAGGGCTCCGCGGCGCGCTGGGACATCTCTGCTGCGGCTCCTGCTTCGTGGCGGGACCTCTCTAGTGCTTCCGCAACCTTGGTCTTTGCTGCCTGGTTATATGTCCACCCGAAACTCCTCCTACTGGTCATGGCGGAAGGACTTGACATGAAAGACCAGTTTTGTGGGTGATGAGGATAGGAACTGTGAAGTAATTTTCAAGTGGGTAGTTTTTATAGCCCAGTGCTTAGTGTGAACTCATATTAGTTTGATAGGTGTGAACAGATTTGCAATTACTTATTGCATTGTAATCTGCAATGTGACGAGAAACAAGGTCAAACTTTATTGATGGCAGAAGGTTGACCACGTGGTTGCTCACCGTTGAGGCGGCCGCGGTGCTCTCTGCTCCTCATTGAGGCGGCCACAGCATGATCTGAGCACGTCGGTCAGCATGTTTTGCTCGCCATTGAGGCGGCCGCGGCGCGCTGCACTCTAGCGTCCCTGTGTGTGCTCGTCTCGCCGTTGAGGCAAATTTACAATGGTAACTGTTACTAATTGTCTTACATATTCAGGATAATTTAAAATGCCACATGCGGCAAGGCCCAGAACACTCACGACCTACATATGCATACGATTATAATGAAATATAGGCTAAAAGGCTGAGCTGGAAGCCTTCCGACGACAGTCTTCTCGGACTCCATGATCAACATAGAACCCTTGCGGCCGTTCACTCCAAGTGTCCCGAGCCGCCTCCGCCTATGGAGCTCCTGGCGCTGGGATGCTCTTGGGGCTTGTCACGCCCAATATGCGATCCTATCCAAAAGGAACTCGACGGTCCCACCAAGGATAGACCCGCATATTGAAACGCTTTTGCAAGGTGGATATCATTACATCAACATTACATAATAGTGGGGATACATACATAAGGCACAAAAGCCACGAGAATACATCAACATCAAATACAAGATCAACATCCGACTACAGATGAAACATAAACAGAAACTCAAACAACATCCACCCTGCTAGCCCAGGCTGCCGACCTGGAACCTATCCCCTGATCGAAGAAGAAGAAGAAGAACTCCAACACAAGCAAACATCGCTCTCGCGTCATGATCATCGCAAACCTGTACCTGCAACTGGTGGTGTAGTAATCTGTAAGCCACGAGGACTCAGCAATCCCATTACCATGGGTATCAAGACTAGCAAAGCTTAATGGGAAAGGAAAGGGTAAAGTGGTGAGGTTGCAGCAGCGACTAAGCATATATGGTGGCTAACATACGCAAATGAGAGCGAGAAGAGAAACAAAGGAACGGTCGTCAACTAGTAATGATCAAGAAGAGATCCTGAACTCCTACTTACGTCAGACATAACCCAGAAACCGTGTTCTCCTCTCGATCAACCCCGAAAAGAGACACTCACGGTTATGCACACGGTTGGTGTATTTTAATTGAGATCAACTTCGGGTTTTCTACAACCGGACATTAACAAATTCCCATCTGCCACATAACCGCGGGCACGGCTTTCGAAAGTTCAAACCCTGCAGGGTGTCCCAACTTAACCCATGATAAGCTCTCGCGATCAACGGCGAATAGACCTTTCCCGGGAAGCCCGATCAGTCTCGGAATCCCGGCTACAAGACATTTCGACAGCAATAAAACAAGTCCAGCAAGACCTCCCGGCGTGCCGACACCCTGATAGTATCCGCGCGTATCTTGTCTCAGGCCACGACCGGATAAGCGAAGCGTACAGGAACCGACGTAACCCAAGTTGCCAAGGGATGGTCCCGCACGGTGCTCTAGTTTGGACCAACGCTTAGACTAGCACTGGCCCGGGAGGGTAAATAAAGATGACCCTCGGGATGCGCGACTCCCAAGGGAAAAGGCTAGGTGAGGCAAATGTAAAACCAATGTTGGGCCTTGCTGGAAAAGTCTTATTCAAAGCGAACTGTCAAGGGGGTCCCATAAATCACCCGACCGCGTTAGGGACGCACAATCCGGGAACATAATACTGATATGACGGAAACTAGGGCGGCAAGAGTGGAACAAAACACCAGGCATAAGGCCGAGCCTTCCACCCTTTACCAAGTATATAGATGCATTAATTAAATAAGATATATTGTGATATCCCAACAAGTAAACATGTTCCAACAAGGAACAACATCTCCATGTTCCAACAAGGAACAAACTTCATCTTCACCTGCAACTAACAACGCTATAAGAGGGGCTGAGCAAAGCGGTAACATAGCCAAACAACTGTTTGCTAGGAAGGGTAACAAAGGTTAGAGGCTGACATGGCAATTAGGTAGGCTTGAGCAGCAAGTGATAGGTAGCGCAGCATAGCGAAAGAACGAAGCAACTAGCATAGCAATGATAGTAGTGAGATCCAGGGTAGCGGTCATCTTGCCTGAAATCCCGCAAGGAAGAAGAACGAGTCCATGAAGAAGACGAACGGATGAAGCCGAACCAAGCGTAGACGAACGAATCCTCACGATCGCAACGAAACGGGAACTATCGAGAAGAAGCACACAACATAGTGAACACACCACACATGAACAAGGCATGATGCACAACAAACATGATGCATGACAAAGCTACATGAAGCTACTCATGGCAAGAGATGATGCATACAAGACCAACAAATCAAAGCAAGTTTAAATGAGGCCGGGAACAACATATAACAATTCCGGTAAGTCCTCATATGCAAATTTCGAAATTGGTCCAGATCTGAATAAACCTTAAGTTGAATTAGTTAAACAGCAATTTAAGATGCACCACGATGATCTACACGAAATTCTAGTCAAGTTACATATAATGTTCATTTAATTCGGAGCTACGGCTTAGAAGATATGAGCAAAACAAGTTAAACATGGAATTGGTACAAAATGCATATAAACATCAAGAAAACACCTCAAAACAAGGATCCAACATGATAATATGAAACTACATGCAAAATCAAACAAGTTTCATATAGAGCACACTCAAAACGGAGCAACGGTTCAACACATACACCCTATACAAGTTTAAAGAACAAGCTGTCCAAAACAGCAACTAGGCATATTGCAAGCATCAAAACAACATGCTACAGGACCTCAACATAATAACAAAAGGCATGGGCATGATGTATATGTAAAGCATTACAAAACATGAACACTGAGCTATCTCCAGAAATCACTAGAACATGCTCAAAATGACATGGCAAGATTGCAACTAATAACAGTTTCAGGCATTGGCAGAAATAACATCAGGTTGCAATGTTTAGAGCTATGAAACAACATGTTACAGGGACTTATCATGGCAAACAAAGGCATGGCATGAATCTACTAATTGCATAGAACAAAAGTCCTTTAGTGACCATAAGCCAAAAAGGATCAGAAAACATAGTAACACCCATGTCAATATTGAAAGTTTCGTTAACAGATTCAGCAACATGGCATGTCAAAAACTGATAACAAGTAGGCATGTTTACAAGCTCAATGCACTCACTACAGAGCCTTATATGAAAAACTAAGCATACATACATCAAGAAGACATGGCATAGAAGACATACATGGCAAGAACAAGAACATAGCATATACGGATCAATCACAACAAACTTGGCAAAATTGAATAACCTGTAAACAATCTGCCAGGAACATTTGATAGCAAAAGTAGAGCTCTGATACCAACTTGTCACGCCCAATATGCGACCCTATCCAAAAGGAACTCGAAGGTCCCACCAATATGACTGCTTGAGGTCATGGTACATCTTCGTACTTCCAGGATGAATGGATAGAAGCGAATTGTGAGCCTCGTTCATAATGACTTTTCTCAGATCACCCTTAGGAACCACAATCCGGTCCTCAAAGAAAAGAGTATCTTTGTCATCAATGTGGAAGCACTTGTACTTGGAAATGCCCTTGTCGATACCACGTTTCACCTTTTTCACCATGGTATCCGAAGTTGAGCCTCACGAATCTGATCTTCCAAAGTAGGAGAGACTATGAGGTTGGCAAGAAAGCCTTGAGGAACAACTTGAAGATTCAGCTTGGAAAGCTTCACAGAGATCCGGCTGAAAGGGCTTGAGGATTAGATCTGTTGCGAGAAGCCTTCCTGCTCAAAGCATCTGCAATGACATTGGCTTTGCCCGGAGTATATTCAATACTTGGGTTGTACTCTTGAATCATTTCGACCCATCGAGTCTGCCTGAGGTTGAGGTTGGGCTATCAAACGAGCTCCGAATGCGACGAAACTTGACAGGCGCTCTGCCGGTGGTACACCAAGGCCACTTGGCAAACCTCGGTCCATTCTGAGACCGTTTAACACCCGCACATGAAAAGAGGTAAAAGGGGGCGCCGGGAGACATAGGAGTGCCGGATTGCAAAACGGACAACGGGGAAAATGCTCGGATTCATGAGACGAACACGTATGCAAATGCGATGCACATGATGACATGGTATAAAATGCATGACATGGACAAAATGCAAAATGAAGAAAAACCCAACCACGGAGGGAATATCATATCACAATGCCGAAAATGGCAAGAGTTGGAGTTACAAATATGGAAAGTTACTTCCGGGGTGTTACAGGGCTGCTGGGCCTCTTCCAGAAGAGCTTGACAGCGTGCAATCACGCGCACGATATCTCCGCGGAACCGCTCCATTTCCATGTCTCTAGCGTGGTAGCAAATTCCGTCCATCACGTTGGCGATGTTCTACTTCGTCGGGGATGTCAACTCCGCCGAGGATGCGCTGGAGCCTGGACACCACATCATCGGGATCGAGGTTGACATTGCCGCCGCGGGCAACGATGAAGCTGCAGGCTGCCTGTGTCTTGACATAATCACAGAGGTCCTCTGCCTATTCCTCACCGGGCATCAGGCTCTCGATGAGCACTGGTGACGGCGGCTCTTCGGGTGGGTCGTCGATCATCCCGCCGAGCAGCTTTGGATATTTAGCACGGTGGATGGAAAATTGCTCATCACACCTCCTCTTCAATATGTTGATTGTGCACCCATGGACTGTCACGCCGATATCGCTGCCGATGGGCCATGGTTCCTCCATCCGTCGATGAAGCTCTTGCTCCCCGACCTGCTCTAGCTCGTTCTCCATGCTGAAGGTGTAACGCAGGTATCGGTCGACATCGAAGCATTGGTCGTTGCCTGGCATGCTTGGAATAACTAATGGTAGATGGGTGAAGACTAGAACTGCGTGGAGTGTTGCCACGGTGCGTTGCTGCCTGGGTTATATGCAGCAAGCCATTAGCTGGTGGCAAGAAACCGATGAGGGAAGAGGCGTGGATTTTACAATTCACCCATGTGGAGCGCGGGAAGACTAAGTGGAGCACACACACAACCCGAATACCGTATGCGGCGCCACGTGTTATTTATCACATACGTGTTAACATAAGGAAACATATGTGTAACTTACTAATCATCGCACACGAGTACTCGCAGACGCATCATGTTCGATACTCCTAGCCACCGCAAGAAACTAGTTTGCAATTTTCAAAGTTTTTTGTACGAACAGAATCGCACACAAACTTACTGTAGTAACCGTCTGTGTTATAATTTCTCATCGCAAACAGTTCATACCAATGGCCTGTTTGCTATGTATCACACACATCTTGTTTACATGAATCGTTTGTGTTCTTTTGGTTCATCGCAAACAGTTCATCTATGTGAACTGTATGCCGCATATCACACACATCTTGTTAAGTTGATCCATTTCTGTTTTCCTCCCTAATCAAAAACAGTTCATCCGAGTGAACCGTATGTCGTATATCTCACACACCTTGATCCGGCTGACCGTTTCTGTTGTTCTGACTCACCGCAAACAATTATTCTGGATCAACCATATGCCCTGCATCGCAAACGTAACTAAAATCTGAACCGTCTTTGGTGTCTCCGCCATCGCAAAAAATTTGCATCTTTTTTGACGTGTTTTTTACATCCCCGTTTGCGGTTAATACATTGCACACAGTTTCGTCACTAGTAGAAAAAGGGTCAAACGTGAAGCACATTAATGCCGGTTTGAATTTGAGCCGGCACTAATGTGTACATTAGTGCCGGTTCCAACGGCTAGCCAGGCCGCTTTCATTAGTACCGGTTCGTTGCGAACCTTTAGTACCGGTTCGTGCCACGAACCGGTACTAAAGAGGTGGTGGCCTTTAGTACCGGTTGGTGGCTCCAACCGGTACTAAAGACCCCCTTTAGTACCGGTTGGAGCCACCAACGGTACTAAAGGGTGCTTGCCACCACCGCGATGCACAATATTTAATCCCACTGCTAGTTGAGAGGAGTTCGCACCGGTTTATAAGCCCCGCCGTGGCTACCGTGTCGAGCTCCTCTATAAGCAGGCCTTTGTGGGCCTATTGCACGTCTTCTGCCCTGTGGGCCTTTGTAGTATCGTAAAATACCAGAAAACGAAAAAGAATTAAATGTAAAACACAAAATTAAATGAAAAAGAAATCATCAAACCAAAAAACCCCCAAACCTTGGGCCCCCGGAGCTGGCTCGTGCCACGTGGTTGCCCTTTAGCACCGGTTCATGCTGAACCGGTACTAAAGGGGGGCTTTAGTTCCCACACTTTAGTGCCGGTTATGGAACCGGCACTAAAGGGCCTTACGAACCGGGGCTATTGCCCGGTTCTGCACTAGTGCGTCCAAGGGTCTCTGATCGTAGTGTCGCGTTAGCAGCATCCTACAGTACTGTTTTGTAGGGATAACGTTCTTCAGCATTGATATTTTGAAAAGACATGATTGTTTGTTGGGATGCCTGAGTAATGTTGTCTTTTTGTCAAATTATAGACTATTGCTTTGAATCACTCATGTCTTAATATTCATGCCATGATTAGATTATATGATCAAGATTATGCAAGGTAGCATTCCACATCAAAAATTATCTTTGTTTATGATCTACCTACTCGAGGACAAGTAGGAATTAACCTTGGGGATGCTGATACATCTCTGTTGTATCTATAATTTTTGATTTTTTCATGAAAATATTCTACAACTTCCATATACTATTGGCAAAATTTTATATTATTTTTGGGACTAACATATTGATCCAGTGCCCAGTGCCAGTTCGTGTTTGTTGCATGTTTTTGTTTTGAGGAATATCCATACCTAACGAACTCCAAACGCGATAAAAATTTGCGGAGATTTTTTAGGAATATTTGTGATTTTTGGGAAAAAGAATCAATGTCAGACGATGCGGCACCGTCCGCTGCCGCCCCTTCCTCGCTTCTTGCTCCTCTCCGGCACCGCACTCGCGTCGCCCGCCAGCTCCTGCTCGCGCCGCGACACCGCCTCACGCTTCCTTGACCGCACCCGCCGGCGACCACCCGTTCGAGGCTGCCACCAGCCATGGCTGTGGCCTCGAGCCGACTATCGCGCCGCCCCCACCTGGCCTTGCCGTTTCTCATAGCCGTGCCTCGCTGCTCGCTCACTGTCGCCAGCGCCTCCGACCACGCCCTCTGTTCCCCGCACGCGCCCATAACCCCTCCTTGCACGCCTCCGCGCTTGCAATGGCCGCCACTCCCCGCGCGGGCCGCCTGCAGCCACTCGCTGGCCTGCAAGCCTGCCGGCGCCCGTTGCGGCGCCGCCTTGCTCCAGCCCGCCGCCGTGGCCGGAGCTCCTCCCCTGGTGGCCTCGGGTGTTCGGGCACCCCTGCGCCCGATGCCCGTAACCCGTTTGCCCGCTAAGGACCCCCTTGCCTATGACGCAGGGGGCCCACCTGCAGAACGAGTTTATAAAAAGGGTTTTTTAATTAAATAACTAAATTTTAATTAATTTAATTAATCCTGTTTAATTAATCTAATTAACTAGTTAGTTTAATTTAACATTATTAGATCAGCTAAATCTTAATTAACCTAAGCTGAGTATGACAGGTGGGTCCCACTCATCAGTTTGACCGAGTCAACACCTCTGTTGACTGCTGACGTCAAGATGACGTCAGCTTGTACTGTTCTGGATAATATTGAATTAAATTATTTAAATAAATTCTAAAAATGATTTAAAACTTTAAAAATTAATGGAAAATAAACCTTAGCTCGGATCGAAATACTTTGTACATGAAAGTTGCTCAGAACGACGAGACAATCCAAATATGCAGACCGTTCGCCCGCCATCCCTAGCATAGCAAACCTTCAACATATCACCTCCGGTTCATCTGTCCGAAAACGCGAAACACCGGGGATACTTTCCCGGATGTTTTCCCCCTTCGCCGGTATCTCCTCCTACCATGTTAGGGCACACCTAACACCGTTGTTTGCTTTGTCATGCATTGCTATGCATATGTTTGCATTGTATTCATTGTTTCTTTCCCCTCTTCTCTCCGGTAGACTACGAGACCGACGCCGCTGCTGGTGCCCCGACCGACTACGTTGTTGACGACCCCTACTTGCCAGAGCATCCAAGCAAGCCCCCCCCCCCCCTTGATCACCAGATATCGCCTATTCTTCTCTATACTGCTTGCATTAGAGTAGTGTAGCATGTTACTACTTTCCGTTAATCCTATCCCGATGCATAGCCTATCCTTGCTACCACTGTTGTTACCTTTACCTGAAATCCTACATGCTTAGTATAGGATGCTAGTATTCCATCAGTGGCCCTACATTCTTGTCCGTCTGCCATGCTATACTATCGGGCCGTGATCACTCGGGAGTTGATCACGGGTATATACTATATACTTTATACATGATACATGTGGTGACTAAAGTCAGGTTGGCTCGTGGAGCACCCATGAGTGATTCACGGATTGGGGGCTAAAAGGACCTTTGTCCCGACGGCCCTCTGTGTGGATCTTTGTGGCGGAGCGACAGGGCAGGTTGAGACTACCTAGGTGAGCGGTGGGCCTGGCCCTGGTCGGCGTCCGTGGTTACTTCAAAATAACACGGTTAACGAGTTTTTGGTATTTTATCTGAGTCTGGCCAAGGTCTACACGCACTAACCAACTACGTGGGAAAGATATGGGCACTCGACGTCATGGTATCAGCCGAAGCCTTCGTGACATCAGCGACTGAGCGGCGCGCACCGGATTGGACCGGAATGCCTGCTAGGCTACGTCTGCTTTCGGCCGCCCACGCAACATGTAGGTGTGCAATGGGCGATGGGCCCAGACCCCTGCGCCATAGGATTTAGACCGGCGTGCTGACCTCTCTGTTGTGCCCAGGTAGGGCTGCGACGTGTTGATATTCCAAGGCCGGGCATGACCCAGGAAAGTGTGTCCGGCCAAATGGGATCGAGCGTGTTGGGTAATGTGGTGCACCCCTGCAGGGAAGTTTATCTATTCGAATAGCCGTGTCCCTTGGCAAAAGGACGACCCGGAGTTGTACCTTGACCTTTTGACAACTAGAACCGGATACTTAATAAAACACACCCTTCCAAGTGCCAGATACAACACGGTGATCGCTCTCTCACAGGTCGACGATGAGAGGATCGCCGGGTAGGATTATGCTATGCGATTCTACTTGGTGAACTTACCATCTACTCTCTTCTACATGCTGCAAGATGGAGGCTGCCAGAAGCGTAGTCTTCGATAGGATTAGCTATACCCCTCTTATTCTGGCATTCTGTAGTTCAGTCCACCGATATTGCCCCTTTACACATATATCCATGCATATGTAGTGTAGATCCTTGCTTGCGAGTACTTTGGATAAGTACTCACGGTTGCTTTTCTCCCTCTTTTCCCCTTTCCTTTCTACCTGGTTGTCGCAACCAGATGCTGGAGCCCAGGAGCCAGACGCCACCGTTGACGACGACTCCTACTACACCAGAGGTGCCTACTACTACGTGCAGGCCACTGACGACGACCAGGATTAGTTTAGGAAGATCCCAGGCAGGAGGCCTGCGCCTCTTTTGATCTGTATCCCAGTTTGTGCTAGCCTTCTTAAGGCAAACTTGTTTAACTTATGTATGTACTCATATATTGTTGCTTCCGCTGACTCATCTATGATCGAGCACTTGTATTCGAGCCCTCGAGGCGCCTGGATTGTATTATGATGCTTGTATGACTTATTTTATTTTTAGAGTTGTGTTGTGATATCTTCCCGTGAGTCCCTGATCTTGATCGTACACGTTTGCGTGTATGATTAGTGTACGATTGAATCGGGGGCGTCACAAGTTGGTATCAGAGCCGGCTGCCTGTAGGAATCCCCCTTCCACACTCCTTGGCCGAAGTTGATTCTAGCCTGAGAAAAAAGTTTTACTAACTTGGTTGTGTGGCTTAGGGGCCCACGTCGCCATTGGGTGGTAGTAGGATCTTTTATTCCTCGACCTATACTCTGGGACTCTGACATCTTTTCTATTCGGGTTAAATGATTTTACTAGCTCTAACTCTTCTCGATAATACTTTCTCCCGGAGCACCTTAGATTCCAGATGATCGCCTGCTTTATCAGAAGTCTCTGAAGATACTCTCCGATGTTCTACCGAGAACTTGTGCTCGTCGCTTTTGCAATTCCCCTTCCACCGTCAACCCTTATGGATAACTACATGCACTTGCCATTCTTACATTCATCCCTAGTTGGTCATGTTATTACAAGATACCCGGTAATACTCGTCGTTGTTCCAAGAATCCCTTGGGCCAATGCCTTGCGGTTCCTTGCCGCAAAAATATCCCTATGATTTGTTTCTTTACACTTATCGAGGAACCGTTCATTACTAGTTGTACATAGGATTCACTAGATGCATTGAAATACTACCCGATCTTCCGGTACTCCTTTGCCAACTATTGCTCTGCAAATACTTGTCTTCTTGCAGTCTGGACAATTCCATTTGTCTAGCAATAACCATTAAAATCCTTGTGATTGACATTCTGATCCTGTTGATTCAACATGTGTGTGAATGCACGCAATCATTAGTTATTCCCTGAAAATTATCCTTCTGGCTCAGATGTCAATTTAAACGTGAGCTGGTTCTCAACCAATCCAATTGCCGTCGATTGTACCCCTGAGGCTATACAACTTATCCATCCCTAATCAGAACATTGCTTCTGATCCCTTGATTTGAATATCATAATTCCTTTGCTTTGAGCTCTGGATTAGCCAGTTGTTTATATAATCCAATGCCTTTGCATTGTTACTTCCTATGGTTGTGTGTCGATGCTCACATCAGCTCCGTTATGGACCGGCAGATCCTTCAATGGATTTTATCCGACAACATCCTTCATATTCAATAACCTTGTGAGCCTTCCCTCGGATACATAATGTCTTTGGTAAATTGTATCCTCTGCTTTCTCAACCTTGCTCTGCTTTCGATCTGGTGATATTTACTCTTGAAGCTTGTGGTATATGTTTCTAAGATGCCCCGATGGGTTGAACCTATACCTTCACTAAAACCGTGTGAACCCAAAAGTTTTCACGAGTCATACTCTACTGTTGTTATGTCAGATAAAATTTCAACACAACTTTGTTGAAGGCGAGAAGTGAATGAAAGGTTATGCATTAGAGAAGTGGGAGTCGACCTTGAACCTTTGTGTTCATGCCCATGGACACGATGTAGATCCTATCATGGAAGCTTCTTGAAATAATAACTATCTTCTTGATATAATATCCATTAGTATCGGTGAATTAATCCTTTGAAATTGTGGTCCCGACCACATGTTCTTCTTTGATCCCATTTCTCGGGAAAGTTTAAGCACTTGTATTCTATGGATCAATACACCAGTCCAACCTTTACTTTGATCTACCGTCGAGTATTACACCCTGGTATCTCGAGAATATAATGGAACTGCATAACTTCTTATGGGTTCTTCACCAACTGTTATTTCTCACCAAATTTCCTGGGTTCTAAGTTGTCCTCAACCAAGAACACCGATATGTGAACCTATTCCGCATTCCGGTTCGATAACCCTAAGTAATTTTCGTTTCTTATGAGTTTAATAATCCTTCAAGTCATTCCTAGCCTGATTGGCTATATCATTATCATGTTGATTTTAACTGTGCTACCTGGTCCTTCCCGGAGCACAAATTTCGATGGCGAGCTAATCTTACTTCGATTTTCCTCATCATATCATTTCTCCTTGAACAACAAGCTTGATTTCGAGTTTGTTTCATACCCATGGTTTCAATAACTTTTCGCTTCATCATTCCGTTGACTTGATGTCATCGCTGATCGGTTACATCTTCTTGAAACCTCTCGACGAATGCGTCGTGATCATCATCAGCATTCTGAGGTCTTCCAACATATCTATCGAATTCTTGATGAGAAATACCATCCTTTGCCCTCGATCATTTGGGTTATCATCGACAACATTATTGCATTCCCTCCAACAAAAAAAACTTGTTCTTGTTTTGTGTTGTATCTTGAGTTCCTTGCTATCCAACTTATGTTATGTTCTACCACGGAGTGTTACCATCTTTTATGTCAAGAATGTTGTGAGAATTTCACCACCTCTTAAGAATTCTTGATACAGGTGATCCTTCTTGCCATATCCATTCATTCCTTGGTCCCTGTGTTCTCTCTAATTGGAGAACCGATAATTGAACTATGATGTGCGACTTACAAACTTCTAGCAACCCTATTGCTTTGAAGTTAATGGTCGATATTTCATTCTTAGACTATTGGTTATCGAATCATCATTCTAACATTGATCGTACTACCTAATCCCATGTTTCGGGTGCACTTTTCAGCCAATGTTTAATTATGTATGTTTTCCTCGAGCATACATCATTATATCATTTGATCCGACAAATGTTATCTCCTTGTTCACATAATTGTGGAAATCCATCTTTTTGGAAACCTCGATGAATTGCTACTGAGTCCATCAGCTACCCCCTCATCCTCTCCTTGGTTTAAATGATGAATTCTTGTTTCGGAACTCGCTTCCATAGTACATTTCCCGAGAATCTTACAATGTCGTCTCGTGATTTTCTTTTGCACCTTTTCTTCTCAGGCATCCTGAGTCTGAAGTATCCTAACACTGATCAGATCTGAAACTCGGGCAGATATGATGGTTGGAACATATTTGCAAGATTTATACCATTTGTCTTTATATGACCCGCTAAGGTGATGTCATGCCTAGCACACCTGGCCGGAGGACCTATTGTTATAGTTCCCTCTTAGAAATGTTATCCATTCTTCCATGAGGAAACTGTAAGACTTATTCTAAAAGTGGTTCCTGGTGAATCCTTCGTGTGTCCAAAGTATGAATTTTGCTTGAAGACCATGTCAATGCTATCTCGAAGCATGTCTACGGTACTCCATTATTCAACAGGAACATTTGAAGGACAATGCTAAATTTTCCTTATCAATTATCCAAACACCTTTGTATGGGTAATGTCATGAAATTTCTCTCCTCTTACCTAAAGGGTTTTCTATGTTATATCCTGTCATGGATATCATGCCCTGCTTGTACTTGGGAAGGGTATACCCCTGAAATATGTGTTGAAACACATTTTCCTTTCCATGGTTCTGTTTAATCTGATAATCATATTTTCCTTTCCATTGTTTGGTTTAACGTTTCTTGTGATCTATATGATCTAAGCAGTAATATTCTCCTGCTTATGTAAACACCTCAGTGTACAACTCTATCAATAAGACCCTGTTACTATTGTTGATGACATTCCGATAGCCACCGATGGACGAGAACTTTGCCTATTGGTCCGCCTCGTTCAATGAGCAGGAAAATGGTTCTCTTCGTCCCTCCCCCTTGGTACCGATGTTGTTGCCGACACAATCGATAGGCTACCCTCTGACATTCCTTGCTTGCATGATCACGCAAGACGTCTCCACCTTTCCAACTTTTAACCCACATGGTGGGCCCATAACCCACAGTTCCATAGGTTCGAAACCTGACTCTCCTGTACAACCCTGTTTCTAAAGTTATTCCTCGCACTTGGCTTCGTATGTAATTCACGAGCCACCTTCCGTGTGATCATCAATTCTGGTATTAAACACAATACCTATTCCTGTTGCCTTGAACCCCTTTCACGCGTTGTTTCAGGCAACGATGATTGTCTATCCGGTTCAAACTTCTTATGGTACCTTCTTACTTTGCTCTCGACGTGTTTCATTTGTCCAACTCGACAGATACTCCTATGATCATTCTTGGGATACCCCCCCTCCCCAAATGATATTCCATTATAACATTCAATTGTTGTAAAGCTGCCCCTTACATATTCGTAAGTACGATGGAGTTCCCAAAGAAAGGACGACAACTTCATCATGATGACCTGAAGCAGAGAAATGAAGGCATCAACGTAGTGGATCTACCTCTTCGAGAAGAGCAACCAAGACCGAGAAGAATCGTTAGAATTTCGTAACATAGTCTTTCCCCTTTACTCTGCCTCTTAAATCTCGGTACGAGATATCTTGTAGTGGAGGAGAATTGTGACGCCCGGATAATCAAGCTACAGTAAACCCCTGCTAATGGTGTCACGTCACCACGATCACTGTTTATAATCTCGCGTTAGTTCAGAACCGATCCAAATTCAAATTTGAAAAATCAAGTCAAACGTTAAAAGTTTGGAAACACTAAAACTGAAATGTTCAAAATGGGACAAGTAAATCCTAAGTAAAAATGGTGGATAAACCACATTTTTATAAAAATTTAGTTGCACTTAAATAGTTAAAACAATAGGTAAAACAATTAAATAATTGCCTTTTGTAGTTCATTAAATATTAAACCATTCATTTAGTTGCCCAAAAGTTAATGGGGCAGTAGCATAATTAATAGTACTAATATATGAACTGTTTTTATCTTTTATAAAACTAAAAATAAATTAGAAACTAAAAGAAAACATTACAAAAAAAGATACCAAAAACAAAAGAAGGACCTTCCTGGCCAACTAGGCCAAACGGCCCCAGCCGACCAACCCACTGGCCCGGCCGGCCCATCCCCACTCCCTTATCCCCTGGGGCGACCCAAACCCTAACCCACCGACACCCCCCACTCTACCCACTTCGCCTCTCCCTCTCCCCCCTCACCTCTCGATCCCATCTGGATTGTGGAGGGGCTTGACCTTGATGCTGCCCCAGATCGCCGTTGATGTCGCCGCCGCCTGGAGGACCGCCGTCGCCCAGAGTCGTCAACCGTAGCCGTCTCGCTCCACCAAGCCTCCCCCGAGCCCGCGTTCGCACATTTGCAGGGCCCGGTGAGCCGCTCAGATCTGCCTCGCCCGCGCCTCCCCGCTGCTGCAACCTTCGTCCTGCGTGCTAGCCCCGCCGGCCGCGCGCAACGATCGCGTGCGCCGCACTGCCCATGGACAGGCCCTCCCCTCTCTCCCCCGCTCACCGTGTCGCACGCCCGACGCTCACGCCGCCCGCTGCCGCCCCTGCCTCGCTTCTCACTCCGCTTCCTTGCATATGCTAGTTTTTGCTTGCTATGATAATTTTTTTTCTATAAGATGCCTATGCATAGGAAGTATGTTATACTTAGATGTGTTTGTCACATGTTTTATGATGCTCTCTTTGTGCCTCAATTCTTGTCTTTCTTGTGAGCATCATTGAAGTGGCGGCTACGACCAGCCGCCACGCCTGCTTCGAAGGTGGTAGCGGGTCGTCTCATCGCGCGTGCATCAGTGAAGCGCGAGGAGGGGTCTCATTACGCTTGGGACGTCGCCAAGGGCCTGCCCCCGAGGACTATTGCAGGGGCGAGCGCCGCCTTGTTTTGTTCCTCTTTTCCTTCCTGCACCAAAATGAAACCAGTATGGGCCCGGAGGGGCGTGTATCGAACCATGACTTCTTATATTTGACACCAAGAGAGATCACATAAAAGCTTAATCATATCTCTAGGGGGAGAGATCTCTAGGGGGAGGGAATACTCCGGGAAAGAGTAATCATCAAGCATCTGGGATCCTTGAAGATTACTCTTTCCTGGAGTATTCCCTCCCCTTGGAGATATGATTAAGCTTTGATGTGATCTCTCTCTCCCCTTTGACATCAATTTCCAAGAAGGGTCTTATGGAATTTGTTGTGAATGGGTTCGGTCCTTGAATCACAGTACAAAGCATTAAGGTAAATGTGATGCTTTTAGAGGACAAGATTCATTGAGTGGAGCTGGATCAAGAATAAAGCAGGAATAAATGGCAAAATGTTTTTCCTATAGTGAAATCGGCGTCACCGAGTTGTATGCTTCGGTTGCTCCGAAAATCTTCGGCTAGACCGGAAACATGAAACCAGTGGAACCGAGTTCATCACAGAGAAAAACACTTGTCACCTCAGCTCACTAGACAAATAAGATCTCACAAAGATTTCAATGAATTGGATGCAGAAAATGCAGAACAAAAAACAAAGAAAAGAAACTAAAAGATCTAGATGAAGTTATTTTTGAAAGGGGAAACAAATATGCATGAGACAAATGCAAGAACACAGAAAAGAACACAAGAGAACTTCATCTAGAGTTGGGTGGGGACAAAGTCACCTATGTTAGAGTATATTGACTTAGGAGTCAAGTGAGATCACTTGATCATAGGTCGTACTCATTGTTTAAGCTCAAAATGGGGTTACCATTTTTCGTTGAAATATCTTGATGTATTCACATCTTGTCGAGTTGCTTTGACTCATGACTTCGAGTAAAGCTTCTCTAAGATGGAATAACATACCTTGGGTGGCGGTGTTGATCTTGATCATGTAGTTGAACTTGTGTGGGTTGCTCAAGGTTGATGTAGCCCGTCAAGATTTGGGAGCACCCTTTGGATTTTGAGTTTATCTACCTACATGGGCTAGTTTTCGCAAGGAAGAGCTCTTGTGTATCCAACATGACAATCATGAAACTCAACATAGAATTTGTCAAAGGATATGTTTGAAAGGTTTCGTGCTTCATTGTCTTCAACCACCATTGTGTAGAGACTTGGTGATGTAGAGATTGCTCAAGATGTGAGTGAGTTGCAATCTCATAGAATTAGATTCATCCAAGTACCTACAAGGGTTAGATAACATGCAAGATGCAAATTTTCAAGACATAAGATAATCATCATAGGAGAAATATCAAGTGATTAGTCGTAAGCTCAAGTCTTGCATGTACCCAATGGAGTTCCTACTCCAAGTTTGAAGCATCGATGATGTTCAATTCACCTCTTAACCTGCAAAACACTTTCTCATCAAGTGGTATAGTGAATATATCCGCTAATTGCTTATTTGTGCGAACATGCTTAAGGTTTATGTCACCCTTAGCAACGTGATCTCGAATGAAATGACGACGAACTTAAATATGCTTAGTTCGAGAGTGTTGCACGGGATTGTGAGCAATCTTGATAGCACTTTCATTGTCACAAAGTAATGGAACGTGTTTCACATGTATCCCATAATCTTTAAGAGTTTGGGTCATCCAAAGTAATTGAGCACAACATGAACCAACGGCAATGTATTCCGCTTCGGCGATGGATAAGGATACCAAGTTTTGTTTCTTGGAAGACCAAGACACAAGAGATCTACCAAGGAATTGACAAGTACCCGAAGTGGACTTTCTATCAACCTTGTCACCGGCGTAGTCCGAGTCGGAGTAGCCAACAAGATCAAAGGAAGCCCTCTTTGGATACCAAATGCCAAAATTTGGTGTATGTATTAAGTATCTCACTATCCTCTTCACGGCCTTAAGATGACATTCCTTAGGAGCAGTTTGATATCGTGCACACATGCACACACTTAGCATGATATCGAGACGTGCAGCACATAGATATAATAATGAACCAATCATAGAGCGATAAACCTTTTGATCAACCGGTTCACCATCTTTGGTCAAATAAAGGTGTCCACTAGTAGGCATGGGTGTAGTCATACCTTTGCATTCTTGCATATTGAACTTCTTAAATAAGTCCTTGGTGTACTTCATTTGAGATACAAAGGTACCTTCCTTAGTTTGCTTGATTTGCAAACCAAGAAATAATTTGAGTTCACTCATCATAGACATCTCAAACTTCTCCGACATTAGCTTCCCAAACTTTTCACTAAAATGAGGGTTAGTTGATCCAAATATAATATCATCGACATAAATTTGGCATACAAATAGTTCTCCATTAACCCTTTTAGTAAAAAGAGTAGAATCTATTTTTCCAATTTCAAAGCCTTTTTCAATAAGGAACTTGGTCAAGCATTTATACCATGCTCTAGGAGCTTGTTTAAGACCATAAAGGGCTTTGTGAAGTTTGTAGACATGATTAGGTTTCTTAGGATTGACAAAGCCGGGAGGTTGCTTAACATAAACTTCCTCCTCAATTTCACCATTCAGAAAAGCACTTTTAATGTCCATTTGGTACAAAGTGATATCATGGTGATTAGCATAAGCAAGTAAGATGCGAATGGACTCAAGTCTAGCAACGGGAGCATATGTCTCACCATAGTCTATACCTTCGACTTGTGTGTAGCCTAGGGCGATTTAGGCGTGCTTTGTTGCGAACCACTTGTCCATCTTCATCTTGCTTGTTCTTGAAACACCCATTTGGTACCGATGATGTTGTGGTTGTTGTCAGGCTTCTCGACCAATTTCCACACTTGATTTCTCTCAAAGTTGTGTAGCTCTTCATGCATAGCGTTTATCCAGTCCGGATCCTCCAATGCTTCTTCAACCTTCATAGGTTCAATGCTAGAGATGAATGAGTAATGTTCACAAAAGTTAGCCAAACGAGTTTTAGAGCGAGTGATTCTCCCGGTTTGGATATCATTGTAGATTTTCTCCACGGGATGATCTTTAGAGATTCTTGCTCGAACTCGTGCAAGCTTTTGCCTGGGTCTTGGTTGAACATCTTCTTCATATTTTTCTTCTTCTGGGCCTCCTTCATTGTTAGCGTTGTCGTTCTCTTGTCGTGGTGGAGAAGGAGGTTGTTGATGTTCATCTTGGTGCACTTCCTCGTTTTCTTCATCTTGGTGTGTCCCACTTGTGGATGCTTCCGTATCAACTCTTGGTTCACCTTGTCGTGAGGTAGAAGCTTCCACTTGGACGGACGAGGTACTCTCCTTCATCTCCGTTGGACGAATCTTGCCAATAGACAAGTCTTGTATTGCTTCCGAGGGATCTTTGTCTCCTACATCAATTGGCAATTGCTCTACTTGCGAGCCGTTAGATTCATCAAACTTCACATCTACCGTTTCATCAACCTTTCGGGTGAAATTGTTGTAGACACGGTATGTGTGAGAGTTTGAGCCATAACCAAGTAGGAAACCTTCATGAGACTTAGGAGCAAATTTAGAACGACGATGCTTATCAAGAATGTAGCGCTTTGAGCCGAATACTCGAAAGTATCCAACTGGGGGTTTGTTACCGGTGAGGAGCTCGTATGCCGTCTTGCCGAGTAGCTTGTGAAGATACAAGTGATTTGTTGCATGACAAGCTGTTTCAACTGCTTCCGCCCAAAAGTGTTTTGGCGTCTTGTACTCATCAAGCATCGTTCTTGCCATCTCGATAAGAGTCCGGTTCTTTGTAACGCCCCCGATGCGGCTATATCTCCCACGTGTCGAGGCACGACTTAGAGGCATAACCGCATTGAAATCAATGTCGCAAGTGAGGTAATCTTCACACAACCCATGTAATAATTAAGGGAAAGATACATAGTTGGCTTACAGTCGCCACTTCACACAGTACATAAATAAACATCCATCATTCAGAGTACACTCAAGGTCCGACTACGGAACCAAAATAAAAGAAGATACCCCAAATGCTAACACAGATCCCCGAATCGTCCCAACTGGGCACCACTACTGATCATCTGGAAACGACACATAGTAACGACCACGTTCCTCGTCGAACTCCCACTGGAGCTCGGTTGAATCACCTGCACCGCCTCATCGGAACCTCGCAACTGTTTTGAAGTATCTGTGAGTCACGGGGACTCAGCAATCTCACACCCGCGAGATCAAGACTATTTAAGCTAATAGGAAGGACAAGGTAATAAAGTGGAGCTGCAGCAAGCGACTAGCATATATGGTGGCTACTTCGCAAAAGAGAGCGAGAAGAGAAGCAAAGCGCGGTCGTGAAACTAATGGTGATCAAGAAGTGATCCTGAACTACTTACGTCAGACATAACTCCAACACCGTGTTCACTTCCCGGACTCCGCCGAGAAGAGACCATCACGGTTACACACGCGGTTGATGTGTATTTTATTTGAGATCAACTTTGGGTTTTCTACAACCGGACATTAACAAATTCCCATCTGCCTCATAACCGCGGGCACGGCTTTGAAAGATATTACCTGCAGGGTGTCCCAACAGCCCATTATAAGCTCTCACGGTCAACGAAGGATATTCCTTCTATCGGGAAGACCCGATCAATCTCGGAATCCCGGACTACATGACATTTCGACAGCAATAAAACAAGACCAGCAAAGCCGCCCGGTTGTGCCGACAAATCCCGATAGGAGCTGCACATATCTCGTTCTCAGGGCACATCCGGATGAACACTACGTACGGCAACCGAAGATGCCCCAAGTTGCCTCAGGGTGGCACCGCAAGTGGCTCTAGTTTGGACCAACACTCAGAGGAGCATTGGCCCGGGGGGTTTAAAATAAGATGACCCTCGGGCTCGCGAAAACCCGGAGGAAAAGGCTTAGGTGGCAAATGGTAAAACCAATGTTGGGCCTTGCTGGACGAGTCTTATTCAAAGCGAACTGTCAAGGGGGTCCCATAAATCACCCAACCGTGTAAGGAACGCAAAATCAAGGAACATAACACGGTATGACGGAAACTAGGGTGGCAAAGTGGAACAAATCACCGGGCATAAGGCCGAGCCTTCCACCCTTTACCAAGTATATAGATGTATTAAAATATAGCAGATATATATATTGTGATATCCCCAACAAGTAAACATGTTCCAATAAGGAACAACATCTCCATGTTCAACAAGGAACAAACTTCAGCTTCACCGCAACTAGCAACGCTATAAGAGGGCTGAGCAAAGCGGTAACATAGCCAAACAACGGTTTGCTAGGAAAGGATGGTTAGGGCTGACATGGCAATATGGGTGGCATGACATAGCAAGTGGTAGGCATCGCAGCATAGGCATAGCAAAAGAGCGAGCAACTAGCATAGCAAAGATAGAAGTGATTTCGAGGGTATGGTCATCTTGCCTGCAATGTTCTCAGAGTCGTCGAAAGCTTGATCCTCGAAAGCGTTCTCAACAGGTTCCTCGTTCACGTACTCGTCTCCCGGCTCTACCCAAAGCAACAACACAGACAAAGGATCCACAATAAATCACGGTGCAATGCACAATCAACATGATGCAAAACATGACATGAATATGCGGGATGTGATATGCAAAGCGTATGTGCGCTCCGGAAGGTAAATGGAAAACCAGGCATCATCTTGGCAAACCAAGCATGCCATCGGAAAGATGAGATGATTTCGTTAGAAATCGATATAGAGATCACCGGAATAGGATGCACGGGTTGGATATGGCGGGCAAAACAAGAATGGTGAGAAACCCACATAACAGCATGATGCACAAAACCATGCACGTGTGCAAACTACATCATAGCACAAATCGAATAAATATGCACATGAAAGACAACACATAAACAAGATGCAAAAAGACATGATCACAAACTTGCCCAAATGCAGAAACTAATGCCACCACTGAGTTGGTGGGATTTTCTACCCCAAAACATATATAATATGTTAGGGTTGCAGAGAGAAATCATCATAAAAGCATTAAGTCAAAACCTGCCTAAACTGGAAGTTAACAGAAATGGCAATTTCAGATTTGGAAATGTCCAGAAATGGACTTGCCTAAAACAGACAAGGAACAAAGCTGGAAATGGAAGCGTGGGGTAAGTGCGGCTGTGGGTGCTTGAAGGCAGGAGGAGAGGCGAGCGGGCTGGCCGCGGCCTCTCTCTGGGCTCTGGAAATTTGAGGGAAGCTGGGCGGCTCGGAGTGGCAGGGGCCTGTGGAGAGGGACTCATTTGGGCTGCCTGCTGCCGCTGCCTCCTTTTCTTTTTCCCTTTTTTTTAAAAATCAAAAGGAAGAGAAAAGAAAGTACAGGGAGAAATGAAAAGATTTTTGAGTGAAAGGAAAATATCCCCACACTCCTGGAATTCTCCACAATTTAAATAAATTGTAATGGACATTTTTAGAGGTAGAAAAATAATGCAAGTTTGGAAATACTTCAAACTTGTGTCATTTTTGAACCTGACCAAAACAACTTCAAATGAGGAGATATTTGGCAGAGAGTTTTTGTGCAAAGAGCAAGATTTGCAGGGAGAAGATGAGCATTAATTGAGAAAGGAAATTATAGTCCTTGAAAAGGAAAGAAGTAGAGGGAAGGGGGAGATGGTAATGCAAATAAGAATGGCACATGCAACCACATGACATGTAAGAGAACACCACAACCACATGATAAGAAGGGAATGCAAGATGACAAGAGGCACAAATGCAATATGGTAAAAGAGCAAAACAAAGAAAAGAGAAAAACCCAACATAACCAAACAAAAGAGGCCAAGCATGACAAAAACCCACAAGACTTGGATGAGGTCAAATTGATATATTGCCCAAAAGGGGAAGTTTACATCCAGGGTGTTACAACACTCCACCACTACAAGAGGATCTCGTCCCGAGATCTAGGACTGAAAGAACTCCGGATACTCAGAACGGAGGTGATCCTCACGCTCCCAGGTAGCTTCTCGGTCGGAATGGTGTGACCACTTCACTTTCAGGAATTTGATTGACTTGTTGCGAGTCTTGCGCTCGGTTTCTTCAAGAATAGCAACGGGGTGCTCGTGATAAGAGAGATCTTCTTGAAGGTCAATCTCTTGGAAGTTGATAGTGTGTTCAGAGTCTTGAAGCACTTGCGAAGCTGTGACACGTGAAACACATCGCACGTTTGCAAAGTTGGATGGAAGCTCAAGTTGATAGGCGAGATCGCCTCTTTTCCCAATGATCTTGAAAGGACCCACGATCTAGGGGCAAGCTTCCTTTGATACCGGGTTTACGAGTGCCTTTCATTGAGAGACCGGAGGTAGACATGGTCTCCGATTTCAAAAGCCACATCACGGTGCTTATCATCATAATAGCTCTTCCGCGCGATTATGCGGCTTTGAGATTCTCACGAATGACTTGGCACATTTCTTCTACCTCGTGATCAAGTCATTGCCAAGAAGTTGGCGCTCACTGTCTCGCACCAATTGAGAGGAGTACGGCACTTTCGCCATAGAGAATTTCGAATGGGGCCTTGCCGAACTCGCTTGGAAGCTGTTGTTGTAAGAGAACTTCGGCATAAGGAAGACAATCTTCCCACTTCATACCGAAAGAAATGACACAAGCCCCGAGCATATCTTCAAGGATTTGATTTACTCGCTCAACTTGGCCACTTGTTTGAGGATGGAAAGCTGTCTTTGAAACGAATGTTGGTGCCCATGGCCTTCGGAAAGAATCCCAAAACTTGGAGGTAAAGATGCTGCCACGGTGCTCAAGAGATCACTTGTGGAATGCCGTGCAAGGAGACAATCTCGAGGTGTATAGCTCGCCAACCGAGCTGCAGTGATGGATTCTTTGATAGGAAGAAAATGAGCCACTTTAGTAAGCTTGTCAATGACAACGAAGATAGCATCATTTCCACGCTTGGACTTTGGAAAGCCGATCACGAAGTCCATTTCAATATGATCAAACTTCCATTCAGGAATAGCAAGAGGTTGGAGGAGCCCAGCTGGTCTTTGGTGTTCTTTCACTCTTCTGCAGACATCACACTCATTCACGAATTGAGCAATTTCTCGCTTCATTCGAGTCCACCAATATGACTGCTTGAGGTCATGGTACATCTTCGCATTTCCGGGATGAATGGATAGAAGCGAATTGTGAGCCTCGCTCATAATGACTTTTCTCAGATCACCCTTAGGAACCACAATCCGTCCTCAAAGAACAGAGTGTCTTTGTCATCAACATGGAAGCACTTGTACTTGGAAATGCCCTTGTCGATACCACGCTTCACTTTCTTCACCATGGTATCCAGAAGTTGAGCCTCACGAATCTGATCTTCCAAAGTAGGAGAGACTATGAGGTTGGCAAGAAAGCCTTGAGGAACAACTTGAAGATTCAGCTTGCGAAAGATTCACAGAGATCCGGTGAAAGGGCTTGAGGATTAGGCTATTGCGAAGCTTTCTGCTCAAAGCATCTGCAATGACATTGGCTTTGCCGGAGTATACTCAATACTTGGGTTGTACTCTTGAATCATTTCGACCCATCGAGTCTGCTCGAGGTTGAGATTGGGCTGAGTGAAGATGTACTTGAGACTCTTGTGATCAGTAAAAATGTCCACTTTCCTTCCCAACAAGAGATGTCTCCACGTAATCAAAGCATGGACAACTGCCGCCAACTCAAGATCATGAGTGGGGTAGTTCTTCTCGTTGGGCTTCAACTGGCGAGAGGTATAAGCCACAACTCTCTTCTCTTGCATTAACACAGCACCGAGACCTTGAAGAGAAGCATCACGAACACTTCATATGGCTTGGATTCATCAGAGGAGTCGAGCAGAGCTGTGACGAGTTTCTCTTTGAGGGTATTGAAAGCAACGTCACACTCGGGAGACCAGACATACTTCACCTGCTTCTGGAGAAGGTTGGAAAGAGGCTTTGCAATCTTGGAGAAGTTCTCAACGAATCTTCGGCAATAACTTGCAAGACCAAGAAAACTGCGGAGCTGCTTGACATTCTGAGGAGGTTCCCAATTCACAATTGCGGACACCTTCTCGGGATCAACAGCGATGCCCTTGGCAGAGATGATATGACCAAGATAAAGCACTTCATCAAGCCAAAATTCACATTTGGAGAACTTCGCATAGAATTGATACTCTCTGAGCTTGTCTAGTACCAATCGCAAATGTTTGGCATGATCCTTCTTATTCTTGGAGAAGACCAAAATATCATCAAGATAGACCAAGACGAATTCATTGGTGTAAGGGTTGAATATGAAGTTCATCATCCGAGAGAAAGTTGGAGGAGCATTGACGAGGCCGAAAGACATGACAAGATATTCATAAGAACCAAAGCTTGTTACGAATCTGTCTTGGGAATATCTTGTTCACGAATGCGAACTGATGATACCCCATACGAAGGTCAAGCTTAGAGAACACCGTAGCTCCTTTGAGTTGCTCGAAAAGCTCATTGATGTTGGGAAGTGGATACTTGTTCTTGATTGTCTTCTTATTCAATGGACGGTAATCGACGCAAAGTCGGTCCGTGCCATCCTTCTTCCGGACAAAAGAACACCACAACCCCAAGGAGATGAACTCGGTCCGATCAAACCAGACGCTCTTGTTCATCGAGCTGCTTCTTCAATTCCTTCAGCTCATCAGGTCCAAGCTTGTATGGACGCTTGCAAACGGGTTGATGCTGTGCTCAAGATCGATAACGACTCAACAGCCGATGAGGAGGCATACCGGAAGCTCTTCTGGAAAGACATCTTGGTACTCACAAACGACTGGAATCTGAGAGATGGCATTCAGTTCGCCCTTCTCATTGAGAGAAAACAACCGAATGGTTTCATCACGAGAGGCATAGATGATCACATCATTAGAAGAGTGAGTCAATTGAATTTCCCTGGCAGCACAATCAAGCTGAGCTTTGTGCTGATAAAGCCAGTCCATTCCGAGAATAAGATCAATATCCGAGTCACCAAGAACCACTGGTTTAGAAAGAAATCTATAATCACCCATCTTGATAGAAACATCCGGGACGCAAACATTAGATGTCATTTGCTTGCCCGGGGACACAATCTTCAACGGAATAGGAATCTTTTCCGTCACAAATTCATGCTTGGCAACAAAAGGTCTCGAAATGAAAGAAAGCGATGCACCAGTATCAAATAAGACTTTAGCAGGAATATCATTAACTGAGAGATTACCCATTAGCACATCTGAAGAATCCTCTGCCTGAGCTGCATTCATCATATTGACCTTGGCATACTTTGGATTATGCTTGACCACGCATTCTTTGGAAGATTTCACAGAGGAGGAGGCGGAAGACGCCTTTGGTTGAAGCACTTGTTCAGATAGTGACCCTTCACGACACTTGTTGCAAGTGACCTCGAGAGCGGACGGTGGTAAGGAGCACTTGACCTTGGAGCTTGAGAATTAGACTTGTTACGATAGCTTGGGTTGGGTGGGTGGGAAGATCCACGGCCACCTGAGTTCTTCTATTGGTAAGGCCGACGGAACGGAGGAGGGGCAGGTAAAACTTCGCTGCTTGGCTGCCACTTGAGAGGACGAGGAGGACTGAACTGCATCCCCGATTCTCTTCTTAGAAGCCTCGCATTTGAGCTGAGCCGCTTCTTGCTTGAGAGCCATGTTGTAGAAATCATCATACTTATCCGCTCAAACAGCACAAGAGGTAATTGCAGATCTTCCTCGCACCACCTCGAACCGATAGATCATACTCCTTTCATCAGTACGTCTTGCTTAGCAAAACGAAGCGAGCTTCGAACTGGATATTGTATTGATAGACAGACATGTTGCCCTGCTTGAGATTGCGGAACTCCTCACGCTTGCTCTCAACAACACTTTTCGAATGTGATGAGCTCAAATCACGGCGAACTCATCCTGTAATGACACGCCTCCTCTCGAATCTTTGTATTCTGGTACCACTCAGCAGCTTGATCCTTGAGTTGAAACGATGCAAACTTGACAAAGTCCTCGTGTCCGACATTGCTACATACCAAAGTGCTTGCAGATGTCCACTAACCAATCGTCGCGTCGTGGCCTCAACACGTAAACCGAAAGACTTCGCTGATTAGCGAGGAACCGACTGAGAGTAGCAAAGTGTGGCTGATGGTTGCCTTGACCTTGATTTCCTTGATTGCCTTGCCCCTGAGTACGTTCTTGCAAGAGCTGCAAAATCATCTGAGCATTGGCATTGGTGGCTGCCATGATAGCTTGCCACGCTTCTGGAGGCGGAGGTGGAGGTGGAGGTGGAGGATTCGACTGATCCCCATCATTGCGATCCGGATTCAGACGCGTTGGCGGAGCCATCCTGGAGAGGGTGACATCCGTTAGTCCTTTGATAGACAAATTGATAAGTAGAATCAACGGATAGAAATTGCAACATATAGTCTTCACAATAAACATTCGAAGAAGAATGAACGAATGAATTCCAAAGTTAATCATCACACATCCATTAAGGTGAGAAGCCACTTAGATAAAGATATGGAAACAACATCTGTCTTAGAAACAAATCGAATATCATAATCGAAAACAAAAGGTTGGCTTCTAGAATGAGCGGAACAAACACATGATAGAGATTTCGCCAAAGTGTTCGTGGTGGGGCCCACACGGACACGACGTATAGCGGACGTCACGAATGACTAACAAGACGCCCCGAATCAGCATAGCCAAGGATTCTTTAAGACGCCTCGCGACCATCGAATCGACCGTGAATGGGCGGACCACTAGACGTTGAACCCCAATCTCAAATCATACATCCGCCGGAAAGAATATCCTGTAAGCTACTAGAATTCCCACCTATAAACTCCCAAACTTTCTGGTTATGCAATCTGGTGTTGGGGATACAGGGACACAAAATATATCACCCAAACTAACAATACCTAGATCCAATTGTATCCATCCGTCAACACATAACCAAGAAATCCTCGAAATCGTGGTACCTCGACCTTGAAAAACATCCGTTATACAAGTCATGGCAATACTCAAGACTCGCCACAAGATCGGGCTATCGGGGTTATCTCACCAACAAGCGCACAAAAGAGATTTCGATGTCGGCAAAACTCAGGTATTCCAGAATCTGCAACGATAAAATTGTGACGACAACACCTCGGAGCTCAACTCCCGGGACACCGCCACAAACACTAAATGTCAGGAGGCACCAAGAACAATGTTCTCGTCACAAAACCATCGAACGATTCCAAGATACCCACGTGAAAATTTTTAGTGAAATTTGAGGAGAGAAGAGTCAAAACTCTACGTCGGGATACCTCACCAGAGCGGCGAAGGACCGAGGAGTAAAAGAATCCTACTCTCCGATATATATAATCCTAAGACTCAAAACATTTTCCATTCTAGACTCAACAACGCCAACAAACAATCAAGTAGGGGCTCCTAAGTCGGGAAGGCTCGATTACCAACTTGTAACGCCCCGATGCGGCTATATCTCCCACGTGTCGAGGCACGACTTAGAGGCATAACCGCATTGAAAGCAATGTCGCAAGTGAGGTAATCTTCACACAACCCATGTAATAATTAAGGAAAGATACATAGTTGGCTTACAATGCCACTTCACACAAGACATAAATAAACATCCATCATTCAGAGTACACTCAAGGTCCGACTACGGAACCAAAATAAAAGAAGATACCCCAAATGCTAACACAGATCCCCGAATCGTCCCAACTGGGCACCACTACTGATCATCTGAAACGACACATAGTAACGACCACGTTCCTCGTCGAACTCCCACTTGAGCTCGGTTGAATCACCTGCACCGCCTCATCGGAACTCGCAACTGTTTTGAAGTATCCGTGAGTCACGGGACTCAGCAATCTCACACCCGCGAGATCAAGACTATTTAAGCTAATAGGAAGGACAAGGTAATAAAGTGGAGCTGCAGCAAGCGACTAGCATATATGGTGGCTACTTCGCAAAAGAGAGCGAGAAGAGAAGCAAAGCGGTCGTGAAACTAATGGTGATCAAGAAGTGATCTGAACTACTTACGCCGACATAACTCCAACACCGTGTTCACTTCCTGAGTCCGCCGAGAAGAGACCATCACGGTTACACACGCCGTTGATGTGTATTTTATTTGAGATCAACTTTGGGTTTTCTACAACCGACATTAACAAATTCCCATCTGCCTCATAACGCATGGGCACGGCTTTGAAAGATATTACCTGCAGGGTGTCCCAACTTAGCCCATTATAAGCTCTCACGGTCAACGAAGGATATTCCTTCTATCGGAAGACCCGATCAATCTCGGAATCCCGGACTACAAGACATTTCGACAAAGAATAAAACAAGACCAGCAAAGCCGCCGGTTGCACAGCCGACAAACCCGATAGGAGCTGCACATATCTCGTTCTCGTGGCACATCCGGATGAACACTACGACGGCAACCGAAGATGCCCCAAGTTGCCTCTGTGGTGGCACCGCAAGTGGTTTAGTTTGGACCAACACTCGAGGAGCATTGGCCCGGGTTTAAAATAAGATGACCCTCGGCTCATGAAAACCCGGGAAAAGGCTTAGGTGGCAAATGGTAAAACCAATGTTGGGCCTTTGCCGACGAGTCTTATTCAAAGCGAACGTCAAGGGGTCCCATAAATCACCCAACCGTAAGGAACGCAAAAATCAAGGAACATAACACCGGTATGACGGAAACTAGGGTGGCAAGAGTGGAACAAATCACCAGGCATAAGGCCGAGCCTTCCACCCTTTACCAAGTATGTAGATGTATTAAAATATAGCAGATATATATATTGTGATATCCCCAACAAGTAAACATGTTCCAATAAGGAACAACATCTCCATGTTCCAACAAGGAACAAACTTCAGCTTCACCTGCAACTAGCAACGCTATAAGAGGGCTGAGCAAAGCGGTAACATAGCCAAACAACGGTTTGCTAGGAAAGGATGGTTAGGGCTGACATGGCAATATGGGTGGCATGACATAGCAAGTGGTAGGCATCGCAGCATAGGCATAGCAAAAGAGCGAGCAACTAGCATAGCAAAGATAGAAGTGATTTCGAGGGTATGGTCATCTTGCCTGCAATGTTCTCAGAGTCGTCGAAAGCTTGATCCTCGAAAGCGTTCTCAACAGGTTCCTCGTTCACGTACTCGTCTCCCGGCTCTACCCAAAGCAACAACACAGACAAAGGATCCACAATAAATCACGGTGCAATGCACAATCAACATGATGCAAAACATGACATGAATATGCGGGATGTGATATGCAAAGCGATAAAAGGCCCGGAAGGTAAATGGAAAACCAGGCATCATCTTGGCAAACCAAGCATGCCATCGAAAGATGAGATGATTTCGTTAGAAATCGATATAGAGATCACCGAATAGGATGCACGGGTTGGATATGGCGGGCAAAACAAGAATGGTGAGAAACCCACATAATAGCATGATGCACAAAACCATGCACGTGTGCAAACTACATCATAGCACAAATCGAATAAATATGCACATGAAAGACAACACATAAACAAGATGCAAAAAGACATGATCACAAACTTGCCCAAATGCAGAAACTAATGCCACCACTGAGTTGGTGGGATTTTTCTACCCCAAAAACATATATAATATGTTAGGGTTGCAGTAGAGAAATCATCGCAAAAGCATTAAGTCAAAACCTGCCTAAACTGGAAGTTAACAGAAATGGCAATTTCCAGATTTGGAAATGTCCAGAAATGGACTTGCCTAAAACAGACAAGGGAACAAAGCTGGAAATGGAAACGTGGGGTAAGTGCGGCTGTGGGTGCGCGAAGGCAGGAGGAGAGGCGAGCGGGCTGGCGCGCTCGCTCTCTGGGCTGCGGGGCTGAGGGAAGCTGGGCCGGCTCGGAGTGGCCGGGGGCCCAGGAGGAGAGGGACTCGCTGGGCTGCCCTGCTGCCGCTGCCTCCTTTTCTTTTTCCCTTTTTTTTAAAAATCAAAAGGAAGAGAAAAGAAAGTACAGGGAGAAATGAAAAGATTTTTGAGTGAAAGGAAAATATCCCCACACTCCTGGAATTCTCCACAATTTAAATAAATTGTAATGGACATTTTTAGAGGTAGAAAAATAATGCAAGTTTGGAAATACTTCAAACTTGTGTCATTTTTGAACCTGACCAAAACAACTTCAAATGAGGAGATATTTGGCAGAGAGTTTTTGTGCAAAGAGCAAGATTTGGAGGGAGAAGATGAGCATTAATTGAGAAAGGAAATTATAGTCCTTGAAAAGGAAAGAAGTAGAGGGAAGGGGGAGATGGTAATGCAAATAAGAATGGCACATGCAACCACATGACATGTAAGAGAACACCACAACCACATGATAAGAAGGGAATGCAAGATGACAAGAGGCACAAATGCAATATGGTAAAAGAGCAAAACAAAGAAAAGAGAAAAAACCCAACATAACCAAACAAAAGAGGCCAAGCATGACAAAAAACCCACAAGACTTGGATGAGGTCAAATTGATATATTGCCCAAAAGGGGAAGTTTACATCCAGGGTGTTACATTCTTCCTCTCGACGACTCCATTTTGTTGAGGTGTGTACGTAGCCGAGAACTCATGTGCAATCCCTTCTTCGTCAAGAAAGGTGTCTACATTTGCGTTCTTGAACTCCGTTTCGTTGTCGCTCCGAACCTTCTTGATCTTCACGTCAAATTGATTTTGGGCCTTCCTAGCAAAGTTTTTGAAGATCTTTTGGACCTGCGATTTGTCATCAAGAAAGAACACCCACGTAAATCTTGAAAAATCATCAACTATGACTAGACCAAATGAGTTACCACCTAGACTATTGTAGGCATTTGGACCAAAGAGATCCATGTGAAGTAGCTCGAGTGGTCTTCTTGTGGTCATGATGTTCTTAGCGCGATGAC
The DNA here is from genome assembly GCA_021605205.1 of Aegilops longissima. Taxonomy (NCBI): domain Eukaryota; kingdom Viridiplantae; phylum Streptophyta; class Magnoliopsida; order Poales; family Poaceae; genus Aegilops; species Aegilops longissima. Next base: position 274,681,670 of record CM038678.1, read on the forward strand.
TTCCTCCAACTTGTTTCCCTGCTTGACAAGCACTACAAAGTCTATCCTTGTCAAATATGACATCGTTAACGCCAAGATAAGATTTCCTTTATTGAGTTTGTCAAGGTTTCGCATGCCCACATGGCCTAGCCTTCTATGCCACAACCAGCCTTTATAAGATTTATCAATTAAGCAAGTTCTAGGTTGAGCCTTTTTAGTGAAATCAACAATGTAAAGATCTCCTCTACGTATACCGGTAAAGACCATTTTATGATTATCTCTACGAAACACTTGGTAGTCTACTTCAGTAAATAGGACATTGAACCCGAAATCAGCAAGTCTAGATTCTGAAAGTAAGTTGTAGCCAAGAGATTCAATGAGCATGACATTTTGTATGGAGCTATCATGTGAGATGGCCACCTTACCAAGGCGAACCACCTTACCCTTTGAATTATCACCAAAAGTGACATACTTTCGAGGGCCATCATTTCCAGCAAGCTCACGGAACATGTCTTTATCTCCGGTCATATGATCAGTACATCCACTATCAAGGACCCATTCCTTTCCTCCAGCCATGTAGCCGCGAAGATTTGCAATAAGACCAAAGTTGTAACGCCCCCGATGCGTCTATATCTCCCACGTGTCGAGGCACGACTTAGAGGCATAACCGCATTGAAAGCAATGTCGCAAGTGAGGTAATCTTCACACAACCCATGTAATAATTAAGGAAAGATACATAGTTGGCTTACAAATTCGCCACTTCACACAAAGACATAAATAAACATCCATCATTCAGAGTACACTCAAGGTCCGACTACGGAACCAAAATAAAAGAAGATACCCCAAATGCTACACAGATCCCGAATCGTCCCAACTGGGCACCACTACGATCATCGAGGAAAAGACACATAGTAACGACCACGTTCCTCGTCGAACTCCCACTTGAGCTCGGTTGAATCACCTGACCTTGGCCTCATCGGAACCTGCAACTGTTTTGAAGTATCTGTGAGTCACGGGACTCAGCAATCTCACACCCGCGAGATCAAGACTATTTAAGCTTATAGGAAGGACAAAGTAGTAAAGTGGAGCTGCTGCAGTTTACTAGCATATATGGTGGCTACTTCGCAAAAGAGAGCGAGAAGAGGAGCAAAGCACGGACGTGAAACTAGAAGTGATCAAGAAGTGATCCTGAACTACTTACGCCGACATAACTCCAACATCGTGTTCACTTCCGGACTCACGAGAAGAGACCATCACGGTTACACACGCGTTGATGTGTATTTTAATTGAGGTCAACTTTAGGTTTTCTACAACCGACATTAACAAATTCCCATCTGCCTCATAATCAAGGGCACGGCTTTGAAAGATATTACCTGCAGGGTGTCCCAACTTAGCCCATTATAAGCTCTCACGGTCAACGAAGGATAATTCCTTCTACCGGAAGACCCGATCAATCTCGAATCCCGGACAACAAGACATTTCGACAAAGAATAAAACAAGACCAGCAAAGCCGCCCGATTGTGCCGACAAATCCCGATAGGAGCTGCACATATCTCGTTCTCGTGGCACATCCGGATGAGCAGTCCATACAACTAAAACCAGACCTCAAGTTGCCTTGAGGGGCGCTGCACAAGACTTAGTTCGGGCCAGCACTCAAGGAGCACGGTCCGGGGTTAAAATAAAGATGACCCTCGGGCTCGCGAAACCGGGGAAAAGGCTTAGGTGGCAAATGGTAAAACCAAAGTTGGGCCTTGCTGGACGAGTCTTATTCAAAGCGAACTGTCAAGGGGTCCCATAAATCACCCAACCGTAAGGAACGCAAAATCAAGGAACATAACACCGTATGACGGAAACTAGGTGGCAAGAGGAACAAAACACTGCATAAGGCCGAGCCTTCCACCCTTTACCAAGTATATAGATGTATTAATTATAGCAGATATATATTGTGATATCCCCAACAAGTAAACATGTTCCAAAGAGGAACAACATCTCCATGTTCCAACAAGGAACAAACTTCAGCTTCACCTGCAACTAGCAACGCTATAAGAGGGCTGAGCAAGCGGTAACCTAGCCAATCAACGGTTTGCTAGGAAAAGGATGGTTAGGGGCTGACATGGCAATATGGGTGGCATGATATAGCAAGTGATAGGCATCGCAGCATAGGCATAGCAAAAGAGCGAGCAACTAGCATAGCAAAAATAGAAGTGATTTCGAGGGTATGGTCATCTTGCCTGCAATGTTCTCAGAGTTGTCGAAAGCTTGATCCTCGAAAACGTTCTCAACAGGTTCCTCGTTCACGTACTCTTCTCCCGACTCTACCCAAAGCAACAACACAAACAAAGGAACCACAATAAATCACGGTGCAATGCACAATCAACATGATGCAAAACATGACATGATATGCGGATGCGATATGCAATGCGTACAAAGGCCCGGAAGGTAAATGATGAACCAGGCATCAACTTGGCAAACCAAGTATGCCACTGAAAGATGAGATGATTTCGTTGAAATCGATATAAAGATCACCGAATCGGATGCACGGTTTGGAAATGACAAGCAAAACAAGAATGGCACAAATCTGCCATTAACAGCATGATGCCACTTAGCAAGCAACAATTAATTAAGCTACTGCACCCAAACGTAACAACAAAGCACATGGCAGTGATCTACACATGATGCTCGACAAAAGATAAGCACTGAGCTACGGCTAGTTCACATAATAACAGGTTCAAACAAGCATGGCAAAAGTGCATTAATAATCAGGCTGGACATGGCAAAAACAGCATCAGGTTGCAATGTTGAGAGCAGCAAAAATACATACTACAGGACCTTAAAATAGCAAAACATGGCATGGCATGAATCTACTCAAAGAATATTTCAAAAGTCCCTTACTGACCATAAGCCAAAAAGGACTAGAAAATATAGTAACACCCATGTCAAAATTGAAAGTCTTGTAAACAGATTCAGCAACATGACATGTCAAAAACTGATAACGAGAGGGCATGTTTACAAGCTCAATGCACTCACTACAGAGCCTTAAATGATAAACTAAGCATACATACATCAAGAAGACATGACATAGAAGAGATTCGTGGCAAGAACAATACCATAGCATAAATGGATCAACCACAACAAGCTTGGCAAAATTGAATAACATGTAAACAATCTGCCAGGAAACATTTGATAGCAAAAGTAGAGCTCGATTGACTCGAGCTATGGCATCCCATAATTGCAAAAAAAGGCATGGATGGATAGAGCAAGTCATGCTTTACAAAACACCCTTACTGAAGTATCTCAAAATATGCATATATCTCTCGGTATCATCAAGTAAACATGGCATCAAAATCAGCTAAAACAGGGCTGAAATCAGCAACATCAGGACACCTACTTTGCATGCTTGTGCTAGTCACCACATAGATCACAAAAATACATGGCATATACCCCTGGAAAGAAGGCACGGCATATTTCAAAACACATGTAGGAATCAAATACATAGGGTGCACACATTAATCATGGCAAAAATAACAAAAGTGCAAGTCCTGATAAAAATCAGAAACTAACAGCACATAGCACTATTCCAACAGCATTTCGGTCATCAAGATGAGCTCAAATGGAAATGATGCAATGTAATTAAATGATCTACTCTTCGAGGCGAACATTTTGACATATTATACGCGCAAAATGGATCTACGGATGCGAAGATATAGCATGTTGAAAATTGCACAAAATTGCAAAGATCTAAAGACTTAGAGAAATATGGAGGGGAGAGAGAGAAGAGGTCAACGGCTCGGGATTCGAGGCCGGATCGGGGCCCGACCCGAATCGGCGGTGGCGGCGGCGGAGGAGCTCCGGCGGGGAAGGAGGCGAGGTGGCCGGGCTCGGCCGGCCGGGAGGAGAAGGTCGCTGGCGGGCCGGGGCCGGGCGTGGAGCGGCGGCGAGGAGGAGGCGGCGGGCGCGGGGAGCGGCTGGCGGGAGGCGGCGACGGCCGGCGGGGCGGCGCGCTCGGCCGGCGTAGGCGGCGGCGGTGGCGCGGCGGCGCTGGGAGCCGAGGCGCTGGGCGGAGCTGGCGACGGGCGGCGGCTGTGAACTGCTGGGGTTCGATCCGCCCGCGGCTGGCGGGCGGGCGGCGCGCGACTGTGTGGCGGCGCGTGAGTGGGGCGGACGCGGCGGCGATTTGGTGTCGGGCGCTGGCGGATACGTCCGGCGTGTGGAGGTTTTAGGTTTCGGGAAGAGGATGATCCGGATTTCGGGAGGTGTTTAAATAGGCATAGAGGGAGCTAGGAGAGTCCAAATGAGGTGTAGTTTTACCACACGATCGTGATCGAACGACGGAGAGCATGGAAGTGACTTAGATGGGTTATTGGGCTGTTTTGGAGGGGTGTTGGGCTGCAACTTAAAAGAGGCCTTTATGAGAGTGCGGTTAACTGCTGGAGTACCAAACGAGCTCCAAATGACCGAAACTTGACCCGTGGTCTACGGGTGGTATACCAAGGCCACTAGACAAACCTCGGTCCATTCCGAGAAGGTTTAGTACCGCACACGGAAAAACGTAAAAGGGACCGCCGGGGGAGATAGGAGTGCCGGATCGCAAAACGGACAACGGGAAAAATGCTCGGAATCATGAGACGAACACGTATGCAAATGCGATGCACATGATGACATAATATAAAATGCATGACATGGACAAAAAATGCAAAATGAAGAAAACCCGACCACGGAGGGAATATCATATATCAATGCCGAAAATGGCAAGAGTTGGAGTTACAAATATGGAAAGTTACTTCCGGGGTGTTACAAAAGTGTCTCATCGCATCTTTAATATCATAGTCACTATCATCATCCTCATCATAGTATCCATGTTCAACATCATTTTGTGATTGATCAATTCCTAGAGAGGGTAATTCATTAGACAAATGATCATCACAATGGTCACCTTTATGAATTCTAATAGCTTTGGATATGATATCGCTAATGATCCCAACATTTCCTATGGCACGCCTGAGATTGGTAAGCTCAAATAGACAATCACCAAAGCTAGGATCACTAGAATTCATCTTACTCAAAGCAATATACTTATGGAGAATTTCGTATAAATTTTTCAAGGAATAATCTGGAAATCGTTCCTCAAGAAATTTCCATATAGTATAGGCACAATCAAGAGTAGGCAAACTAGTAATCAAATTTTTGGTCAATCCTCTTATGATAAGATTGATAGTTCTAAGATTGCGAATCATGTCAAGATCCTCTTCGGGTGTGGGATGCAAGGGATCAATATTAGGTGCACAAGGGCTAGCAATGTACTTGTTCAAGTGATATTCATTGAAAATCTCAAGCATTTCATTTTTTCACTCATGAAAATATTCTTCATGAAGAATAGGCACTCTATGTCTAAGACTCCCCAAAGTAGACACATCCATCTTCCTCCAAAGGTATTTAAACCAAGGCAATGGAGACCAATGCTCTGATACCAATTGAAAGGATCGAGAAGAGGTGTCTAGAGGGGGTTGATTAGACACTAAGTACCAAAAGTTGCAATTTTTAATTTCTTTAAGTTGAAGTGGAGTTTTGGCACAAGTTTAACAAACACAATACATATCAAGCAACCATGCAAAGAGTATATGAGCAGCAGAAAGTAAAGCATGCAACTTGCAAGAATGTAAGGGGAAGGGTTTGGAGAATTCAAACGCAATTGGAGACACGAATGTTTTTGTCGTGGTTCCGATAGGTGGTGCTATCGTACATCCACGTTGATGGAGACTTCAACCCACGGAGGGTAACGGTTGCACGAGTCCACGGAGGGCTCCACCCACGAAGGGTCCACGACGAAGCAACCTTTTCTATCCCATCATGGCCATCGCCCACGAAGGACTTGCCTCACTAGAGGTAGATCTTCACGAAGTAGGCGATCTCCTTGCCCTTACAAACTCCTTGGTTCAACTCCACAATCTTGTCGGAGGCTCCCAAGTGACACCTTGCCAATCTAGGAGACACCACTCTCCAAGAAGTAACAAATTGTGTGTTGATGATGAACTCCTTTCTCTTGTGCTTCAAATGATAGTCTCCCCAACACTCAACTCTCTCTCATAGGATATGGATTTGGTGGAAAGAAGATTTGAGAGGAAAGCAACTTGGGGAAGGCTAGAGATCAAGATTCATATGGTGGGAATGGAATATCTTGGCCTCAACACATGAGTAGGTGGTTCTCTCTCAGAAAATGTGTATTGGAAGTGTAGGTATGTTCTGAAAGCTCTCTCCACGAATGAAGAGTGGGTGGAGGGGTATATATAGCCTCCACACAAAAACTATCCATTACACACAATTTACCAATTACCAATCTCCGTGAGACCGAATTGAGAAACTCGGTCGGACCGATTTAGCAAACCTAGTGACCGTTAGGATTTTCGGTGGGACTGAGATGCAACTCGGTAGGACCGATATGGTTAAAGTTAGGGCACAACGTAATCTCGGTGAGACCGATTACAAAAACTCGGTGAGACCGATTTTGGTAATAGACTAACCAGAGAGTTGGTCAGGCAAACTTGGTGAGACCAATTACACAAACTCGGTGGGACCAATTTTGGTAATAGGCTAACCAGAAAGTTTGCATTGTAATCTCGGTATTACCGATTGCTCAATCTCGGTGAGACCGATTTTGGTAATGGACATACACAGAGAGATTACAATTCCATCTCGGTGAGACCGAGATCCATATAGGTGAAATCGATTTGCCTAGGGTTTGTGGCAGTGGCTATGACATCTGAACTCGGTGGCGCCGGATAGAAAGAATTGGTGGGGCCGAGTTTGAATTTTGGTTTAGGTCATATGTGGATGTGAGAAGGTAGTTGAGGGTTTTGGAGCATATCACAAAGCACTTTGAGAAAGCAAGCCATTAAGCAACACCTCATCCCCTCTTGATAGTATTGGCTTTTCCTATAGACTCAATGTGATCTTGGATCACTAAAATAGAAAATATAGAGTCTTGATCTTGAAGCTTGAGCCAATCCTTTGTCCTTAGCATCTTGAAGGGGTTCCACATCCTTTAGTCCATGCCACTTAATTTGTTGAACTTGTCTGAAACATACTAGGTAAAAGTATTAGCCCAACAAGAGATATGTTGGCATTGATTATCAAAATCACCCAAGGAGCACTTGTGCTTTCAGCGGCGCCAGGCCTGGAGACATGGACCGCCCTGAACGGGCCCTCCCACATAGGTGAGAGCTTGTGCAGCCCTTCCCTGGAGAGGACCCGCCTCAGGACAAGGTTGACTGTCTCGAGCGCCTGGAGTGGATGTTGCGGCAGTGATATCGAAGCAGTGCCTGCTGGTACCTGGCCGCCCTCAGTGCAGCTTCGCGACGACGTTCCTCCCCCAGCACGAGGTCCATCCCTCGCGGGGCATCCTGCTGCGCTTCATCAAATGCCAGGAACCGTGCGGAGCCATGCTTGACTTCATGAGGAAGGACCTCTTCGGCCCCGTAGACAAGGAAGAATGGGGTCTCGCCCGTTGGCTTGGTGGCGGTGGTGCGGATGGACCAGAACACGGACTGGAGCTCGTCGTGCCAGCCCCTGCCGCAGGCCTCGAGATTCTTCTGGAAGGTCCTTGTCTTGAGGCCCCTAAGGACCTCTGTGTTGGCGCGTTCGGCCTGACCATTGCCCCTGGGATGTGCTACCGAAGCGTAGCAAATCCGTGTTCCAAGGTTAGCATAGTAGGTTTTGAAGAGGTTACTAGTGAATTGCGAGGCGTTATCTATGATGATGCAGTTGGTAAACCCGAAGCGGCTCACGAGGCCCTTGATGAACTTAACAACGGAGCCGGCTGGGATGGTATGGACGGCTTCCACTTCCGCCCACTTGGTGAAGTTGTCGATGGCGACGTAGAGTTAGCGGTAGCCCCCGGGTGCTCAAGCGAAAGGGCCCAAGATGTGCAGCCCCCAGACCGTGAACAGCCACGTGAGTGGGATGGTTTGGAGGCCTTGAGCCGGCTGATGGATCTGCTTGGCGTGGAACTGGCAGGCTTCGTAGGACTTCACCAGCTCAGCTGCGTCGTTGAGCACAGTGGGCCAGTAGAACCCACTGTAGAATACCTTGCCGACGCGGGTCCGTGATGACGAATGGTGCCCGCAGTCCCCGCCGTGTATGTCAATTAGCAACTCCTTCCCCTTTTCCCTGGAAATGCAGCACAGAGTAACGTCAGTTGGCCGCTTCCTGTACAACTCACCTTCCTGGATGTAGTACGCCGTGGCTTGCCGGGCCATGCTTTCTACGTCCTCCTCCTTCTCTGGCAGTGTCCCTTGCACCTGATATTCCCTGAATTCCTTGGTCCAGCACCCCTACTGGGGCTCGAGCGCCAAGAGCAGGCGAGCTGCTAAGGTCGGGCCACAGGCTGGGGCTCTCGTGGCAGGCGGTTGTGGGAGCTCCTCCCGAGGCTGAGCTGTGTTTGAAAGTGGTGGCGTTGCCGATGGCTTGAAGAGCCGCTCCTTGAAGACGCCGGGCTCTTGGGGCTGCCGCTTGGACGCCCTCCTGGCGATGTCGTCAGCTTCCTTGGTGGTGCCACGGGGCACATGCTGCAACTCCAGGCCCAGGAACTGCTTTTCCATCTTACGCACTTCCGTGAGGTATGCCTCCATGTGCTCGTCCTTCGGCTCGTACACTTTGTTGGAGAAATTGACAAGGAGCAGTGAGTCGCCCCTAACGGTGAGGCGTTTCACCCCCAAGGCTGCGGCGGCCTTCAAGCCTGCTATGAGGCCTTCATATTCTGCGATGTTGTTGGAGACCTTCTCGCCCTCCTGAAAGCAGAGCTGTACAACATAGTAGAGTTTATCCTGAGTGGGCGAGATGAGTACTGCTCCAGCCCCCACGCCCTGATGCGCGAAGGCGCCGTCCAAATAAATGACCCAACCGTCTTGTGCCTCGCTTCCTGGTGAGGTGGACCGGTCTTCGCCTACTTCAAGTGCCGGGGCGTCTGTCCATTCTGCCACAAAATCAGTGAGCGTGGCTCCTTTGATGACCCTGGTAGTGCTGAACTCCAACTGGAATGCTTGCAGCTCGATGTTCCACTCAGCGACCCTTCCAGCTGAGTTGGGGCTCCTGAGCACCCTCTGCAATGGCTAGGCCGAGACGAACTTGATGGGGTGGCCCTGGAAGTAATGCCGCAGCTTGCGCGAGGCCACCAAGAGCGCGAGCGGGAGCTTCTGAGGCATGGGATACCATGCCCTTGCGTCCCGCAGCACCGTGCTGACAAAGTACACCGGGTGTTCGACGAGGGCTGGTGCGCTGTTGAGGCTTGTGTATTGCGGAAGTTGGGACGTCTCCTGAGGTGATAGGACCCCCGACGCCTGATCCCTTGCAGGAATCTCGGTGACGTTGTCCTGCCGAGCTTGGTCTTGTGTTGTTGCTGCTAGGGCTCTTGCGGGGCCTTCCCGATCTTCCATTACTTCAGCTATAGCTTGACGCAGCGCGCCCTCGGCTTGGTTCTCCTCCCGAACTGCCACGAGCGCTGCGTTGGCGGAGTACGGGGTAGCGGCAAGGTAGAGTACTAGGGGCTCGAGAGGTCGTGGCGCCACCATCACTGGAGGGCTGATCGGGTATTTCTTGAGGTCTTGAAAGGCTCGGTCGGCCTCCTGGGTCCATTCGAATGGGCCCTTCTTCTTCATCAGCTTGAAGAAAGGTAGGGTGCGCTCTCCTAGCTTGGAGATGAAACGTCCCAACGCAGTTACCCGGCCAGCCAGCTTCTGCATTTCCTTAAGGGTCTGTGGTGGGTGTCAGATTTCGGGTTCCGGCAGACCCTCTAGGTTCGAACTATGGGGTGCACGCGGAGATCTCACCTCCTACCTACCTATACCTCGTCGCCTCACAAAGATCTAAACTACACAAAGAACAGCACAAGGGACACAAGGTTTATACTTGTTCGGGCCACCATTGTGGTGTAATACCCTACTGCAGTGTGTGGTGTGGTGGATTGTCTCAGGGGCTCATGACGAACAATACAAGGAAGAACAGCCTCGCGGGGGTCTGTTCTTGGCCGGTGCGACGAACTGCTAGGGGGAGTTCGGTCGCTCTCTCTCTCTCTCAAGATTGCTTGATCTCTAGCTCTGCTCTCGATTCTGGGATCCCCCTACCCGTGGGTGGTCCTATTTATAGGCAAAGGCCCTGGGCCTCCTCCCAAATATTGAGCGGGAAGGGCGCCAACAATTGGCCATTTTGAAGGGGAACATCTAGTACACTTATCCTGACTAAAGTTGGTCCTCGCCTGCCAAAGGCTCTGTCGATGACATCGGCTTGGGCTCCACGATGACCTCCTTCATGCCGTTGTGTTGGTCTTGGTCTTGTTGCACCGAAATGGTTGCCTTTGCTTGATACTCTCGCCTGCGCTTGCCTCCTTTGCACCAAATAGGAAATGAGGACACTGCGCGGGTTGGCGCCCTCCTGACACCCTTGGTCGTCATGGCTTGCGTCATGGGCACCTCGTGAGGTACCCCGGCTTGATCTCTCCGCCTCCTCATGAGCCAGCTCGACGAGGCCAAGCCCGAGGAAGCTTCCGTCGTCCGCCCGGAGGCTTGGCCCTCGCGAGGGTCTTGAGCTTGTGCCGATGAAGATGGGCCATCTTGGGCCACCCTTGAGCCACGCCGCAGGCCAGTGAGCAGTGCAAGTCTGGGTACCCTGCTCCCAAACGCCGGTGAAGCGCGAGAGGGAGTCCGCCTGAACTCCGGAGGCAGTTCGAGCCTTCACCGTGAGTTTGTGTCAAGCGAGCCTCGCTTGTTCTGTTCTTTTCCTTTTCCTATGAAAAGAGACAGTAATGTAGGGTCCCGCGGGGGCGTGCTTGGACTGTTGCTGTTAATTATCGTGACTGCTTCTCTATTTCAGATTAGGCTTCTATGCCACACGCTGCTGCAGAGAAATTACTTAGCTCGGGGCGACATGTCGCGGGTTCGCTTCGAGTCCGAGGCCTCGCCGAACGCCCACGCCCTGCAAGGGTTAGCCAGGAGGTAGCTTCCGCCTCGGGCCAGGAGGCGACCACCCGGGTCCTGTTCACGCCGCGGTGCCCGTGGGGCACGGACCGAGGGCGCCCCGAGTACACCCGGTTTAGGGAAACCTCAAACAATAGGGGCAGAAAACACTCACGAGGGTGCTCAGAAGGTTCTCGAGAATCGCGAGAGAAATCGAGGCGGTGAGAGCGAAGAAGGCAAGAGTCACAAGCCAAAGACGGCAACAACTTCAATGAAACTTCAAATGGGAAGAACAAGCCAACTGCAGAAAGCAATGAAAAAGCCGTGGTCCGCACCTAATCTAGTCTTCGACGCCTTCTCACCATCGCAGAGCTAAGTGCTGCCACCGGGCGTGGAGGGATCCCCAGGCCCGAGGCCGGGCGCCTCGAGACTCGGGCGTGTACAGCCCCAACCCATTATTACGTGAGAGTGTCACAGGCCGTAGCTTCACAGAATTGGACTTCTTCACAGCTCCGGCCTTCTTGGGGAAGCGAACTTCACATGCATTGGCCTTCTTCACAGTGCTCCGGCCTTTCTCGAAGATAAGCTTCACAGCGTTCGCCTTCTTCATGTGCACCGGCCTTTCTCGTAAAGTTAGGCTTCACAGCGCTCACCTTCTTCACAGCACCGGCCTTTCAAAAAGTTAGGCTTCACAGCGCTCGCCTTCTTCATGAGCACCGGCCTTTCTCAGAAAGTTAGGCTTCACAGGCGTTCGCCTTCTTCACAGGCACCGGGCCTTTTTAGGGGTAAAACCTCCGGAGGTGCTGGATGTTCCACGCGTTCTGGACGGGCACCCCCTCCTGAGTCTCCAAGCGCACGAAGCCAGGCCTGGAAACATGAAGAACGTTGAACGGGCCTTCCCACATGGGAGAGAGCTTATGCAGTCCCTCCCTAGAGAGAACCCGTCTGAGCACGAGGTCCCCTACCTCAAGAGTTCTGGGGCGAATGTTGCGGCAGAGTACGCCTGGTAGCTGGCATTTGTTGGTACGCCGCCAGAGCGCTTCTCGACGATGCTCCTCCCCAAAGACGAGGTCCGGCCCCGCATGGCGTCCTGCTGCGCCTCGTCGAACGCCAGAACCCGTGCGGAACGACGTCTGACCTTGTGAGGGAGGACCGCTTCAGCTCCATAGACCAGGAAGAACGGGGTCTCGCCAGTCGGCTTGGTCGCGGTCATGCGGATGGACCACAACACGGACTGGAGCTCGTCGTACCAGCCTCTGTCGCAGGCCTCCAGCTTCTTCTTGAATTTCCTGGTTTTGAGGCCCCTCAAGACCTCTGCGTTGGCCCGCTCGGCCTGACCGTTGCTCCGTGGGTGCGCTACCGAAGCGTACCATACCTGCGTCCCAAGGTTAGCACAGTATGTTTTGAAGAGGTTACTGGTGAAATGTGAACCATTGTCGGTGATCATGCGGTTTGGCACCCCGAACCTGCTCACGATGCCCTTGATGAACTTGACCGTAGAACCTGCGGGGATGGTGCGGACGGCTTCCACTTCAGCCCACTTGGTGAACTTGTCCACGACGACGAGAGGTAGCGATAGCCTCGGGCGCCCGAGGAACGGGCCAGGATATCCATCCCCTGCATCGCGAATGGCCACCAAAGGGGTATAGTTTGCGACCTCCCACGGTTGATGGATCTCGCTGGCATGGAACTAGCAGGCCTCGCAAGCTTTTTACCGTTCCACGGCATCATTGAGCGATGGGCCAATAGAACCCGCCGAGAAACGCCTTTGCCAACGAGGGTCCGTGATGACGAATGATGCCCACAGCCTCCACCGTATGTCCGCCAAGTTCCTTCCTTGCTCCCCTCGAAATGCAACGCAGGACACATCATTTGGTCCTTCCAGAGAGCTCTCCATCCTCGATGCAAGACGCTGTGGTTTGCCGCGCCACACAAGGCGCTTCCTCCTCCTTTTCCGCAAGGTCCCTTATGCTAGGTTGCTCGAGCTCAGGATCCAACACCCTCCCGAGGCTCCAGCCAGGAGTGCACGCGCCTCCCGAGGCCGGGCCATAGACCGGGGCTCCCGAGGTTGCACCATGCTTGACAGCGATGGCATGGCCGAGGGCTTGAAGAGACGCTCCTCAAAGACGCCAGGTTCCTGAGGTAGCCGCCTGGATGCCCATTTGGCGATGTCGTCAACCTATTGATTGGTGCCACGGGGCACATGCTGAAACTCTAGTCCACAGAACTGCTTCTCCATTCTGCGGACCTCCGCGAGGTAGGCTTCCATGTGCTCATCCCTCGGCTCGTATACTTTGTTGGAGAAGTTGACGAGGAATTGTGAATCACCCTTGATGGTAAGGCGCTTCACTCCCAAGGCAGCCGCGTCCTTCAGGCCTGCTCTCAGGCCTTCATAATCTGCTATGTTGTTGGAGACCTTTTCCCCGTGCTGGAAACAGAGCTGCACGGAGTAGTAGAGCTTGTCTTGAGTAGGAGATATAAGCACTGCGCCAGCCCCCGTGCCATGTCTGGAGAACGCCCCGTCGAAGTACATGATCCAACCGTCTGGTGCCTCGCTTCCCGGGGAAAGGGATCGATCCTCATCAGCTTTGAGGCACGGCGCCCGCCTATTCCACCACGGTCGGCTAGCGCGCCCCTTGATGACTCGTGGTGCTGAATTTTAGCTCAAACGCTTGGTAACTCGATGTTCCACTCAGCGTACTTTTCTAGCCGAAGTTGGGGCTCTCGAGCACTCTTTCCAAGGGGTACGCTGAGACAACCTTGATGGGATCGCCCTGAAAATAATGCCGCAGCTTGCGCGAGGCCACCAATAGCACGAGGAGGAGTTTCGCATGGGGTATCACTACCAAGGCCCCGCAACATCAGGCCGATGGGCACATGTGGTGCTCGACGAGGTTGGGAGTGCCGGTGTTGCTAGCATCCTCCGTAGGCCGTGGCGCTTCCTGAGACAGCGGAGTTCCCAGCGGCTGGTCGCCAGGAGGAGGGGTTTCTTCTGTTCCGAGTGCGCTTCCCTGCGGCGGCTGATCCTTCTCGGCTGTGGTAGTGGTCTGTGGGGCCCTTGACCTGGCAGCTGCCTGCTTTGGTCCAACGCCTCCCTAACCGCCACCAGTACAAGGCACTGGCAGAGTAAGGAGGGCTGCAAGGTAGAGCACCAGGGGCTCTTGAGGGCGCGGAGCCACCATTACTGGAGGGCTGGTTAGGTATCTTTTGAGATCTTGGAACGCCTTGTCGGCCTCTCCAGTCCATTCAAAGGGGCCCTTTTTCTTCATTAGCTTGAAGAAGGGTAGCGCTCGTTCCTCCAACTTGAAGATGAAACGCCCTAGTGCGGTCATGCGCCCAAAGGAGCTTTCAGATTTCTCGAGGGTCTTCGGCGCGCCATGTCCTCGACTACCTTGACCTTTTTCCGGTAAGCTCGACACCGGTGGGACACGAGGAAGCCCAAGAGCTTGCCCGAGGGGACCCCAAACACACACTTCTCGGGTTGAGCTGCAGTTCACTGCTGAGGCTTCATGGTTTTCTCCAGTGTCCTCAGATCGTGGTTCCGCCTCCCGAGACTTCACCACAATGTCATCGACGAAGCCTCAACATTCCTCCCGAAGCTGCGGACCCAAGGTGATGTGCATCAGCGCTGAAAGGTCGCCTCCTGATTATGCGCAGCCCGAATGGCATACATGTGTAGCAAGACACTCCACACGGGGTCGAAAGCCGCTTTTTCCACGCCTTCTACCGCCATCTTGATCTCGTGATAGCCGCAGAAGGCATCCAGAAACACAACAGGTCGTGACTTCGGCGGTGGAATCGATGATCCGATCGACACGAGGGAGCGGGAATGGATCCTGCGGGCAGGCTTTGTTGAAGTTGGTGAAGTCGACACACATGCGTTCTTCCCTCCTTTCTTTGGCACGACAACCGGGTGAGCCAACCAATCTGGGTATCAGACCTCGCGAATGACCCCTGCCGCCTCTAGCTTGCGGGTCTCTTGGACGATGAAAGCCTGCTTCTCAGTGGAATGTTGTCTCGCTTTCTGCTTCACGGGGCGTACGTTGGGGCACACGTTGAGGTGGTGCTTGATTACGCTTCTTGGGACCCCTGCCAGCTGATCCGGTTCCCATGCGAATACCTTCTTGTTCGCGCGTAGGAAATTGATCAGGGCCTCCTCCTGCTCGAGCTCGAGGTTGGCGCCTATGGTGAAGGTGGCGTTAGTGGATTCATCCTTGTTTCACCAAGATCTCGCTTGGTTTCGCTTTGTCTTGGGTGAACAATCGCTTTTCTTGGCCGGCGAGCCCCTTTGGGCTCGGGGGGCCTCGAGTCGGGCGGGCTGCGCTGCCGCCGCAGTCTTGAAGACGAGCTTGAGCACTTGCAACGCATCCCCGGTGTCTCCGGACACGGTGAGGACACCGTTGCTCCCGGGTATCTTCATGAGGTTGTACGCTGGGTGAGTTACGGCCATGAATCGTGCTAATGTTGGGTAGCCGAGGATGGCGTTGTATGGGAGGCCGATGGGGGGCGTCGGGCCGATTAGCTCCGCGGCGAAGTTGTCGTAGGTGCCAAAGGTCACCGGAAGACGGATCTGCCCCAGGGAGCCGGCTGAACCGCATCCGACGCTCGAGAAGGGCCTGCTGGGCTGAAGCCGCTCCGGCGGTATGTGAAGGAGGCTGAAGGCTTCAACCGAGAGCACGCTGAGGCCCGCGCCGCCGTCGATGAGAGTCCTGGTGAAGGCCACCTGGCAGATGGTGGGGGTGCACATCATTGGGAGCACGCCCGAGCAGGCTGAGTTGGAGGGGTGATCCTCCGAGTTGAAGGCCAGATCGGCCTTGGGCGCCGACCAACCCAGAGGAGCCCCATGCTGCGCGGAGGCAGCGCCGATCTGGCGGACGTATGGCTTGATGTGGCGGCTCAAGGTGGCGCCGCGAGCCGCCCAGAGAGCTGCGACGATCGGGGAGGCGACGCGGGCGGTCGGGCGAGAAGAGGTTGCGCAGCTCCTCCCAAGAGGCCACGAAGCGCCGGTAGGTTGAGCAGCCACATGCATGGGGCGCCGGTGAGGCCATGGAAGCCGGGCTAGCCATGACCCCGTTGCCGCCCCGCCGAGGACGGCCTCGTGACGCCAACAGGAAGGCCAGCGGATTAGTCATGCCATTGTAGTGCGGTGGCGTCTCCGGCTTGAACTTGTTCGGCCACTGCACCTGTCGCAGGGCTGGGGACAAGGCTCGAGCCCTCGCCTCAAGGCCAAGGCCTGGCGATCGGAGTGGGTGGCGCGCTGTTCATCATAGGGCGAATCGCGATGTTGGCGGAGAGCGGGTTGGCGGAAGGGAAAGCTCCGGCGCACCCCTAGCTGGCGCGCCAAATGTCGGATTTCGGGTTCTGGCAGATTCTCTAGGTTCGAACTCTGGGGTGCACAAGGAGATCTCACCTCCTACCTACCTATACCTCGTCGCCTCACAAGGATCTAAACTACACAAAGAACAGCACAAGGGACACAAGGTTTATACTGGTTCGGGCCACCATTGTGGTGTAATACCCTACTCGAGTGTGTGGTGTGGTGGATTGCCTCAGGGGCTGATGACGAACAATACAAGGAAGAACAGCCTCGCAAGGGTCTGTTCTTGGCCGGTGCGACGAACTGCTAGGGGAGTTCGGTCGCTCTCTCTCTCTCTCTCAAGATTGCTTGATCTCTCTCAAAAGCACTCTGCTCTCGATTCCGGGATCCCCCTACCCTGTGGGTGGCTAGTCCTATTTATAGGCAAAGGCCCTGGGCCTCCTCCCAAATATTGAGCGGGAAGGGCGCCAACAATTGGCCATTTTGAAGGGGAACATCTAGTACTCTTATCCTGACTAAAGTTGGTCCTCGCCTGCCGAAGGCTCTGTCGATGACCCCGGCTTGGGTTCCACGATGACCTCCTTCATGCCGTTGTGTTGGTCTTGGTCTTGTTGCACCAAAATGGTTGCCTTTCCTTGATACTCTTGCCTGCGCTTGCCTCCTTTGCACCAAAGAGGAAATGAGGACACTGCTGGCTGGCGCCTCACTGGGCGCCTCTTGGTCGTCATGGCTTGCGTCATGGGCACCTCGTGAGGTACCCCGCCTTGATCTCTCCGCCTCCTCGCGAGCCAGCCTGACGACCAAGACCAGCAGGACGGCAGGACGGAGGTCACCGCAGAGCCCACGGCAGCGTCACCACCAGAGCCTTTTGGCAGGCGAAGACCACTTTTTGCGAGGATAGCTTTTACTAGTTGTCCCCCTTCAAACATGGCCATGGTGGGATCCCTTCCCGCCTAACATTTGGGAAGAGGACTAGGGCCTTTATAAACAGGACTAGCCACTACCATTGGAGGAAACTCATCTTCGATCGGACTCATTCCACCAAGGCCAACTCACCACCTCACCGAGCTCAAGAACACCTCTCCTCAGGAGGCAATTCATCCCTTGTACTTGTTCATCCTTAGCCTACAAGGCAATCCACCAGACCACATTGGAGTAGGGTATTACACCGCAACTGTGGCTCGAACCAGTATAAACCCTCGTGTCTATTGTTCTTTGGGTTCGTTGAGCTAGGCCCTGAGATCGTTGCGCGAGAGAGATCTTCAAGCGCACCCAAGTGTTCGAACCTCAAGGGTTTGCCGAAACCCGTAATCCGACATTTCGCGCGCTAGGTAGGGGTGCGCCGAAGCTTTCCCTCCATCGATCCATGCGCCCCGCTTTGCCGTATCCATGGCAGACGCTCGCCTGGCTCGTGTTGAGTGTCGGGCCGCCCTTTCCGCCCGTGTTGCTCAGAGGGCGCCCATTGGCGGACCACCCCGCCGTTCTCCATTGCCTGCTACCAACGCTGCCACCGGCCCGGCCGAGAAAGAGCAGCAGGCTTCATCGCTGCACCCCTCTATGCGGCGGGACAGACGCACCGCCACCCCGTCGCTGACTCCGGCCGGCTCGTCGTCCCATGCTCACTATGGGCCCGTGGACATGCAGGCCGCACTGCTCACGGCGTGCAAGCTCCTACTCTACCGCCCGGTCGATGACCTCTACGAGGAATGGCTGGACCGCATCGCCGAGCTCGTTAGCGCCGCTGGGGGCTCCCCTGCACCGTCCCTCTCGCTGCCTTGTCCACCTCCCGCTGCGGGCGACGTGGCCCATGGAGCACCTCCACCACTTCGTGATCAAGACGCCGCTTTGCACCAAGACGCTGCACGCCAAGGGCGCGACTCCACCATGGAGGGCCCTGCATGAAGAAGGAAGCTGCCAGAGGTCCTCGCCACAACAAGAAGCTCCCTGACTCCCAAAGACCGCCACGCCAGACAGAGCGCCACCGTGGTGGCGGCGCGGGTACTAAGACCAGGATCCGCCGACGGGCTCCACCACTAGCAGGCTGCCGGTTTTCACTCCCGAAAGGCGCGAACGCCATCTCGCCCGCAAGTTCGCTTATACCTGCCTCCGCGCTACGACGGCACCCCCGACCCCGTGGATTCATGCAACTCTACAAGCTGAGCATTGAAGCTGCCAACTGTAACGAGAAGGTCATGGTGAACTGGTTCACCATGGCCCTCAAAAATGGCACACGCTCATGGCTTCTCAACCTGCCCACGGGGTCGATCTCATCTTGGGGCGAAATGCGTGAGCGTTTCGTCGCCAACTTCTAGGGCACTCGCGACCACCCGCCGGCCGCAGGCGACCTGAGGCGCATCAAGCAGCAGCCGGGAGAAACTCTGCATAAGTACACCCAGCGGTTCAACATCGTCCACCTCCAAATCCCCAATGTGACGGACGAGGCCATCATCTCCATGTTTTCCGATGGCGTCCGCGACGTCAAGATGAAGGACGAGTACACCATCCACAAGTAATTATGCATGGCCCTGGAAATGTTCAACACGGCAACCAAGTGTGCAAGGGCTGAGGAAGGGCACCTTTCCCTCCTCGAGCTCCCAGCTGCCGACCAGGAGGACAAGAAGGCCAAGAACTAGGACGTGAAGCGCAAGGGTGCTACCGTGCTCGCTCAAGGACAACCGCTCGTTCTGCGCCTTCCACAACATTCACAGCCACAACACCAGTGACTGTCAGGTGCTCAGGGCCATCCGCGATGGGCGCTTCGGTCGACGCCCCGAGCGCGGCGAATGGGGCTACGGCCGAGGAGGAGGACAAAGTGGAGGACGCTGGGACGACTGTGGCCCCTACCAGGAGTGGCGCGACTGACCTCGTGAGGACCGCTGGCAGGACCCGCCTCGCGAGGGCGCCTGGAGAGACTAGCCTTGTGAGGACCGTCCTCACGGCAACACAAGCCTCCCTCCACTTCAACCACCACCAAGGAGGAATGACGACTACCATCAGGACGAGGGGGCTGGGGGCTTTCAAGAGCCTCGTGCCATCGCCTGTATCTTGGGTGGTGCTCAGACCCTAGCCTCCCAGCGCATATTCAAGCAACTTGCTCGCGAGGTGAACGCGGCCCTTCCCAGGCTCGAGGCCACGCGCCCGCTCACGTGGTCCAAGTGCGCCATCTCCTTCAGCTCGTCAGACCAGCTCTAGTGCGCGGCAATCACGGGCGCCTCCCGATGCTCCGCCACCTATCATCAAGAACGCCTGCTACTAAGACCTCATAGACGGCGGCGCAGGGCTCAATGTCCTGTCCTTCGAGATGTTTGACAGCCTCCAAGTGCCGTCCGATCAGCTACAGCCTACCAAGCCCTTCTCAGGAGAGACCGATGGCTTCACCACCATGATAGGGCAGGTCCGCCTCCTTGTCACATTCAGCCAGCGTGACAGCTACCACACCGAGCTCATCGACTTCGATGTTGGCCACATCCGCCAACCGTAGAACGCCATCCTTGGGTATCCAGCCTTGGCCAAGTTTATGGCAGTAAACCATCATGTCTACAACGTCCTCAAGATGTCGGGGACCAGTGGCGTCATCACGGTCATCTGTGAAGAGAAGGATGTGGTGTGCTCCGTCGAGGGCGCTTACCAAGCTGCAGCGGCCGAAGACCCCGACAACGAAGGCACCCTGTACCCTTGTGAGGCCACCCCCAAGAAGAAGAAGTAGCTACTCCGCCAAGGGCCTCAGGAGAGCAGCTTTTCCAGCGGCACCACCTCGTA